>VXBA01000466.1:0-75271 GCA_013399895.1 Serilophus lunatus
GTTTGAGGACCCCTGGCCTAGAGGGAAACAAAAGCAAATTGGTCTAAGAAAAATAGGTAGCCGTCATAAGATGGTTGGTTTGCCTGGCTGTCCTTGAACAAAAAGCAATGGCTAGCCTAGGGAAGTACTGCTTAGGATGAAGGCTGCTGAAAACTGAGCTTTTGGAGACTGGGTAGACACTTGCAGACACTTCTGTCCACCACGGACATGTCATACCAGCCATTCCCTTCATGTACTGAAAGCTTTCTGTAACTCCCAACTATACACCATATAAGAGAAGCACCAAACAGCCGCTCACTTGCTCCTCCCCCTCACAGTAGGATGGCAGAGAGAATCAAAAAGTGAGAAAACTCTTAGGCTGAGATAAAGGCAATTTAATGGACTAGAAAAGGAAGAAATTTATAGCAATAATATCCTCCTCTGGCAATATTCTAAATTACAGCCTGATTGTCAACCCTCTCTATCAAGGGATCTGGAAGGAGAACAATTTCAAAGGGGCTCTAAGCAACAACTAGCCTTTGAACAAGGGGACTGTTCATGCAGTAGCCCTCAGGCCTGTCCAGACAGAGCAGGATATAAGAAATGTGCTCTACATTGCAGCTGAGCCTCTGGCAGAATGCACCAGTGGAGATTCGAGGTCAACTCCCAAGGTGCTTTTGGAGTTGGAAATACAAAGGGATACTGTCAGAGGTTCAAGCTGCTTTGGAAGTGGTTGGTACTGTAGCACAGCTCCTCTTAGCATCCTGACTGGCAGCACTGAGCTGGATGTTCAAAGGGCATGTCTCCTCCACACATCCTACAACTTTTGCTACCTGGAGTAAGTGGTGACGCAAAGGGCTTGAATAGGAAATCCCAGTCATCCAGCAATCTTGGAAGTGGTCATGGATTGGCTAGAAGACAAATATTTCAGAGAATTGCCAGAGAAGAGGTGATGTATCTTGAAGTGGCCCCACAGTGGGTGCCTCAAAGAACTGCTGTGGTTTAACCTCTGCTGGCAACTAAGCACCAGACAGATTTCCTCACTCACTGCCCCCCACTCTCCCTTAGTGGGATGTTGGAGAGAATCAGAAGAATAAGAGTGAAAAATCTCAAGGGTTGAGAAAATGACAGTTTAATGGGACAGAAAAGGAAGGAAATAATAATAATTATAATAATGATAAAAGAATTAGACTATGTAATTCCAAACGATGGACAATGCAAGCTCACCACTCCCTGACCAATGCTCAGCCAGTTCCCAAGCAGCTGCCCCTATCCAACTGAGCATGACACCACATGGTATGGAACAGTCCTTTGGCCAGTTTGAGTTAACTGCCCCACCTGTGTTCCCTCCCAGCTTCTTGTGCCCCTCCAACCTTCTTGCTGGCAGGGCATGAGAAGCTGAAAAGTCCTCAACTTGGTATAAACACTATTCAACAACAACTAGAAATATCAATGTGTTATCAACATGATACTCGTATTAAATCCAAAACACAGTACCATATCAGCTACTAGGAAGAGAATTAAGTCTATCCTAGTCAAAATCAGAACAGTTACAAAGTTTGTAACTTGGTTATTCACCTCAGTATAGTAAATATAGTACTTAATACAACTAATGCAAAGAAAAAAATTTCATGAGACACTTCAGAGGAATTAAAGGAAACATCCAGTAGTTGACTGACTAAATTTTCTAGCTGGGAGCAAGGTACTTATCTGATGATACATGGAAAGAGAGAAAGAAAGACAAAGTAAGTATATAGCCTTTCATCTAGATATTAACAATGCCTTTTTTTAAAATCTAGTAATTGCATCAAAAATTGAAAGCTAACTGCTTACACTATTGAAAGATTTCAGAAAGATTACAATGCACATTGCAGGTGATGGCAGTGTCATCATGAAGCTGAAGTCACACTGCTCTCAAAGCAATTGCCATTTCCTATTCTCAGTAGAGGTCAACCTGATTGAACCTTACTGTGATCCTTATTTTCAAAATGGCTATTTCTTCACATAATTTCCAAGTGACAGAAGTCAAGTTGATCCTGAGATGATAATGTTCCCTACTATTTCAGAAATTGTGATGGATCAAATAACACAGGACAAAGACGAAAATCTCCTTGTAATTTTTTTACATGAATAATAGATGTCTTGAAAAAATAAAGAGAAACTAAAATTATCAAGAATATAAGGTGTTATACATCCTTAATTCTATTGTAAAAGAGTAATTTTCACACTTAGAACTAAAGTATTCTGATCCTTTGCAATGCAGCTAAATATGAATTCACTACCAGGCACATCTAAATCAGTTTCTCTTACATGGTTTATTATATTATTATTTTGACTAGAATCTGTAACTCGAGTTACTTATCAGAACTGTCACTTCTATAATTAAACACAGTAAGCAAATGGAGAAATTCAAATAATAATAATAGCAGCAATAACCATACACAAAATGGCATTTCTACATTAACACACTTGAGCCCACTAGACATAATGAGCATCCAGATTCATCTCTAAAACAGTGTGTTCAGCGGCAGGCAGATAAAATGGAGGCAAAGGTAAGAAAAAAAAATGGGATAGCATTTAAGTTTTGAACAACATCTTGACTCATTTTCCACATACATGACTCAGCATCACTGTAATTACTTACTAAAAAAAAATAGATCATGCCTAAGTTTGTTTTAACTTTTCTCTAAAGTGGAGACAGTATTTATAGTAACCATAATCTAACTGATGGTTATGGAATGATGAGACCTTTTAGACAGATGTCTGATTCTCTATGGACATTTTTTCTCCAGGAGAATTGAGAAAGGCCTGCAGCCTCAACTGTCCTTTCTGAATTTATGGTGGCAGGACCGTCCATCTGGATTAGTGTCATCTGCCCTTTTAGAAAAATAACAGTGCCTGTAAGGCTTTCTAAGATAAATTATCTATGTGAAGGGATGATTCCATGTTGACCTACTGATTTTTTTTCCTATTAAGATAAATTCAAATGAGGATTTTCTCTAAAAAGGCTATTACATTTAAGATCTCTATCCAAACTATGCACTAAAAATTTGAAAATATTAAGTATTATTATGCTTAATACTCTACTATCTCTAGAAGTCATAAGGTCTTCAGAAAAAGGTTAACCTAAAAGGAACTGACATGGCAAATATGTTATTGTTGCAGCTGTGATACTTGTGCAGAATCACTGGAAGCTGTCGTGAACCACAGTGAGAGAAGTGGACCTCGCTAAAGTGGAGCAGTTTGCAAATAGCGATAGGTCTGTCCATGGCAGAAATACTGCAAAACTTAAATAACATAGCAAATACATACAATTTTTAGAAAAAAACCCCCACAACCACAAAAATAATGATTTTCAGACAACTAGCTCACTGGTTCAACATCAGTAGTTAAACAGTCAAAATTCTTTTTCTAGAAAGAGATCCTACTAACAGATCCACTACAGAGGATCATTGAACATCCTGTAAAAGCATTAGCTCACGAGTTCAAACTGGTGATACAATGTTTCACGTGTACACTCAGACACTTGCACGGACCAGCTGTCTGTCAGTTTGTGTGCTATTTCTTCCCCTAAGCAAATGTAATAAAATAAATTCATTAACATGGATAATATTTTATAAGGATAAAGGGGTAAGAGTGCAGAATGTGGATGGTCATGCGCTACTTCCTTTTCCTAGCTGAGAAACATAGATAGGTTACTCTAGGCAAAGAATGACAAATTAAACGCCTGTCTGTTCTTGGCAACGCAGGCAAGACTATCAGCTGCTGTCTAGAAGTAATGTGAATATAAAGCATAAGAGATTAGCACAAGCTCTTCCTGCCCTGTTTGACTAGTTACTCTCCATTTCTCCTAAGAGATAAAAGAACAAAGGATCTCATAACACAGGATTTTTGAAGGACTACAGGGGGAAAAAAGAAAAAAGAGAAACAAAATCTATTAATTACAGATTTTCATCAGCCCTGGATTAGAGGCCCTGTCTTCTTTGATGGTGCTAATTCACTGAAAGCAATAAGTACTAGTGCTACAAAGAAGAAAGAATGTGAAACTTGGTTAAATTGACAATTACCATTTTCCAAGTAATACTTGTAACCACAGAACAGCTAATGTTCTTTTAATAATTTAGCTCTTCACATATTGTCTTCCAGTTAAACAGAAGAGGGTAAACTAACTTAAGATCATTGTACCTCCTGTGAACATAGCATGCTTAAAAACTTGTGAATAAAGGAATGTAAAACAGAAACACAAATCAGTGTTTTGATTTTAAAGCTTCCTACCTTCCAAAATCTACATTCTTTTTTTTTTTTCATTTACTAAAGCCTATAAAAAGCATTCAAAACTAACAAAAATAAAACAACAGTGCGAGTTGGTTACACTAAGTAGCCTACCTCAACAGCAGCTATTTATATTTGAAAAATTACTATTTCCCATTATGAGATAGTCTATAATAAATGAACAGTCATTGCTCTAAACAATAAACTAAAAAGGCCAAATATAATCTCATATCTCCAGCAGCTCACACATCCTATGGAATTCATGGTATATATTGAGAGTAAGCAGAGAGTAAGCAGAAATACTTTGTTTAGCTTTTAGACATATAAGCAAAGGGATTCAAGTTCCGATATATTGTTTTGACTTCATGTTGGTGTACCAGGATACATACATTGAAAGAAACAGAGTTTTATTTAAATTGATTTACATTGCTGGCTGATTTTCATTCTTACAGTGAAAGGAAATATAAATGTTATTTATGCCCATAATAATGAGATAGTAATGAGTAGAATTACTACAGGCATCAGTCTTGTATACTTTCCTTTTTGAGATTCAGATTACAAAAATAACAAATTCAATTTTCTAAAAACAAATCAAACCATGCCTTCAGACATGATTGCTATTATTATTGTTTATAAATAGCTCTTTATATCAAGCAAAATACAGTCAGTAGTCATCTACCCTCTATATCAAAACGGGCTCTTTTCCTTATGGGAATTTACGATGAGAATGTTGGAAGTCAGGAAGTGTTGCAAAGAAGGGAAGGAAGGGAGGGGGGAAGGAAGGGAGGGAGAATGAGAAAGAGTGAAAAAGAGAAAGAAGGAAAAAGAAATGGTAAGAGAGAGGAGGGGGTAAAGAGAGAAGGGGAGATAGAGAGAAGGGAAACATCTAAAAAATGGATGATTAAATGCAATTTTCTTAATGGCCTCCAACATGCAGGCTGAAGGAACTAAAGTTTATAAGCAGTGTATAAGGAGAGTCTCAAGAAGTGGCCTGCAAATATTTGGCAAATTAATCAGAGACTACAATTGCTCTATTTTTAAAACTTTGCATAATTATTCACAATAAACTTGAGATTGATGAAGTCACAGAAGTCTTAAAATGGAAAAAAATTAATACATGCAATCAATCAGCTACTGCTCTTGGTACTCATTCACCCCAAACTTGACAGAAAGCAGACAAGATATGAAGTATAATCACTACTTTACCTTTTTTAACCATCTGAACAAGTCATTTATATATGTGAAAATGCATTCAGTGATCTAGCTAACAATCCAAATGTAATTAAAAATTCATTCCACCTACTGGACTGAAAAACCTTTAACTGAACTGTGGCAAAGTTCCGCAGAAAATCTACATTTCCATGTACACGTTTTATGTATTAATAACGTCTGAGTACACCATGTACAGTGGTACAAAAAAAGGGGTCTTACCACTGCAGCTGGAACTTGAGGCATTTTTGCAGCTGGTGTTCCTGGGCGTGGGTAAAATTGATTAATAAACAAGCTTGGAAACCTGTACTGTTCTACAAGTTTCACTGTTTCTTGAAAATCTTCATCTGTCTCTCCTGGAAAACCACAAATGATGTCTGTAGCAATTGTTATTCCAGGCACTCTGTAAAAAAAGTAGAAAGGAAAACTTAACAAAGGACAGGTAAAAGTCTTTCTCCCTTAAAAGCTAGTGTACATAGACTTATAACTCTTCAACTTTAGCTACAGAAATTGAGATCTAAAATGACTTTTTTGTGGAAAAAAGGAAAGATATTTTAATGCTGTTACTTGGTAATGAAAAATGCATTGGGTACTCAGCCAAGAGTGGATGGAATAGAAGGAAGATACTGCAGCAAATAGCAGATAAGGATTGTGACAGAATAGTAAAAACATCTGGATCAACTCTTCATTAAAAAATTAGAGATCAGAAAACTTGTAATTTCTTAAATTCTTATTGTTTAATACATAAAACTTAAACCTTTTGAGACTTATTCACTAGAAAATGTCAACTATTTAATGTTTTATAATGCTGCTATGAAAACGGAACAGGGCATCCAAAAGAGGGTACTGGCATGTCACGTAACCTAGCAAATTCAAACAAAATTGGGTTAAGAACCAAAAGACATCTCTAAGTCACAAGTTAATTTCTAACTCAGTACTCCATAAAATCAGCTATGCCTTGCTTCAAAAGGAGAACAAAATACTTAAGTTCACAAATGCACAGGCACTGATTTCTCTTGTTATTTAACCAAGGTCAACATTTCCTAACTGTTCCCCTTGGACTGTATATGCAGAACCCTTACACAAGCAACTAGAGGACGCACAGACAAGGGTGAAGTAAGGGGGCCTCAGCTGAAATTGTGCCTCAGTAACAGTCTTGTATATGCTGGTAACAGGCCACTGAGCATTTTCCCCAGCAGATATTGGTGCAGTCATCAAGGCTTGCATGCAGACTGAGCTTCAGATGGTGGATGTAGCCCTTCAAGTCCCACGCTGCAGGGAGTCCCTTGAGGGACATGATCCTCTGTCCCCCAAGAGCTGAAGGATGCTTGAGAAGGTGTGCCTCCAAGTGCAGGAGTTCCAGGAGGCTGTGCAGCATCAGTGAAGAGGAAAACGAGATGGCAGTGTTAGATTAATGGTTGGACTCAATGACCTTGGAGGACTTTTCCAGCCTTAATGATTCTGTGATTCTCTGCAACTCAATAGTTTGAAGAGCCCCTCAATCTGCAATAGAGAAGCAAGTAGTGTTAGCCCCCACTACCAAAGGAAGCAAGAACCCTGGAGACAAGAAAGGATAGAAGCTGGTGACTTCTGACACCAAGAGGAATGATCTTGACCAACCTAAGGGCTTATAACTGCAAAGTATGTTCATTGCCCTCAAAGTGGAGGTAGATGTGATGACAAAGTATCTGAACCACCTAACCCCTAAACCATGCAAGTCTACCAGGAAGAAGCATTGATTCATCATAATGGGTGATTCCCTGCTATGGCAGACGCAAGCACCCATCTGTTAACCCAACTAACCATGTAGTGAGGTTTGCTGTCTGCCAGGGGCCAGGATCCAGGATGCTGTGGGGCTCATCTGGCCCTTTGACTGCTATTCCTCACTCTTACTTCATGTGACCAAAAATTATCATACCTGTTGAAACCTGGATAGTATTAGAAGTGATTACAGAGTTCTGAGGGAAGGTAGTCAAGGACATGGGGCTCAAGAGTGTGCTCCTCAGGAGGAAACACTTGTATTCTGAGTGTGACTAAGCACATGTTTCTCTGAGAGGTGGTTGGGTCTCTCTCCTTGCAGATATTCAAAAGCCATCTGGTAATGGTCCTGCATTATCGGTTCTAGGTGTCTCTGCTTGAGCAGGCAAGCTGGACAAAATGACCTGCAGGAGTCCCTGCCAACCTCAACCCTTCAGTGTTTCTGTGATAGCTCTGAAAAATGAGTCCTCCAATCAAGAGATTACTGCATAGTATTTACAGAGTAGTCTATGGGACTCAGGAGATATCAACTCAGTTTTCCAAATCTGGCATGAGTCAGCTGGATGACCACTGCCTTGGGAGAGGCTGTGAAGCCACAGCAGTGTTTTGTATTTAGCCTGCAGAAAGGCAGAAACATACAGGGCTCAGAAGTGTTCAGTGCTCCCTACTGACACAGATGAGACTGTTCCCACAATGCGGAGTTGATTCTACCCTGTCAGAAATGATGATAAAATGGAGGAAAAGTAAGAAATCTGTAAAAGATATTGGTGGCACCTGACTCAAAACTGGCCCTGTTTCAAGGGGGGGAATGGATGAGAAATCTTCCAGAGGTCCTCTCCAACATAAATAATTCTACAGTTCTCCCGTAGGCTACAGGCAAGGGAACAGCTGAGAGAGATTCTTTTAGGGGTGAATGGCATAACAACAACTGACATAAGCTCACACCTCAGCTTAAGAAGGGATCTCCAAGGCTGTCTCCAAAATAAAGTCTGGAAGGCTTTTCTTCCCCTCATCATAACAAGAGAATGCAGAACTATAAATACCAAGGCGTGTAATCCAAATGACATGTATAAAGCATTTAAATAGCTAAAGAGAACTATAATTTCTTATTAGAGAGAACATCAACACAGAAAAAAACCTAATGCTGTGATTACAGTGGGTGAAGAAATTTAAGTTTGAATAACTGAAATAAAAACTTCCTGAAACAATGAGTTCTCTACTGGAAAAGGCGAATATGTCATCAGAAGACCCAAGAAAAGAATACCGTTGTTATTAACTGGATTAGGTGCAATATTAGACCACAGCTTACAGTCACTACAATGGCTTTCATATAAATATTATACAGTAGTAAATGTATTTTGTGACCTTTTTTAAAACTTAACGTAATTTTTTTTTTGTTTCAGTGTTCCCAATGAGTTTATATTAAAGTAAATATCCTCCTTTTAACATGTCTGCATATATAGGTAGCAGCACAGGAATTTATTAGACATAGAATCTTCTACATTTTCCTTATTCAAGAAACAAAATGCTATTAATTCCTTTTTGAGTGTATGAATTCAGACTCAATCATTTCAGATAAAGTTAAAAGATGGCATTTGAATGTCAAACCAAAACCAGCATAAAACTGAACATTTCCAAGGACTTGGTCCAATAACCATAAGTGGGAAACACAAGCTGAATATTATACAGAACAGCAGAAATCTCCAAAGCTGTTGGCTAAACAGCCTCCATTACCATTGCTTTCTTAAGACTGACAAATATCAAGATAAGAAGTTTTGCTTGATATCAAGTAACAATAAAATAAAATTCATTAGCTTTAAGGACCAACTGTACAGAGCAGCCTTGTATTCTGCAACATGATTTTGCTCCTATAGCAAATACCTTGTGTAGCAGTATATATCTCACAGAAGAGTACATTACTTTATAAATCAATAACATGTAACATCAGCTGCCAGTTTTCAGAAAATGAAGAGAACATTCATTACATTTGACAAAACCATTATAATGAAGTTATTTTAACCATTTTAATGACACTATTGGCAACAGTCAAAGCATTTATAACCAACGGTAGTAGTAACACCATCCTTTATAAAGGCTTGGTTGTTTCTATAGCAACATGAATTATAAGGTCCAATCAAGCTAGATACAATGAAATATGCTCCTTTCCGCCATAACACCAGTTGTCATTCAGTTAAAAGGAAATTACATATTTTAAAAATTCATAACCCTACAAATGTCTGAACTCCATTTGCTGATAAGGTGTTAATTATCTTAGTAATTAGATTTCTTCCTGGATGGAATTATTATACACAAAGAAAAGCTTGGGTATGAAAAGAGAATAAGGACTACAGTGTATTCAGCAACTGCAATTAATTACAGTTCAATCCAGAGTAAATGCCTAAAATATGACATTGCGTAGTGCATTTTTATATCACTGTTGATTATGCTGCTTAAAAAAAAAAGTTTAAAAAGGGGAGAAAAGTATGAGATTTCACTCTGACTAAAACCCAGAATGTCAAAAATCAAGCTCTTAAGCTTTTTCAAAGCATTAATGAACAAAAATTATGTACAATTAGTTCCCCATGAGAAACATAATTTCTTACTAAAAAAAGAAGGGGGAAAAATATAATTGCAGAAAAATATAACACACACACTTGAAAATTAAAGCAACCTTTGCTCTGATGGCCTAAAAAAAAGCAGCACAAAACTGTTTATTACAGATTCAGATGATGTTTAAAAAACTGCTCCAGCTATAAAATCAATTCAAAATTGCACATGAAAAGTTCTTAATTTCTTTTTTACATGAAATGCCATTTATCTATTCTGATGTAAACAAAGAAAAAAATGCTGAACATCCCCAGTAAAAATTTTCTAACATTGATTACATAAATGCATTTACAGTTAGCCTAAAAATTCAGTTGCAACAAATGTTTTCTAGGATGTAGGAGAGGCTCTACAACACACTGTTCCGTGAACCAAGAGCACACATTGGTCCTTATGAAAGTGAAAATAATTTGAAAAACCCCAGGAAGCCACTTCAAACATACAGAAGTCTGCATGCTCCTTATAGCATAGATACTAGAGGTGGTCAGTTTGTTTCAGTACTTTTGAGTATAAAATGACTAAAACTTTGCCAGCCATTTTAAACCTACATAAATTTGACAAAGGCCTAGAAAGATTGCAGGCAATCATTTAATTTGCCTATCATAAATCTTGCAAGATTTTTTTCTCTGAAGAATACAATCATCTTCATTTTAAGTTGACTCTCAATTGGAAAATTTTATAAATAAAATTGTGGCATTTCAGGAAAAAAAAGTAATCTGAGGAATAAACAATGCCATGTATAAGACAATACAGCCCTAACACTTAGGGTTTCTGAACATTCTCTCCTTTGTGTCCCACTACATATATCAATCCTTTCCATCTACTCAAGCAGATTTATGCTCTGCTATCCTGAACTAGATCAGCAGTACAATCACTATCATCTTGGGGTAATTCTGACTATCCAAAAGAAGCAACTATTTCGTCTTACAGTGATGACATGTCCATTTTAGTGAGATGCTGAATCAGCACCCCCATGAACAAGTGCTGAGAGCACAGATACCCAAAACCTCACAGAAAGGAGGAACAAATATGCATGAAGAGATAGAAGAAAAGGAATCAAGTCAGACATTTGGGTCAGAGAAAAAAGGTACTCTACCTCCCAAAACCGTGACTGATGCCTGGAATTCAAGTTGTGGATAAGTAAAGGATGCGCTGTGGGCAACTGTGGCCTGAGAATTGCCTCCTCACAGCTCAGAGGTATCTGAGTGAGCTCTAAACAAGTCCAGAAGAATAAATTAGTCTGAGGTGAGCTCTGAGCTAGTACAGGTAGTTCCTGGTGCTCTGTTTGCTCAGGAATCTCTGTGGTGTGCCAATAACCCGAAAGCAGTGCAGGCTACCCTCACAGCGCAGTTACCTGCTCTTTTCTGCCCAGGGAAATTAGTTACCATGTTAGAGAAAACAGACACTGAAATGGCAGTGATAGCAGAGTATAGGAGATAATTACAGTAACAGTCACCACAGACTGATTGACCAATGAGGGGAGTTAAAGAACACTTGATGGAAGATAAATTAGGAATGAAATGCAAAGTCCTTGGTCATTTGATTTAAGAAAGAGATAAAAGCACAAAGCTGACAAAAATAAAGCAGTAAGCCCTCCTCCCATTTTCATGGAGCAGGATTTCTAAGAAAGCAGCAGCAAATTTGTGAAACTTTCTAGAATTCACCTGTTACATGGATCATTTCATGTGGTTTTAGTTACAGAAGACATTTCCTTTAGCAATAACCATTACAAACCCAATCCATGCTAAGGGAAGAAACTATGTAAAGGAGCTAAAATTATCACCTTCAGCTACTCGCACGATCCCTTGAAATTCTTTTGCATGATCACACATTCTTCCCACTTCCATTTCAACAATTAACATTTAAATCCAGAAATGACTTAAAGCCATCAACTTGCTCGTAAGCATATCACTCACCTCCACCTCTCCTAGTATAATAAAACACTGGATTAGAATAAATTTAAAACATTATATGGTTTTACAGAAGAGTATGAGAATTGCCTGGATAATTTATAGTAATTAAGGTCAAAACAAAAAAAAGTGATGACCTAGGAACTTCTTGATTCACAAATTAGAAATTTGCATTGAAAAAATGTTAGGGAAAAAAAAATGGAATTCTTATGAAAATAAAACCAGTCTCCTCTGAAAGAAGACTGCTTATTTCAGCACTATAAATTATTTACATTTTAGAACATTTCTGCAGTACATGTCCATTTAGAGAACATGCAAATGAAATGAGGTTAATGGATTAAACAATTTGAAGGTATCTGAGTTGGCCTTTCAAGCATTTTTACAGAACCTAACAAGCGTCTCAACATGCCATTTTGTGTTGGAGCTGAAGGAGATGTTTGTGTCTTCCCCTTGACCACACACAGTCCTCCAGAAGCCCTTTTCCTCCTCTTTCCTCTACAATGTCTAGTCTTGTGGGATTTCTGACTTTCAGCAGTAATTGCTCGCTGAGGAGTCTCACAAGCTGGAGCTAGCACAAGAGAAACAGACTGCTCAGCTGGAAGCTCTGCCTCTTTCAAAGGTTCCTAACAACATGAAACCTCACCCTGCTTCTCTCTTGACTATATGGAGATTAAACCTGAGAAATAAGCCATGGAAAAATCCCCTCACTTTTAGAAAGGAATTCAGTGTGTTTCTGTTCTGAAATCTTACTGCACTTCTCTCTCTCTCTTCTTCCACGGACTATGAATGCAGCACAGGACAATGCAGTCCTAATTTAAGTGTCTGGAGTTAGGAGGCTAAACCTGAATGCAATTTGTGAGGCAGGGGTTTTTGCATCCTTTCCAGTTTACAATTTATCCTAAATTATGCAAGGGATGAAGAGCCTTCTAATAAGTAGATATCCACTGACAATGTTTTTCTTAGTAATTTTTTCCATGTGTGTTTAAAAGTAGTCCAGGATGTACAAAGTTCAAAACCTCTGTGTCAGAAAAAAGAGTTCTTTTGAACCTTCATATGAATTGCTCAACTTATTTACACATGGCGTGAACGTGGAAAGTACCTTGGCTCAATGACAATAGAGATGTCATAAACATTTCTGGGTGAAGCCTTTTAAATGATTTGATAAGGCAGTTTATTCAAATGCAGCTATATATGTCATGAACATTAATATTTAAGAAAATATATAGGAAAACAAGCAGTTCATCACAGACCCTATGATCTTATTTTTTATATGAAATTCTATTTAATGCTGCCATTTCCTTTTCTGGTGTTCAACTGCTTTAGACACATAATGACATCACCAAAATTACTAGGATAGAGTAGAAGATTTTGCAACTGAATGTACTTTGAGTAGGGAAGGTACAATCACAACTTCTCTAGAAAGATATTTAAAATACTACTAATAAATATAGCAATAAAAGCATAAATGGCAAAATAGGACAGACATTCCACAGACTGCAATACAATTTAGAAGAACAGACAGATGGCAAAATATTGGTGTGAACCTGGTCAAGGAGTCAGATCTCAATAAAGTACATATAAATAATGTAAAAGCAGTATCTATTTCCACTTTTCTATAGTTAGTATTGATATCGGCAAGCTTTGTTTAAGGCTGAGGGTCCTTATGTTTGCTTCTATCAAACTGTCCACCAGATTGAGCCAACTGAAAAGATGAAATTACTGCATTTTGATTGAAATTCTATTAAAAGTGTAATAAATGGTATTGGAAAAAGATATAAATGTATACTACATCTGATACTTTCAGATATAATCAAATACTGAGAGAAAAGGGTGAAAACTGTGGCCTTACTCTCTAAAAAAATTTATTTAGCAAACTATCAGGATTAAACTTAATTATTTTTAACCTGTGTTGCATATTAGTTTTTCAGATCTTCTGTTTTAAATACTTTTACCAAATTGTGGTGGTTTGAACCACTATTCTTCACTAGGGGCATGCCTAACGATGATGAAAAGACTAAACAGAATTTGAACAGCAGGTAACAGTTTACTCATCTGAGGCTCAACCAAGGGGAAGAAACAACTTAAGGGAACCCCAGACACTACATAAAAAATACACCCGACAAAGTCACGCAGAGGGAAAAGAAAAAAAGGAAATAAACAAATTGCTTTTCAAAGGTCAGGCCCTGAAAGTCTCCGCAAAACACAAAGAAGTGAAAAGCACCTCCCACCCCAGGGAGCCACTTGGGGAAGCTTTTCACTTGCGATTATGCTGGCTTGGCTCTGGTGCCGATGAAGGTGGGCGGAGTCACGCTGCGGGGCCTGGAAGCCAGGAAGAGAGGGGCCGTGCTGCTCCCCAGCTCCCAGGAAGCTGAAGAGAGCGAGGACTTCCGTGGTCAGCCTTTTTAAGCCCTCCNAGGACTTCCGTGGTCAGCCTTTTTAAGCCCTCCGAGTCTTGTGCGAATCTCACTGTCTTCTTCCCGGCTTAGCCATCTTCTGATTGGCCAGCGGTCCAGGCTCCACCTCTCTTCCAGGATCTTCACCCCAGGCAAAATGGTGGTTCCCACCAAAAAACACATGTTTAGGTATTGGAGGTGCCATGTCTTACTAGCCGCAGGACATCCGCAGCACCCTCGGAGTGGCCACCGCCCCTCCGCACTGCCACCACCAGCACAGTGCCAGCGTGAGGCCCCCACCGTCGTCCCAGGGACTCCTGCAGGAAGGACTCCCCGGGACCACGGGGCCACCCATGACTGTCTGGGGCAGCCGCCACGCCCACTGAGGACACTGGGGCGCTCCTTGGGGCCTCCGCCCCAGGCCGGGACTGTGGGACTCCCCGCCAGGCTCTTTCATGGTGGTGTGGGGCTGGCAGCACCCACTGTCACCCAGGCTGGCGGGGCCGGGATTGGCCGCCACCGGTTTGGGGGTAAGGTGCTGCACCACCGTGCCGGCTCTGCACCAGCTGCACTGCCACACCGGGTCCACGCACCCTGCACCATGCCGGCGAGGGACCCGGGCGGCGTTCCTCACCCACATGGAGTTGGGGGAAACTGCGGGAGCCCACCACACTGCCGCGAGCCGGCAGCCGCCGCCAGGGAAGTCCCTGCCCCGGTTTCCTCCCGCCCCCGCTAGCCCCGGAGGGCAGGATGTGGGGGGAAGAGCCCTGTCTGCCCATGCAGACCTGGGCTTTTTTAAGGGAAAAAAGCACGAAGTTTTACTAAAGAACAGAGACCCAGTGAGCAGTTCCAAACACCTTTTTCCTCCCTCTCCCCCCAAGAACACACACACACACACCCCGGACCACCCCCATCCCCTCAAAAAGACCCAGCATCCCCCTCCCCCCCAAACCCCAACACAAATTTAGACCTGTTCACAACATATGTGTTTCTGTTAAATACAAGCATGAGATTCCACCCTGACAGGACAATTACTAATATATTTTATTAAGCTACATGTTCTCACTGCAAAACAATTCTATTATTTCACATATTTTAAAATGTTTTCTAGTACTGCCCAATACAACTCCTGTTTGTCTCACAAATCAGTTCTTTACCTCTCACTTTGGCTGCTTAAAGTGAAGAAGATAACTTTTATGTTGTTATTGTATGCAGAAGTCTTCAATGGCTTCATTTATAAGTCATCTCACTTGCCTACTTTCACTCAATTACAGAAATGCTGAATACTAGCACATTTAAATAAGTCATATTTGGTTTATGTGTGTAAAATGCCTAATTTTAATACTTTTTTTAAAACTCATTTTCACAGCTTACATTATGTATCTCTGAAATTGTTGACCAAGACACAACAAATCAGAAAAAGTAATTGTAATGCCATATTGTGTATATGCTCACTTCGATTAAACAATAACAAAACAGACAAATTAAATCCAGACGTGACCACAGAGAAATGCCCAGAGTATTTTTTCAGAGTATCCATGCAGATTTCCCTGAAAAAAGATATATACGCATAGGAGAATAACTGGCAAGACCATTAAATCCTGCCATTTAATTTGGAGGTGATTCATAATGAAACATTTCAAACTTCAAGTTTTTGGCTGGGGTAGAGTTAATTTTCTCCACATTGGCTAATACGGGGCTGTGTTTTGGATTTGTGCTGAACACAGGGTTGATAATATAGAGATGTTTTTGTAATTTCTGACCAATGATTACACAGATCCAAGGCCTTTCCTGCTTTTCATACTGCCATGCTGGTGAGGAGACTAGGGGTGCATGGAAGGCTGGGAGGAGACGCAGTAAGGACAGGATGTTTCAAACTGAACAAAGGGATATTCCAGACCATATGACATCATGCTCAGTAGATAAAGCTGGAGGGAAGAAGGAAGGGGGGCACATTTGCAGTGGTAGCGTTTACCTTTCCAAGTAACTGTTACATGTGGTGGGGCCCTGATCTCCTGGAGATGGCTGAATACCTGTCTTGACCATGGGAAGTAGTGAATTCATTGTTCTTCTGTTTTGCTTGTGCGCATGGCTTTTGCTTTCTCTATTAAACTGTCTTTATTCCAACCCATGAGTTTTTTTAGTTTCTACCCTTCCAATTCTCTCCTGATCCTCATAGGACAGCGAGCAAGCAACTGCATGCTGAGGTTAAACCATGACACAAAGACGACAGAAATGACATACTAAGTCTAACCCGGACAAGTACAGAGCCACTTCATGCATTCTGCTTTTTGCATTGCACACCTTACAGAGCACTCACGGCTGCTCGTGTGGCAATTCCCACAGGGAACACCTAACACCTGAGCTTTGTGATCTGCAGTAATGTCCAATGGATTTGCAAGTGCAGCTTAATAGGCTGGTTTTGAATTAGGAGTCATTAGTGGTTTTGATGTAAGTCACCTTAAAAAGGCTGTAGAATAGCGTCTGTTATCAAGATGCTCAATATAACAGCTCTCAGAGTTTAACTGAGAATGAAATTAGGTATTTTATATGACTGTTCTTTTCCAAACCCACTTCCTGCCCCTAGAAGAGTGCTTTCAGAAACTGGGCTGAATGACACCTGGAGGCAGCTAGGAGACCTGATTTCCAGAACCCAGCTTGAGAAGGTATAGGTATGGAGGACTCTGTGTGAGTAGGGACTGGGTTGTCCTTGTTACCGGGGAATAGTGACCTAGATAAAAAATGTATTTCATAATTAGCATGGCTCACTGCCTGAGGATGAAAGAGTACACACAATTTTACTCTCTTCAAACAACTATAGTGAAGGAGGCTAGTTCCTACTAGATGCAGCCCAAATGTTGTAGAAGAAACTTTGCAATACTGCCCGTTATCAATTTTCTTTAAAAAAAGAAGCTGTTAAGGTTTGGACTAACTTTATTCAAAGATAAGGTGTTCTACTCCCCCCATAAACATGAAACATTTTAAAGAACTTCATTACAGATTTATAACTTCAGATCATTATTGTTTTATGATTAAAAAATGAGCGACGTAAGACAAAAGGCTCAACATCCTTAAACTTCATTTCCATTCAATCTCTAATAAATACCATCTGCTGTGTACTTTAGGGATATAATACCCGTCAAAAACTCAGCCGTATTATGAGAACCGGCACCAAGTTGATCTGAAATGCATATTTGAACAGATGTGTTTAAATTACATCTCTCTGTCTATCCACACACATAAATTCAGAATAAGCATGTGTTGATTTAAAATGCATAAAAAAGGGATTTGGAGATGCATCAAAAGTGAACAGCATCTCAATGGATCAAGGCTCGCATTACTAAAGGTCATCCCTAAAAATAAAGTTTGAATTTATTAAGGGTTGCACCCAGGGAACTGTTCTTGGGAACTGACTGAATGTTTGCTGCACTGAAGCAGCCATTGAAATTACACTAATTTTCTATGACCCATCACTGTTTAACATTAGAGCTGTCAGGCATGGTCAGAAATAATGGGATCTCAGCCACGAGTAGCTGAGAATATATTATACTTTTTCTCAGTCTGACACAATGCTTATCACCAATACTAAACGTCTTGGGCTCTGAGGACCCATCCATGTCTGTTTCAGTGACAGTCATTTAGCTCTTCACTCCGACTCAGAAATCAGGCATATAAAACAAAATGATTAACATGCCTTTTTGGCATGATGAAACCAAATGAAAAAATTGCAAGCAGCGCTCCATTAACAAATGCAAATTAAAAAAGAACTTTCTGAACTCATCTTTTTGCCCTTCTATAATCTATAATCAGTCCTGCAATGTTTCAGGGACTTTGAAGATAAGACAGACCAGTCTAAAGGTCCATCTAAACAAGGAGTCTACTCCTAACAATGGGCAGCAGAAGCAGTCCAGGGAAGCACTTATGATGTAGGGCCCCTGAGAATACCTTCTTCCTTCCAACAACTGGATTCTGTCAGAGAGATGTTTTTGCAACCAGTAGCCTCTGATGGATTTCTCCTTCATGAACTTGTCCAGTCTGCCCTTGTATCTAAACCCCTCCATATCATAACCACTTGAAAGAAAGAAAAAAGTCTCTCCTGAGCCTGCCATTTGCTAACTCCGTTTGGTGTCCCCTAACTGTTATGCTGAGACCAGCAACAACTCTGTTCATCTTCTTCATATTCTTCATGATTTTATTGATCTCTGTTCTCATCCCTCTGAATCAGCACTTTCTAGACTGAAGAGTCCAAAATTTCCTTTATGTGACAGACCTGTCATACTTCTGATAATCTCTGTTAGTTTTCACAATAACACTGAGAAAGGTTTGAGAGAAAGGTTGATGATTCGAGGGATAATGATTTAATGATACAGGCACAACAAGATAAGAATCTCTCAAAGTAGTTCTAGAATTTAAATATCTGCTTTTAAAATTTTTCTTTCACGTTTGGTCAGTTTGTTTTGTAGTAAGCAGGTAGCAAAAGTAATAGACCTTACACAAGTTAAAGGACAAGAGAGAAATACCAGTGACAGTTGCTTATTTGTCAGAAAATGCAAGTACAGCAGTGATAAACATTCCACACCGAGGGAAATGTAACATCCTAAAATCATTAAAATACACTACCCTTATAGGAGTCATGTTCTGAAAATTTACTTTGAAAGCAGAGTCTGCAACAGGGGTCAAACTGATAAAAATCCTTCCCCAACACAACTAGTGTTGAAAGTCAGAAAAAGAGGATTCATACTACCGCTTTCCTGTCCTACGGGAAAACAAAAATTGCCAAAGAAAAGATGGAGAAAAAAAATTCTCCTCTCAACAGAGACAGAAACACTATTCTGTGTACTACTCTACGCGCTTTGTATGAGAAGCCCAGGATTATTACCATCATATCTACACTTTCTTGAAATGAGTATCAGCCTTCACTTCTTTCTGAGCTGTTACTGAATAGAAATATAGAAAAACTTAACTGTCATTAAAAGAGAGCAATGAATATGTCTTCCTGAAAATAAAGCTGAGTAGAGATGCCATCTTAAAAAGTCAAGGACTGTGCAGCTGACTTCAGCTGGATATTAAATAACTGACGAACAATAGCCCTCTCTTAGTATATTATTTCCCCTTAGGGTATGAATCTGATGGAAGTGAATAACTTATTGCAGAAACACACTGCCTAGGTGAAATTTTAGAACATAAATAAGCTAGAACTGAAAACAAAAAGAAGGCCAAGCATGTTTCAAATACAGGCCAAAGTCAGCAATGTGGCAGTAGAGGCGAACAGAAGTTGTCAAATGAGTAGTAGTATGACAAGTTGCAAAACTTTAACAGAGAGCTAAGATTTATGTCTTAAGTAGAACCAAGAATTGATCAAGTTAAAAAATGAGGAATTAAAATTGCCATTGTGCCAAATGTTTTATTCCAAGTTTTTGGTTTAGTAACTTCTACAGCACAGAGAAAAAGAAGAGAATGGCTCCTGCAAGACAGATGTTAAAGCAAAGCAGATTTTGAGGAAAACATGCTCATCTCGAAAGAGTTACTCCCATACAGCTGATAGATTTAAAAGAGATACAATTCTTTCACATCACAAGCTATACAAACAATTTGACTGGATTTTGTCTTACTCCTTTGTGAGAAATCATCACATGACAAGTTTTCCAGTTGTAAATATCTACAAGGAAAGGATCAGCATTGTCAACGAAATAGCATTTAACAACATATGCATAATGTGCACTAATTTCAACATAATCTTCACTCTGTTTTCAAAGTACCTAATGAAATACAACTTGTACCACACCAGGTCATCATCCGAAACACAGCACCTTATATGGTACATCCTGATAGACACAGTACTTAAAAAAGGTGTTGTTCTCATGAAATCTCAGAGTCACAGCTTTTAAGGAGAGCAGGTTGTCTGGAGCAAGGTTTTAGCAGCCATAAGCAGTTTTCTGGAATGTTAGCCAGAGACATTTAAATCACAGTTCATGTACTCTAACTAAACAGTGCTGCAGTTCTACACCAAACAGTTTTTGCTGTACTTTCCTGTACATTCCTAAATGTGAATTTTTCAGAGCCACTATCTCTCATGAAATGAAAATGATCCAATTTTCAGGGATGCTTTCTACTTACAAGTGTAGGATATTACTATTTCTGAAAACAACAGGCTTGGAATATCTGAATATAAAAGCAAAGACTAGTAGCGTACAAAGTTAATCTGATATTTAACAATAAGGATCTTGAAATTGAATAGAATAGAATAGAATAGAATAGAATAGAATAGAATAGAATAGAATAGAATAGAATAGAATAGAATAGAATAGAATAGAATAGAATAGAATAGAATAGAATAGAATAGAATAGAATAGAATAGAATAGAATAGAATAGAATAGAATAGAATAGAATAGAATAGAATAGAATAGAATAGCAACAAAATAGAACAGCATTTTGGATAGCAAAGCTATGATAGCTATAATTATACATCGTTGTTCAGAGATGTTCACAACTGCAGACTTAATACCTGTAAACTCAGATAGCTTTCAGGACTAACAGCTGAATGGAGCATGTAGGGGGCTAGAAAATGTTTCAAGATAGGCTTGATATTTATGGCAGTGTAAAAGGAAGATCTGGTAGGTCAAAACCTTTTACTATCACTGCTCTACAGCTTGTTTTCCTTAAAGAGCAGTATTTGTACATGACTCAATGGAAAAAGGCTGGTACTACTTCTATGAACAGCATAAAAAGCAAATAATAATGATAATAATGATGATGATAACAATAATAATTTGTCAGTTCTAGGAGTAAGTGTGACATTTGGCTCAAAATTCCACTTATACACTCTCTCTATCGTGTAACTCCAAAGTTTCTCAGTTTTACTCCATGCTACACTGGCAAATGTGACTATATGGTCATAAAGCCTCACTCCAATGTGTGGCACAAAGACTGTGACGTGCTCAAAGACTGTGACGTGCTCAGAACACAATCCTATATAGCTTCAGAACCATATTTTCAGAAGTAATATTTCAGAGTCACAATCAATGCTATTTCCTTATTAAGCCAAAAGCCATGAGCTTAACTTCAAAGAAATCCAGTGTGCTTTACTAATGAAAGTGTGGTAAGATAATTATATTTCAATATAATCGTAGTTGAATCAACATAATGCAATATAACTTGGATCACTGGGAAATTTACCTTGCAAAAATTAAAAAAAAATGTGAAGTACTTGTAACAAAAGACATGCATATAAGGAATTATTCATTCAATCATGTAAAATAACAATTTGAGCAATATACAGAAAGAGCTGGGCATGACTGTTAAATTAATGGGCATCACTAGCGTGATAGCATACAACAAATACCACCATAGATCACTGTCTCATTCATTATATGTTCTGATAGCACTCTGAATTTAAAGAAAGCACAGCAAAAACAATATCAACCTTTATGAGCAAGCACAGTTCAGTTGACTAACTAGAAGGTAACAGAATGACTATGAGAATTATCTGTTTCATTCTCAGATACATCCAAACAGCAGTTCAGGGTATAAGAGATTCCTTTAAATACACTGGATCAGTGCATAACAATAAAATATTAAATTTTGCATCGGCTAATAAAACATAATTTAGAGGAAAATACTGTGGCTTCTTTTCCAAGTGGAAGAATGGGCTTAGTCTGCTATGCAGTTGAGGACTTTGGGCAGAAAGAGCAAAATCATCAGGAAAACAACTTTAAAATTTCCTACTTCTCCTCTCAGAAAGACAGTCTCAACTAGTCAAGCTATCAAACACTTTATGTTCTTAACTCTTTGGAAGCAGATTCCTTTGTCTAAAATTGACAGTAATTTAAGAACATTTCTTTGTATATTGGAAGCAATTAATAAATGCATTCCTTGAAAAGTTTTCAAGAAGAATGTTCAGATTCATACATGCACACCATACTACACATACAGAACACCACAGGCAAAGTCAGGAGGAGAAAAGATGATTATTTTAAATGCAGACTGTACCTTGTCAACAACAAAGTTATAACCATATAAAATCAATAGACACTATTGCCTCAGGGATGTTCTTACTCATTTCTCTCAGTTCAGTGAACTATCCCACTTTCATTGTGTCACTAAGTTGCAGATGCCTTAACAATTACAATTAGCACTCCTTACCATGTTGTTATCACGACAACAGTATATTTTGTCACAGTCAAAAACTTTAAATAAAATAAAGGACTGTTCAACATATGTAAGTTTGGGTGCCTTTTTTTAGAAGGATTCTGATGGGCTGCACACAGTCACAACTCAAAGCCACTCAAGCAGTAGCTTTGCTACTTAAAGGTAGGCTCACTATGTAGGAAATTAAAAAAAATTCAGACAAACTTAAGAGGAATAATGGTATCAGGTATCAGGAAATAATAATAGCTAAACTATTCCTGAAGTCCAAAAAAACCTTACAAGTTTGGAAAAGATAAATGAAACCACTCCAGCTATTCAAACAGAAAGCTAGAAGGTGGTCACCTGAAACATTTTGGGCTTGTACGTGTAAGATCTACTCCATTACACTGGTACCACATTTTAAAGAAGTAAAACAGCCAGAAAATCAAACTTGTAAAATTAAGAAACTCATACTGTGAATAAATAAATAAGGAAATTTGATGTGAGCAGTTACCTGATTGGACCTATCAGTGACTGGAAGTTAAAAAAGAATTAGCACAAAATATGCTGTTATCACTGAAGAACAATCAAAGGCAAAATTAAAAATAAGTTTGATGAAGAATTCAAAGATATGACAGCATTCCAAATATGACAACCATTCTTTAGAATCACTGAAGGAATAGGAAATACATGAAAATTGTATATAGGGAATAAGGTTTCAGGTAAATTTAATAGCAGTTGAAGGTCAATAAAGATGTAACTAAGAATAATAACTTCTTTCTCATGTATACATATATGCAATTAGATAAGAGATAGGATAAGTATCAATTTCGTTTAGCAACTTGATTAAAAGCTCAGGAGTAATATCTGAAGATTAAGGGAAATGGATTTGGTAAGACATTGACATGGTAAGAGAGAAAGACCTGGTGCATGAAGTCCCAGAACCCAAACAGTCTCTGAGTCTCCCATAATTAGAAAATTACGCAGGATGATTACCATTGAAAAGGAAATAAGAATCTGCGTTATGCAAGGCAACTGCTCAAGAACTAGCATCAGTCTTGTATAGAAGAAAATTATATACGTCAGAAAATCCTCAAAGAGTTGCTAAAAGCTGAAAAAACAATACTTACATAAGAGATGGAACAGAACTAAAAATCTTTAAAAACATCATTATAAAGGGACATCTGTGATGTCCTCAGAAAAGAATATTAAATTTTAATAGTAAATAGTTCTGATAAAGGGAAAAAAATTATTAAAGAGGCAATTACAAAAATAGGGAGTATCTTGATAGTGAGACTGACAGAGACGAAGTGCCATTTTTGAGATTCCCAATATTATAATTAGAGAATCCTATTACAATTTGCAGGAGGAAAAAACCTCTCCAAAACAGATGCTGACAAACTTCTTACTTGTTACTACTAAAACAGGCTTAAGCTGTAGGATTAGATCAAATCAATACTGAAAGACCTGAAAAATGTCTCAAATTAATGGAATGAGGCGGTTACAAATACTCAATTTGGTAAGCTGAACATAAGTTTGAATTTAACAGTTGCCAAAAACTCGCCCTGTCAAAGTCTATTTAAATGTAATGAATTATATAAAATGCACACACTATGACACAGAGGGAGTAGAACAGAAAAATGGTATCTAATCAATTCAATGGACACAGCAGTATTTGCCTTCAGATCACATCTCTGAAATCAATCTTATCAAATCACATAATGTTCCATGATAGCCTTTGGGCATCAGTTGAAGAACCTGGAAAGTCTGCCAAATGCCTGCCAGGCACAACAGTACCCTTTTGGCTCTGCAATAACAATAAGAGTTATGAAGAATTCTTAGGCAGGTAAAAGATGGACTACTCACAACATTGGTGCAAACACTTGTAAGTTCCCAAGCTGAAATCCAGTGTCAGGGAATTGGTGGGCCTAACACAGACACTGGACTTTCAACTTTGAGAAAAACAGCAGAGACAGTGTAAAGGGGGTTTCAAGGAACTGGCAAATTAGGATCATTGAGGATGAAATAACATGTATCTCGGACGACTGAAGCTCCTTCATTATGGAGAGAATATTGAGTAACTAAGGCACAATTGCCACCTCTGTAACAGCATTCCAAAAATGCTTATTCCATGTGGGTGGGACACATGTTTAAAGTAGATAGAAAAACACTGAATACCTTTAGAAATTATTTATTGTTTTAACCTTTGAGTGTATTAAAGAAAATTATTTCGTCCTCTGTGATCTACTGTAAGTCTTTATAATTCACACCACCTCCCTTCCCTCAGTTTCAGTGCCAGTATTGATATTCCAGGAATTTCAGTAGGTTGGGTTTACAGCTAACATGAGAAGACAGCATATGTCATTAAAAGTGTTTACAGTGTTTTACCTTGGCAGAAAAAAACTGCAAGATTTGAAAATATTCTTTTCATTTTACAGTTCTCACTGTCTAGGACACTCATGTTTTCTTGCAAAAAACCCCTCAGTTTTCAGCCTAAAAATAGGCTTAAATGTTAGCATTTTTTTCCTGCAGGGAAAAACTCAATATTGAAAAGAAAAAGACAAAAAAATTGTAATTTCTTCAGCATTTGGTTTGCTGTTAAACAAAAACTTACAGGGCATCAATGTTCTAGGGAGAAGATAAAAAACAGATGTTTACCTAAACACCACTTTAGAGATGAGTTATTGACATGTAACAAGATGCTAGTTCTTGCATAGTTCCAAATGCAAGCACTTGGAACTTTGATGTGTTTTAGGTCAGCAGTATCCAAAGAAATATCCTTGAGGCCCACACCTTTCAGCCAGTGGTTCATGTAGTAACAGCCCAGTTCTCCACAAAGACAGAATCCACAGATTAGACTTAACTCTTGAGAAACACAGCTAAATGGAAGGGTTAAATGGGTATATAGTGTAACTCAAAGTACAATCTCTGATGGATAGGTAAATAATCTCTCTTCTTCAGCTGGACTCCTGCAGTAACTACAGATAATCCAAGAGTATGGAAAATAAGAAGAAAGGCACACTGAATGAACAAAAACTGAAGGAAAGCTATGGCAAAAGCAGCTTTCTACTAGGCAACATCCTCAGTAGGGCAGCACTTAGGAAAGATGTAAGTGGTTTCAAATGTCCACTTTGCATATAAAAAATACAAAAGTATGATGCTGAACAGAGTTGCGTAAAATCTAAGGAGCTGTTACAGAAACAGCAGGTGAACTTTATTCACGACTTTGTAACATTCCTCTCATTTCCTGTGAGACTCTCAGGAATCTGCTAGCCCATATGAGCTCTTCATCACTGGAGACAACGAGTTCAGGGATTGCTCTTTGGTGTTGTCCCCTAACATACAGAAGATAAAATGCAGGCCGGATACAGAATAAGCATCTGTAAAGAAAAGCAGGAAGTTTAACGAAAAAAGCAAGGCACACTGACTTTCCTAAAATAACTGAAAGTCAGATGTCACCTTGGAAGAGGACTTCAGAGATGCTACATGGGCTTCCTTGCCTTTATGGAAAAATGCAACAAAAGGAGGATCAGCAATTCAAGTGCAAATCCCCTTTTTCCTTGCAGCTACAAAACACACTACCTTCACAGACATGGATAGCAGTGAAGTCCCAAAAGACACCGAAGACCTAAAATCCAATGTACTTTTGCAAAGGTGGATAGAAAGAAGCAAGATTTTAAAATCCTATACCCCAGAATCACAGCTAGTAATTCCAGAACAAATGTGTTTTCATGAAAAACATTATTTGTATTACCTATGGCAGTCTGCAGTGTGCAATAATGGGAACTCAGTAGAGCCATGGGCTATGAACATCTATCAAACTTGCAAAGACACCATTACCCAGTGCAAAACCATTTCTTCAGGCCTGCTTCAGGTCTCAGTAACTTGGCAGAAAGTTGCATAAGAACAGTCTTGCACCTTGGGGCTGTGCCTCACCAAGCCCTTAAGTCTGGCATTCTGTGGAGACAATGTAGATGTTACTGAGGTAATTGAGAACTTATATTGTCAGTGATTTCCTTGACAAAACAACACATTGAATTTAGGAAGTAAACACTCTGAAGATGCCATTGCAAGTTTCTTGCTTAGGGCTCAATTATCAGAAAGATAAGACACTTAGATACAAAGTGTTTTTTCTCTCAAAAAGTAAAGGCAGTTTGTTTATGCACAAAGAAAATATCCAATAGAAAACTTTAAAAAGCACATTTGGGCAAATGGTAAAAATCAAATCCATATCAGATCAGAAATTACATTCTTGTTTCAAGGATAGAAAATCTCAGCATGTCAGCAGAAAAACCCCCAGATAGAAATTTAAAATGTAAAACTAATACAAAGAATTTAAGAGTATTAGAAGAGGATATAAACTGAATGTGAAACAAGTTTTTGTGACAGTATTACCAAGTGAAAGCAGGATGCTCAAACTTAATCAGAAGTCTAATAGAAAGAACAATTAATTTCTGTGCAAACCCTGTGCATGAGATGGAAAAATATTCCCTACAGATGCTACATTACAAAAAAAGAATTAAAATCCTCAGCCATTGTGATTGTATAAACATAATCACAGTTGGAATGCATATTTAGTTCAGTAAACAAAACAATTTTTTGTTCTTAAGAATTATTTGAACATTTGCCTTCAGAAAAAATATGTTTATTTGCATTATTAATAAAAACACAAAAATATTATGTGATAATTACTGCAATTCACTTTAATATTGGCAAGTAAAAGCTGTATTTTGTGAAAACATATGTTAAAAGACAGACTACAGCTTCTGCTGTTCTCGCAATGATGACAGCCCTCAAAATACCTCACATAATTTTGCATTCTGTAGAAAGTATAACAATGATTTAAGGTAACTAACAGCACAAAAGCCTATTATGACCTATTGCCATTAACTCCATATGACATTTAAGACATAAACGAATCAGGAACGTAAAGCTTAACACAATCATGTCTGATATTTTATATCGAATTTTAACAATTTTGAAGATAAAAACCAGACAACTCAGACATTGTCTTTGTACATCACTCTGAAATACTCTGGCAAAACACTAACTGTTCTTTTCACTAAGCTATAAGGAATGGATATAAGGACTTTTTTTTCTGCAGGAAGGGGTACTGGGTTTGTGTGGCAAGGTTTTGGTAAGTGGAGGAGGCTGCAGGGGTGGCTTCTGTGAGAGGCTGCCAGAAGCTTCCCCCATGTCCAATAGAGACCCACTACTGCCAAGGCTGAGCCCATCAATAATAGTGGTAGCACTTCTGGGATAACAGATTTAAGAAAAACTCCCGCACAATGGCAACTTGAACCAGAGAGAGGAGTGAGAATATGCAAGAGGGACAACTCTGCAGACCTCAAGTTGGTGAGGCAAGAGTGAGACGAGGTGCTAGAGATGCCACAGGTTCCCTTGCAGCCTGTGGTGAAGACCATGGTGAAGTAGGCTGTCTCTCTGCAGCCCAGGTAGGTCCATGAGGGAGCTGATATCCACCTGCAGCCCATGAGGAATCCATGCTGGAACAGGTGAGACACCCAAGGCAGGCTGTGACCGCACGGAAAGCCTGTGCTGAAGCAGGCTCCTGGCGGGACCTGTGGATCCATGGAGACAGAGGAGCCCACATTGGAGCAGGTTTCCCGGCAGGACTTGTGACCCTGTGGGGAACCTATGCTGGAGGAGTACATGAAGCACTGCAGTCTGTGGGAAGGAACTCACACTGGAAATGCTCATGGAGGACTGTCTCCATGAACAGGGAGGGACTTCACGTTGGAAGAAGTATGAAGGAAGAGTATGAAGAGCTTTCCTCCTCAGGAGGAAAGAGTGGAATGCAAGCCCTGTTCCCCAACCCCCTGAACTGCTATGAGGGAGAAGGTATGCTCTATCATAAATCTAGAAAGATCTGGAAAGGTAAATGTACAAAAATTCAGTTACTAATGGTAAAATTACATGACTCATTACAACTGTTTACAGTGTCCACTGGACTTTGAATGAAGCCACACACATGAACTTCCCTTCCATTACATGTAACATTTTCCATATATCTGTATTTCTGAATTTTATTGTGAACCCATAGCTTGCGAACTGTTTCAATTTGTATGAATCATTTTTAGAGTCTTATTATAGATAAACAGCCACTCTGCTTCAAGTTAAAATATTAAATCTAATACACAGAATAGTTGATAGAACCATGGTAGGTAGCTAATAGGTATGACCTGATACCATTTTTAGAGTGGATGAGCTGAATCAGATACCAAGTCAATGGTGAAATCCTTTTCTGTTTCTAAACCAGCTTGTATCCAGATTAAGAACTGCAGTACTTATTAGGAAAGACAAACATTATGGAAAAATTAAAGTTTAACCTACATTCTGTTCAGATGGTATGTGCTGAGGGGTTAATACAAAGTCACCTATAAAGGTTATGAAAGTAGTTAAATTTCAGTAAAACACTTCAAAACAGTAAACATTAAAAAAATGCCAACAAAATCTTATAATAGTTTTAGTGAGGAATTTAAAAAGTCTTGATGATCATTTGCTATCACAAGGAGTTAAGGAAATTACCCTAATGAATTTCAGAAACACAGTTTCTCATTTTCTTTCATCTTAAATTTGAGCTCAAAATGATCCTCCAGGGAAAACACAATCGTTCCCTATTAATTTCTAATTAATGTTAACTGTTCAGGGATTGCAGGCATACACCCACGGGACAACACAAGGTTAAAATTACCTTCTACTGTGTAAAATACAAACCTTGACTCTCTACAGCCTGCCAGGTACATACAAGCAGGTAACTAAGGGGAGATGATATCCTCATGCATCGGTACAAAATAAAACACTTAAAGAAAGTAGATAAATAAATAAAATTAAACTCCAAACATTTTAAATTTGCTTTCCCTGTTCTATGACATGTGTGAACAGCACCGATTAGGAAGTGGAATGACTCACAAAGATTCAATTACACAAGATTACCAATGCTGGAACAGTGCTCTGCGAATTCAGGACAGACACTGTCTCCTTTTGTTTGAAGGATATAGAAAATAATTTTATATAACATCAATTTAAGTGATTTAAATATACTTTAAACATTTCAAACCAGCTTTTAAAGTTTTATTATAACAGCTTCTGCATTAAGATTCAGAAATCACATTCCCCTTCTACTTTTAGCCAAATATGAGGCAAGCTAATATTAGTGCTGCGTTTAAATTTCATAATTAGCAATCACAGTCAAATATTTACATGTTTAACTAAAATTAAGTGAACCCGTAGCATTGCATGCACCCAGATATAATGCTGATAAAAGTCACAAAATCATGCTCGCTCAAAATTTATTTTTTTACTCTACAAGGGTTCGTTTACAAGTTATTCTAAACATATTTCTGCTGATAACAACATTGGTTAAAGAAAACTTGTCTCCCACAATATTTAAATTACAATGCACTGCATTCACAATGTACATTTTATACACTGACACACTTAAGGTGTATTACTGTACTTACTAAATGCAGCCACAACTATACTCCCTCCCTCTAAAAAAACTCACAAAACCAACAAAATCCACCAACTAACCCCAAAACAGTCCCTGTATTTTTCCCTTTGGTGTATTAAAATTGCAGTTTTCTTCTGGCTGTACCTCCTCACCTATTCTCATTCCTATTTTAATTATCACACAAGATCATACTACATTTTGGTAAAAGTAAGGTTCAGCCTCAGACTCATATGCAGTCCCCAGCAGGTGATACAATGCTGTGACAAACCTAACTAAGCCATCATTTTGCATTGACTGTAAAATACATTACACTACACAGTGGTTACAGCCTATTACTACAAGAATTATTTCAAGGAATGCATCAAGAAGGTAAGGAAACATGAAGGAAGCAAAGATTAAAAGGAGATTCAACAGAAACTCTACCTACTTGCTCTGTTTTTTGAGAAAACAAATATTTTAAAAAATTGTACCATTAAAAAGGAGGAATCTCTACTGTTACACTTTTTCCCAACTGTTAGGATTTTACAATTGATGTCAACAGTCACACAAGTACAAACTGAAATGAAGACAACCAAGCACAGCACAGGTTTAATCTTCCTCCATTCCAAAGTATGTGGGTACACAGTAAGTGACAGAGTGAAATGAAACAAAAGTCTGGTCCTCCAGGTGTTCAGGTTTATAACCTGGGTTTCTTGGTATACGGTCTAACAGAGGTAGGGGAGGTCCAAGAATATGCTACATGAAAAAATACTTTGCTGGTCACAGTTCCTAGTCCAGCTGGCTTCCTTAGCAATTTTTAGGATTGAGTATGTGAGACAGGTATTCCCAAAAACTTAAGTCAACAGTGTGAGAGCAACCATCCCACTACAGTGGAGAAATCATGTCAGCCTACTGTTCAAACCTGAACCTACAGTCTGTCTGTCTCCCTTGTTCTGCAGAGTCTTGGATACAGCCAGTCCATGACAGACACTAGATCACCTCTCACCAAGCACTAGGGCTGAAAAATAACTGTGGTCAGTTACTGTGGAACATAAAGACACACACACACACACACACACACACACACACACACACACACAGATTCAGCAGTAGAGCTACAACCACTTTTCAAATGTGGTGTTTACTGCTTCTCTAAGTTGAAGGCTTATGTTGAAATTTGACCATGTTCTGATCTTGGAAGTTGTCTGCCTTTCTAAGGGTAACACCACATTTGAAGGCCAACCAGGGAAGCATCTGACACAGCAAGCCAGAAGAAAATTAATTTCTATGGCTTCTGGGTTTTGCCAATACATATTTTCTCCAGGTTTAAGATAAAACAGCTTACAATCAACCACTCTGGCTTTATATTCTCCTGTGTGTAAGGTGCTTGGACACACTAAAATGTTTTCCAGCTTGAACTTGCATCTTAATCACAATTTTCCAGTAAGTGGATTGAGAAGAATTTATATTGCTTCTTTTGCCTTTACATATAACCATATTTGTAATATTGTCTTCCTGTTATGAAGTCATTTAACTGCTGCACTTCGACAATTTCTCCTGCTAAACAAAATGAGAGTTCCATGTAATGATGAGAAGTGAAATGGAAAGACAAAAAAATTACAAGTGCATGAGAAAAGTGATTCAGCCATGGAAAATAAAATTTCATCAACTATAGCCACTACTCTTATGCACAAATATTTTAAAATTTCAGGTTTATGATTATTTTGCCAAGTTATAAATAAGAAGTTTACAATTATAAATTTCACGCTCATTAAAAAGAGGTGAATCATCAACTTAGAAGTATAATTTACAGACCAATAGAAGATGCACATGAACACAAAATTCATCTTTCCCAAAGTAATTTGCGATCTCATCCCCACATGATCTCCAAATGAATGTCCACACAAAATTTCTGGGTAACAGAATTATTGTGCCTCTTGCATGCAATGGTGTTTTAATTGTATAGCTACGCTTCTAGAGATTTAATAGCTTTTGCATTTTTCTACTTACTCACTTTCTTTATTTACTCAGCTTTAGAGAAAATAACTATTAAAGGTATTGATCAGCTTTAGAAGTATTGCCTTTTTTACTTCTTTAATCATTCTTTCCAACTTATTTCCCCTGAAAGCTTGACACAAATGTAAATTCAACCAGTGCTTGTCACCTGGCCAGCTACCACCATCATGAAGAATTCTTTTGTGCCATATTGTCCTACGCAATCAGAATTACATGGTTTCTAAATTAATTTATTAGCTAGTATTATGCCAAAAAATCAGAAACATGTATACTTTTAAATTAACAAATACTTTTCATACATGTATCAAATATGAAATTTTAATAACATTATCAGAATTTTCACATCTGAGATCTATAAGGTGCACATATATCTTAGGTTTGTATGTGTATACTAACATGCTATCACAATAAATACTTTTTTATTTTATGTTTGGATATGCTTAAAAACTCAGAAGCAAATTAAAACTGAAAATTGATTACATGTCAAATCAATCTTCTATTAAGCAAATTGATACAAATTAAAGTTATTATTGTTTTAAAACCAAATTAGACTCCCCCTCAAGTTCTAAGTTCTGTGTTTCAAGACATTTAAATGCAATGAAAATATTTATTCAGAAAAAAAAACCAAGTGCTTTTACTTATTTTGTTTAAAAATATTAGAGAAATATGGTACCTTAGTTAAGTAAAAAACAGGCATTTAAACATCATCAATATAAAATGCTTTAAGAATACTTATTTCTACTACTGCATGACACTTACAATTCATTGCTTTTATCCTTACTACAGATTTTATATTATTACTTCCAAAAAAACACATTTACACACCCTCAGGGGAAGAAGAAAAAAAGATACCATCTTGCTACATTTAAGAAACAGAATTGGATGTACTAATTTCTACTCCATCATTCAACAATTGTCCCATTAGGATTTTGCAGAAGAAAACTGCAGATAAGGCTCCCAGAGGAAGGAAAGCCTAACCATAACTGCATAGGGAAAGTATCACTCCAAACAACTTTACTAGTTATATTTAGTAAAAAGAGGAAGCACCTCATATGAAAAGTATAATAATAAGACTAAATAATTTTGACATTTAATAAGGGCACATCTCTTCTCTTTCCAGCAACCATTCAAAAAATGATTCCTCCAAATTTTGGCCAAAACAAAATATCACGGAGTTGTGACCTCCAAGTATCCGAACTGCAAATGCCCTGTGTGCCTACTAAGCCTGCACTCAACAAGCTGTGCTCATCCTGGGAACTTCCTTTTCCAGGCCTCACCCTCCAGATTTTATTATTGTAGTGGAGTACTAGGAAAAAAAAAAAAAAAGACAACCTAACCTGCTCATAATGGTTCTCTTATCTCCATAAAAATATCTGTACTGTTTAGAAGAAAACACTGTAAAATATGAGCACCATGCACATCTTTCTTAAGCAGGTTAGTGTGCAGAACTGAATTGGTTTAGTCCAAAGAGATTTTATTTCAAAAATGAAGGAGCATACAGAAATTTTGAAATCAGAAGTTTCCTAACTAGTATCTTCCCCAAAAACAAATAGGTTGAAGTTTCATTTAGTGTCAACTAATCTTCAAAGTAGTCTGTAACTCTACAGAATCACAGAATATGCTGAGTTGGAAGGGAATCACAAGGATCTTTGAGTTCAATTCTGAGAATTACTTTAACATTACATCACATGATTCAATTTGGACTTCAGGATTTGCATCTTTACACCCTCACACATGAACAACACTCTGGCAGACGTACAAACAATGGAATAACTAAGAGCCTACAACCCAGAAAACTCTTAATATCCTTGATGCATTTGGCATGAAAGACTATGGCTAGAAAGTGGTGACTAGTAATCTATAGTGGCAACAGATCTAATTATATGAACCCTGTCAGTAAGAGGTACCTCCTCTTGAATTAACTGAAATCTGATTCAACAATCTGTAGAACAGTGAAGACAAATATTAAGAAGATGCATGTATTTGTAATTGACCTTCCTTTCCTCCTTCCATTTCCACTCTAGGAAAGTGTACCTCATTCCTAAAAAGTAAGGTTACACTAGCACAAGCTGAAAAAAGGGCAAAGTGCAGTATAAGTTGAAATGGAAAGACTACCCTCCTAAAACAACATTCAGCTTGGTATAAGTAATGTTACAGGAAAAAAAATATACTGAAATGCCTAATGCTTGTCTCTCTCCAGTCAATTCCAAAGAAAAAGTAACTTAAAATTTAGGAAGCTGCATGTTAAATATTAAAAATATTATAATGAAATTAGTGGACCTGCAGGTGTTCAGCACCTTTGAAACTTCTGGCCTACTTGTATCTCTTTCCATGACCTTGTAAATCAAATGCAAGGTAGAAAGGCTTATAATGATAGCAACTGCATTATGCAAGCCCAAATTTAAATTTCAAGACACCTAAAGACAATCCTGTGTTAAAAGAAGCTTGTAGTCCATCAAAAACCACACCACAAAACACTAGGGCCAAGTCTAGCCACAAACTTAAAAGTACCTTTGTACTATACTGTGTGAAAAACACATTTTAGTTTTTGGTGCTAATTCAATACCTTTTTAAAACACTCAATTAATTTAAAACAGAAAGTGACACATTTGGTGAAATGATTAGTTCAGACTCCAGGAGCAGACAAAAGACAGAGTAAAGAAAAGAATCTAGAGATTGAGGTATAAAATTACAGATAAGTACCAAATACACTCAGCAATTTCTTAGCAGAAAACGTCATAAGAATTTTAAACAGATGACATTTGCAATAGTTAGACTGACAGAACAGATGTACTAAAACCCATTAAAAAGCTCAAATCTGAAAGACTTGTCACAGTTTGTTAGGGACACGATTTGCACATCTGCAAAATGAGCTCAACAATGTCTCTCTCAGAAACGAAAGCACATTTTGAGAAAAAAAATAGAACACACTGACACTGTAAAAAGTGAGGGAGTTTTTATAGTCTACTGTATAATTGCTTACAATTTGAAAGTGACTAGAAAGAAGTATATAAAAATAGTAAATAGTTATTTTAAAATTATTCTATTAATTGCCTTCAGACTCTTGTTTCAGTAACAGTCATGATAATGTGATAAAGACAATACTACTGCCACAAGGCCTGGGATAGCTTCAAAAGAGCAGGTTGTCTGGAATAGGTAGAAATTTGATGATGATTCATTTAGCTGTTTATCTTTCCATATGGATTTAGCAGTATTCAGGAGCTTACTATACAGACATGTTTCAGAACAAAATTATTTACAGTTACAAGTTACATGCAAATATTGCTGGGAAAACTAACGTGATTGGGAGGAGACAACAGGGTCCACTTTGCTCCCAGCCCTGACACCCAAGCAGGTGCAACCTGGCTGCCACTGCAACAAAAGACACAAAGTCAGGGCAGATCAAAAGAAACACAAGATAGTCATTCCTGAATCCCTCCAAACCTTAAAAATAGAACTAAGAGTGGCCTAGGAATCTGCTGAAGCTGCCATTTTTTGGCCTAACTCCTTGTAAAGCAAAAAGGAAGAACGGAGCATTGCTGAATCCAGCTGTCTCAGAAGGACTATATAACACTTTAAATTTGGACAGTTTTTCTAGTCTCTTCAGGCATTGGGCAGTTCTCTGTAACTGCTGGGCAACTGGTTTGAGTCTAAATTTGAGCGATTGATTTCCTTCCAAGCCTGTGATTATTTTCCACTGCAGACATCTACTACTTTCAGTCCTTTACTGCCTTGTTCCAACTGCATGTAATTATGTATCTATATATGCTGAAAAATTGAGACTTGATTACAACTAAAAGCAATGGGGGCTAGGAGAGGCTTACTAGTAGGTGTGATTTTAATGGAGAAGTGAGAACCAGTGAAAAAAGAATAGAACTTTCTGCCTGGCAGAGCTGTGGCTTCCCCTCTGGCAGCCCAAGTTTCCTGGCTTTCTGATGATATTGGAAAGCTCAGATGTTTCCAGCCTGAATTATGAGACAGTCTCAAGTGAACAGCACCAGCTACCCACAATTAATATTATGCTTCTATCTCAGAATACAAACAAACTGGAAAGCAAACCCAGCCTTTCCTCAGTATTACATTCTTTTCCAAAACAGAAAAATACAGTGTTTTGGTCTAGCTCTAAATTCCCCTCCTTTCTTATTCATGTAGATGATTTTGGTTTTACAATTCCTTTATCAAACTGCAGTAATAGGGAAGACAGATATAAACTTTAATGAACATCATAATCACCTCACAAACCATAAAGGTAGGAGAATATAGTCTAGATAACAAAAGCAAACAAGACATTTGAAAAACACATCACTAGTCTGAGGATTTTTTAATGGGTTAATATTCACATGGCTGATTATTCAAGCAATTACAGAATATGACATTCAGATCTCAGGTTTCTTTAAAATATATTCCAATTGTTTGCTTTTACCAGGAAAAGTAAATTTCAGGGGATTAAGTTTCAAAACTTCAAGATCATTAAAGCTGTCTTGCTCTTTTTGCAGCTACAAACACCACCTTTCAGAAATATAATCTATGCTGAATCTTGAAAGATGAGATCACCTGAAAAACAACTCACAATTTTATATAATGGCACCACAATTAAAAGACTTTCTGATATATGACTAAATTCATCTCTGGATTCAATTTAGACAACAGAAATTTCTAAAGATCTCATACAGGAATCAGTCTTGCAAATAGTCCCTCCAGACAACTGTATTAGTCCCCTCCAAAGACCACAGAGTAGGGCACTAGTCCTTAGTCTCTGCAGACTGTGTACACCCTCCAAACTGATCAATGCATCCTCATTTACTTTTGCACTCTAGAACAGCTTACAATTAAATCATCAGTAAATATATACACGCATTCTATCTGTAGATCATACATGTCAACTGCTCAACAGTAGTTTCCTGAATACTTGAATTTACTGCAATTTCAGTTCATTTTCAAAGTTCATTTTGATGGTTCATGCCTGAAGAGGGTTCTCAAAGACAGGAAAAAAGTGACATTTCTAACTTCCCAGTCCCAGAGGGTCAAGAACGTGCTCACTTTTAAAAAGTGATCTTCGATACAAAGAATACTCAATCTAGAGTAATCCTGGAGACCTCTAGCTTTCTATAATGCATCCTATGCTCAGCAGGATATAAATAAATCCTCACTCTGAGAAGAAGGCGCCTCTGCAGCCACCCATAAATCTCCAGAGGAAGGAAAGGCATTTGCTCCTTCTTGAAGAAAAAAAGCCCCCAGAGTGTTCTGCTGGCCTCATTAAGAGATTCAGAAATCGCTTGGCATACCTTTGGAGTTCCAGAAGCAAAATTCTGGCATGGCTCATTCTTTTCCTTTTTTTTTTTTTTTTTTCCATTTTTACGTGCTTAGATGGTTGAAAGTGAGTTACTAAACACTTAACCGATAACCACATAATTCCTTGACACATCGTTTTACTTCTTCAGCAGCCTATGCAAGTATTGGTTTAATAGAGTTTTTGGTAAAGTTACTATCAGAGCAGATATCACATTCTAGATACAAAGGCAACATTAAGGCCCCTTATATTTTGTATAGGAAGCTTCTAGATGACTTCATGGCCCTAGCAAGAGAGAAAGGAGATATAGAGGGTTCTACTTCAGTTGTATTTTTACTTTTTGATAAATAGAAGATAGAAATAATATTTTTTGGCTATTAAAGTAGTTAAAACACATATTTAATTTTAGTTATTCTGGCTCTAGGCTCGAGAGATGTCTAGAACAATGTTAAGTTCTGGCAAACTTTGTGCTGAGATCCTTATGGGAATATCTACATGGGAATGTAATAGCTGATTGCTGCCATAAGAGTGAAATCCACAAATGAAAACTCTGCTTTTAAGTGCAAAGAAAAAATATTTTTCAGATAAGCTCATGTTCAAATACCCAAAATACTTTCTCTGCTTTGCATAGCTTTTTTATACCGCTGCCATATGGTACCAAGAATTTTCCATCTTAATATCTGGAGACTATTTTCTAACAGGAACTACTACATAATTTGGTAGTTTCTTAGTAAGAAGTTTATTATTATTTAAAATTAAGGCATCAAGCCAATTATTTCTTCCTTGTTAAGTTCACTACAAAAAAGCCCATGGAAAAATATGTGTGACATAAATTACTGTATATATTCAATGACCAGCTGTTTTAAATTTGGACATTAAGTAATTCACTCTTTTCTGTGTGCATGAGCTGAACGATTTAATAAATTCCCATATGCCCCAACATGTGCCAGCTACACTAGGTTATCGAAAATCCAGCTGCTGTTATGGTAGTAGCTGCCAATGCTAAAACTAAGGAAGAGAATAATGAATCAGCATCAAGTCAACTAAGACATAAACTGACACAGTTCTACTTAAGATACATGGGAATATAATACATTTGGATCTAACATTGATCCAAAGTCAAAGGAAATTTAGTGCCAAGAATTCATGGGCATTGTTTATGATGGAAAATTAATGCAAATCAACCTGTATGAAAACAAGTGCCTCCATTTCCCTCAGCTGTCCTTGATGCACAGGAATGCCCTATATATAAACTTATAGTTTGCAAAACAGTGCTTTTCTTTCTTACATATCATATTACATGACATGTTTTATAGAGTCAGATTTCTGGATTTTTCAATGATCATATAAAATGGTTATGAAAACGATTATGAAAATTTTACTGGCTTATGTACAAATATTTTAATACAATCTAAGAGTCAAAGACAAACCACTGTCCTTAAGTCATTGAGCATACAAAGAAAGACATAAAGTAGCCAAACAAAGGGACAGAGATAATTCTCCAGACGCATATTTTTCTGACAATCAGTACAGAAATATCCATCAAAATATGTCACTATTAACCTTTTAAAAGCTAAGAAAATATTTCCTTGGATAGGAAATTATTGCTTGTAGTTACAAAAGCTTTGCAGGTGTATGTAATTTTCATCTTCAGGTTAGCATATGCAAACACATTAATGACACTTTCTCCTATTTCTCACAATTAGCTCCATTGTTAAATGAAATAATTTTGAAATTATCCTACAACTCATCAGTCCCATAAACAAGATTAGAGTATTGTTATATCAATTTAAATTTACACAAGATATAGGACATAAAATACTTAATAAAAACAAACAAACAAACAGAAAACCAATGCATTTACATTTGCTAGAGCTGGATCATCTCCAGTACACAAAGTATACAATGCTCAAAAGCCACATTAAAGGCAACTTCAATAACTCCAACTTCAAGCAATCTATATATAGTAGTTTAAGTATAAAAATAATTTAAGAATGCATTATTTGAAAAAGATTAGGAATAAACTGACAAATTAAAAGCATGTCATGCCAAGATTTAAAATGCTTATAAAAGCTCAACCAAAGGGGCAAACCACATCAAGGGGCTTACAGAAAACTCAAAGACTTTGAAAGCTTAAAGGACATCATTCTTTTTTCATACTTTAATTATGAAGTTGCAAATAATCGTGTTTTCAGCCACATGTTCTCAACATTGCAACAAACCCAACACTGTTATTTCGTCAAATATTAGTAGACTTACTTTTCTTTAAGAAAATCCACTACTTGTTTGAAGTCTGCCACACAGTATTCTCTTTTCATGTCCATGAGCACACTGTCAGAAGCTGACTGGACTGGAATGTGCAGAAAAGCATATACTCTTGGATGATTGAGAATCTTTGCCATTTCCTGCAAGTTATTAAAAGAGGAAAAACCTTTAAAGCATTATGAAAACAATATACAAAACTCCTTTTAATTAATATATAGGATAAGTATCGGTACTAATACTTCTGAAACCCAAATAATACTGAGTTGTAGTAGCCCAGTTTGAAACAGTAGAGACAGGTGAAAATATTTGAAGGCAATTTTGTTTCAAAAGAAAATAAGAAGAAAGTGATGAGATTGAATTTCCTTTGAGACAAGGATCACATTCCCTATGCAGTACTGATTATGTGATTAAAAGAAAATTTAAGAGGCAAAGTATTATGAAAATTGGTGCTTTCAGACAGTGGCTGTTTTCAGCTTCAGAAGAAGGCAAGGGTTAGTTGTTTTTTGCCAGAGTAAAATAACTTTTCAGAGACCAATATGAGAATGTCTGTAACCAGGGTATTCTTAAAGTTGGCCATTTGCTAATTACGGTACAACTCATCATTTGCTCCAGCACTGGTGTGAAATGTTTCCTGTGTCATTTCAGAGAAGACCCCAGAAATTAAAAGTGCTTGTCTATAAAATGAATAAAATTGATCAGGGGGAAGCTTCAAAGAGGAGTGACAGCTTGAAAAGAGACATGGGATGTTATACATTTTGTTGAAATTTTCAGAAAGAAAAAGTTAAGGTAATAGCAAAATACAAACAAACCTCCAAATCAAAGCCAAGCCAAATCCCTGATAGAGGCTTGGCAGGGTGATGGAACATGAGATGGAGAACAGAATATGGTGGTCTCATTTCTTCCATTTTTACTATTTAAACATCTAAGGACATACGGTCGAGCAAGAAAGTTTAAATATTTTTAAAAGTTGAGACAAACCAGCATCTAGACTGTGTGCAATATGGTACCATAGAGCTTGTTAATTTTTATCCTGCAAGAAATAAGTGAACTTGGATAAAGAACCACATTACACCCACAACCAGGTTTTCAGTTACGGTTTTCCCTTTCTCCCTGTGCTGTGAGCATACAGCAAATGGCCTGGGACTGAGCATTGCACTGCCTGCTCTTCTGCCATGTGCATTCTGCACACTCTACTCAGGCTCACTCAGACCATTTCTCCTCCTTTTTTTTGATAGCATAGATATTTTGTCTGAGAACACATACTGCTGCCAGATTTAGTTGTTAAGATGCAACTACTTGCAAATTCTTTCCAGATCATTAGTCAGCAGTATTAGTCGCGCATCTGGATTTTCTCTCTGTACTTCTACAAGGTTGGCCTAGTTTGTTCAAAGAGAAGGCATGTCATGCCTTTTAACTTTCAGGAACCCACCTTTCAAAAGCACTGATTTTGAGAGCAAGAAGGAAGAATGCTTTCACAACGTCCACCTTTCATCTGACAAACATATGTGTAAAAAAAACCCCAGAACTCTACCAAATCACTTCTGAGAGTAGTTTTGAAAGTTTCTGTCTAAGATACTATTACATAAATGTCTAAAAGAAGTGGTAACATTGGTCAGTGGAACAGCTGCTCTATCTCAGGTATGTAAGTTTGACATTACAGGAATAGCTATACTGATAATGGAGGCCCCATAATTTGATGCACAGAAAGGCTAAACACAGTGAAGCTGGAGGTAGCTGGTTTCATGAAAAAGAGGGTAAAGAAAAGGCTACCATGCATCAATACAAATTTTTTGTGTCCGTTTCAAACGGAACCACTTGCCTATGTCCTTAATTATTTTAGATGTTTAGCTAGAATATATTTTCAAAACGGAAATGGCATAGAACAAGTTCTGTAAAATAAAGTAACAAAAAGGAAAACTCTCCCTTTTTTAAGCTTTAGAAAATCCTGTAAATGTAATTTACATGAAGCATTCTAGTAGTAATCTGATTTTTTTGTTTATCAGCAATAAAGTATGTTTCTAAAATATGAGAAACAGCAAAAGGGATGAAACTTGAGCTATGGACCACAACCTTATTATTCTGCCTATCTGTTAGTTTCAAGTACTTCATTCAATCCTCAAAAACATATTTATAAGAAAATAATGAAAGTCAGTTTTATAAACATGCTTCTGAATCTGCCAAGTTCTTAAAAAGAACTCTATAGTATAGAAAAAAAAATAATTCTCTGTCACAACTCTCAAATTTTGCATCTGCTGAATAGCAGCCTCTTCAATACGTGAACATTTTATGAATTCTTTTTAAAAGGACTAAATTATTTATTAGAATTTCTAGATACAAAAGTGTTATTTTATTCTATTTTTTTAAGACTGAGAATCGTTTGATAGAAAAAACTTCATGTTCACTGTGTTTGTTTGGGATAGAAATAGTATATTTTAAATAAACTATTTTGTTTTACCACAAAATTTTGATTTTTCAAGTCAAAAGTGTGGAAATTCTCTAGTTAGAGGAACAATGTTGGTTTCATTTCTCTTCACCTTCAAAAAAGAAAATTTGGCTGTGAAGTATGAAGAGGGAAAACCAAATTCTAAAACCTCAAAAGTGCTTTTGTATCCACAGGATTTAAAAAAACCCCACAAACCACCCAAATCCTCTAGTTGCTTATCTTACAGTAAGATGCAGAATCCTGCTAGAGTCATATTTGATCTCCTTCAGGGGGATGTGGCCAAGAGGGAGCTTTCAACAACACCTCCTGTAAGAGGAATTAAACTGTGTTCAGCAGCCACAGTTACACAAGACTAATCAGAACTGCACCTTCTAGTTATTCCCCATGTAAAAAAAACCAACCAAACAAAAAAAACCACACAAAAAAAAACATGTCTTCTGCAATCATTGTTGTCAATAACTTTCAATATTAAGAACACAACTGGTGTCATTTAAAGTAATTTCCCTTGGTTCTGTACTAATGGGACACAAAATGTTTGGCACTAATTAAGTGAACTTTTCAACTGTCACTACAGGTCCCTGAATGCAGTGAGAGCCACAAACATTACTGACTATTCCACTGCTTTATTTTGGTTTAGAAAGATGCACATCAGTCCCTCAGTATCAAAGAACTTGCAATCCTCAGAAAGTAAATTGCTTGTCATGTGTATCAGAAATGCACGTATGCAATACATGTTACGTATCTGGGAAACCTAATACAGTCTAGCTGCTGTACTTCCAACTCAGAGTATTCTTTGAACTGTGAAAGAGATGTAGCAGGTGGTGTTAGCTGCACAGATACCGCATACTACCCACAACACTGAAAGGCTTTCAGATATGTTCTAGACACTCAAAGCTCCTTCAATAGATGAGGAAGTTGCAAACAACTCTATTGTTAACTCCTTTTTTTGCTTACTTTCTGTATCTAAAAGTTACACAAAATATGCTGCACGTGCTTTGAATCAAAGGTCCTACCGATTAACTGAACTCCCAGCAGGTACTTGAGGATTGTAACAATTAACTTTTTTCACAAAAGAGAAATTATTAACACAAACCAAACACGAGATAGAAACACCTGATGACCCACTGCTTCATTGTCATTCAATTTTAAGTACCACCAGTGGTCTTAAATTTACCTTTTATAATGGGGAACTCAGAGTGAGCCATTCACAAGTAAAGAAAAATAATGAACTAAACAAAAGGTTTCCAAGATTACATCAGAAATCTGGATAAATCAATCTTCCAAACTTTGCAGTAGAATGTAAATATCACATATTTATCTGATATTTCACATATCAGATATAAATATCACATTCAAACCTTGAACTTTAAGGTAAGACTGCTCCAGTCTAACCTTTTATCCTCCCTACACCTAAAATGACACTGACATTCTTTACCACATAGGTTTGATTAAATTACAGCTACTATGCACTGAACAGTCATACTTAGTCAATGCTGACAGATTTTCCCATATCGCATATTACACACATCACTTAATAAAACTATTAGTTAATATCCCAAAGAGTATTTGAAGGACATGATGTGCTAATGCATAATGGTATTTCACACTGTCTCAACATTCTAAGTTTAACATCTGTTGCCTGTTGTTTTTTAGAAATATATATATTACATATTTTAAAAAAGTGCTTTGTGTTACTAGATATAATTATGTATTTCAGAAGAAAAAATGCAACATAGAATTTTATTTCCATCTGCAAACAATAAAAGAACAACTTTTTGAAATTATATGACTGTGAAAGAAGATTTCTGTCTTTCATCATGACTGAAACAGCCAATTCCCCAGGAATCTGAAAATGTATCTGTGAATGAAAGGACACAGTACACAAAAAATGACATTTCATTTAGAAACTAAAAGGTCAAAGAGTAGCACAAAGTGTTTAAACCTGACACTATGAAAAATAGGAGTCATCTATATTTGGAATCTAACAATGTATGCAAAACATCCTTTAGGATACTGATCACATAGGAAATATTTTTTTTTCCAGTTTTTAGCAGCTGAAGTACGTCAGAACACAAGGCATATTACCAGAAAGATTTCTATCTAGTTAATATTTTTTTTATCCTACAATACACAAATCTAACCATCTAACCAGAAAATCACTTCTGTTTTTAATGACACCACAGTGCAACCAGAGACAATACACAGTATCTATGCAAGCTGTTCAGTCAGTGATTCTTTCCCCCAACCTAAAGTAGGCCAAAATACAGTATTTCAAATCTGCCTCATGTTTGAGTAACAATAAAGTGAATAACTTGTTCCTAGCAAAAGAATTTTGTCCTCTATCAGCAGTGAAGTCCAAAGAAACCCTCATCCATATGGAGACATGAAAAATGGCATTCCCTCAAAATTTCAACCCCTTGTGGCAGATGTTAGTTTGGGATGTCACAAGGGGTGTCTGATGACTTGTCTTTGAGAAGCCAAATGGTGCCATCACCAGCACAGTCTGGATGAAAATCAAGTGGTTGTGACCCATTTTAAAAAGTCCTCTGCTGCAGTGCAACTCAGGAACAAATGCAATCTTGTGATTCAGGAATAGGAATATGATTCGAGTCTGGAAAGCCCATAACACTTTTGTTAAAACTATTGAACAGGGAACTCTCCGCCGGCTTCCCACCCCCCTATGAGTAATGGGGCTGTAAAAACCTAAGAACATGTGGGATGTACAACTGCAAACCTCCTCAGGGACACTGGTTGGAAGGCAATGCCTCTCCTTCATCTGTATATGAACTGGGGGAGTTGTAATGAAGCTGCATGATGGGCAAGCTTAGTGGCAACCCCTACCCAATGTAATATGACATGACATAGTGAGGTCTTTATCCTATCATTAGGATAAAGGCAAGTCACATTGGAGCAGTTAGAAGCCCACGCAATTCTAACCAATGTAATTTGAAACTTAAAATCAAATCTTTGGGTTGCCAGATGGAGGGCAAAAATCTGTTTTGTCATATGGGAAAAATGCCTTCTACATTACTAAACAGAAAGCTGGTATTAGCTCAGGCCACCCTTAGAAGTGGATATAAACCAGACTGCAAGCTGTGATTTGCTGATAGGAAAACTAGTCATGAGAGCCATATGCTCAGCCCTAGCTGTTCCCAGCTGTTCTCCTAGGTGCAGGATCTCTCTTCCAACATCAGAAAATAGACAATCATAGCTGAACATTGTTTCTCCATCATAGCTACATATTAAGCCTAAGCACTTAAAAAAGACCAAACCAAGCCTTAACAAAAATATCTAATACTCCCTCAAAAGCTTGCCACATCTTCCTTTATTAAAAAAGAGGACAGGCTAACTCAAGTTGTTGCACAAAAAGTAATATTCAGACAATATCACAATACAATAACTGTATTTCACAGTCCACAGCTTCAGTTGATGTTTGTTGCACTCTTCCTGTGAGTCAATGAACAAACAAGGAAATACACAGCATCAAATACCAGCTACCTGATTTTTAAACACAGAAATATCAGGTACATATGTTTCTCTCCAAGATTATACGTGGTATAACTAAGAATAAAAAGAGACTCCGCCGAGAGTACTGTTTCTTTGTATATATCTCATAAAAATGGTAATTCCCAGTATAGATATCTTAAACCAAAGTTCTTCACAACAAGCAAGTTGTTATCCCTATCACAACATGCTTCCAATATTAAAGTAGGACAAACTTTCTATTGAGTAAAATGTTAAGCACCAGCATCTGCACTCGTTAGATTGCTTATTACTCAGTCTGTAGTGAGCCATGTGCCCAAGAACATCTGAGTCTCTGCATCACCAAAACACAGCTGGTTCAGTGACACATTCAGCATTAATACTGAATACCTTTCTGCAAGGTATTGCACACCTTCAGTTCCCACAGGAACTGGCGGAAGCTGTGTGGCTGGAAACATGCAGTAAAATGGTTCAGTGCTTTCAAAGATGAGAACTGTTATTGCTTCTGCTGCTGCAGCCATCATTACAAACCTAAGGAGACTTTGTGGAGCTTCAGAATTCTGTTTGTCCAGTTTCAATAAATTGATTCACTTTAAGGTAAAATGCACATTTAATTAATGGCTAGTGTGATGGTTTAATGACTTAAAGGCAGTCAACCAAAAAGCTAATACTATTTCCTTGTGAAATGATTAATTCTGATGTGCAAGAAAACACACATTTTTTCATTTTCTCTATGTTGCTCTCCAATTTCTCATCATTAAGCACACCTCAAATTAAGTACTTTTTCCAGAAGTAAATTAATACTCCACTTTGCAGTATGTGTTAGAAACACATATTGTGAAATTCCCTAGAAAGGTGATTTATTGCAACAGCACACTGCTACTTTAAATAACTCTCTGTCTCAATCATGCTTTATGCTAATAAAACACTGAAAATTAATTAAAGCATAGAGAGGCACACACCATAGGCGAGTAGGACTGTCACACTACCTTGTTGTCTTCAGAAAGCTGAATGAGTGAAATGGATTGCTAGTTTCATCCATACTACGCATTTGTTCATCACCTCAAAAACGAGAATCCCATAGGATAGAAAAGAATTGATGGTTTCTTCTCAGAAGGAAGTCACTGAACGAATGGCACACCCCCCTCCAGATTTCAGCTGTGCCAAACCAGCGCAATGCCAGAAGCCTCTCTTATTGTTTCCCTCTGTTTCAAAGAAGCAAGTACAATACTTAATATATGACCTGCTCCAGCAGGTTCCAGTGGAAGGAAAATAGTGGAAGGTTTTAATCAAAACTTAAGCCTTCAGGCAAGTACTAACTCTTTCTTTTGCGAGCTGACCTAAATTTCATAGTAAAAAAGAATAAAAATATTCTGAACCAAAATGACAAGACTGATATCACAGAAATTACATTCTTCGGTAGCCCTTGCACATTTAACACAACTAAACCAATTGAATTCAAAGACTGGGTAAGAAGAGATTTTATGTCTTTTCCTCAATTAACAAGGGTATAGAAATCAAAAAACAGCATAATTGTGTGGGTTTTTTAAAGTTTCTAGAACATACTGTATTTCCCTCTCATTTTTAAAGAACAATTGCCTCAAAAAAATCAATCTTTTTTTAAATAAATGCCAAAGCCTAACGAAGCAAGCAGTCTTACTGAAGATTATGTAGATGATGTTGTGAAGCACAGTGAATGTGACAGCTCATCTATCAAAGAAAACAAAAGGGCTTATGCATCTAAACTAAAGAGAAACTTTGGGAAGAGCATGAGGAGTAGTTGGTAGAAATTTACTTATTATAATATAAATAACTAGGAAAGTGAAATCTTACTTAACAATGAAGGCAGAAATATTAAAAGAAGATGGCACAGTTCGTTATGCAAGCTATATGTCAATAGTTTCTACCTCAATGCCTTAAAGCACATGGCAGCTGATAAAATTCCCACTTAGCAGAAATGCAGTGTCTCATATATGCATTACCCATTCTTTCAATGGTGATTTTTATTTTCTGCTAGTAATTCACCAAAGAAGTAAGCTCCTGCTCCAAAGGAGTGCTGGGATGAGAAAATATTATAAGCAATTGACAACCTGACACTCAGCACAAGATTGAGTGAGGCTCTGTCTGCATTTAAATACTCTTTATTCTCATGCTATCTAATGAGCAAGAGAGGCATTCATACGAGCAAATCATAATTTAGGTACAGTTAAATATGCACAGCTTTAACTGGTCAAGCAGTGTGCTACTTAATGTTAACCCCTGTTTGCAACACCAATTTTTATTCACAGATTATTAAATACAGCAGAGCACTAGATGCATGCATAAAATATTCTGTCTGGATGGAAAAGTGAATTTTGCATAAATAAAACCATTTCTTTCTCTGTGTATCTCTAAGCATGTTTTCTACTACAGTTAGTAAAGATCAGGAAACACATTCCCAGAAATACAAATATTCCCTTCCACATTGCCTGGAAGGAAATCTTTATTGTTCATCAACGTTGCTAATATAACATTGCTAAAGTTTTTGAGAGCACCTAAGATTTACGAATACAACACAAAACCATCAGGAAGAGTTAAATTGATTCTTATTTTGACATTTATTAAGCCAAATCATATTCTACCAGATGGAAACGAACATGTCACCAAGCATTTATAGATACTAGGATCTGCTGAGTCTGAGATCTTAAAACTCTAGATTAGAGAAAGAGGTGTGACAAAATGTATCCCAAAGCACAGCACAGATTCATCCATTTCCTAACCCCATAATATCAAAAAAATACATTCATTCTGGGGTGAGCTCATGCTCCCATGGCAAAATGTCTTCAGGAGTAATTGCAAGGAAATGTGCTGTACTTGAAAACCTCAAAGACAAAGAACACTTTGAGAGGAAGAATAGGAGAGACGGACTATTTCAGTACTAAAAAATAAAAGGCAGGAATACTCAGAGTAAGAAGAGAAGCATACATAGCTTACACAGGACAAATAAGCATTTAACGTAATACCAAAGGAAATAGTAAACATCCCTTCACATCCCCGCCACTCCCACTTTCCTATTTATTTTTAAGCCCAGATGCAATTGCCCCTGTCCTCCTTCCTTTACTATATGAGATTCCTTTCAATTATACTGCTAGCAAGACAAACACAGTTTGCATAGAGACAACTTTGCAATTACAGTAAGGGAAAGTTGCATGGTCCACCGACTACAAAACACTACAAAACTCACAGTTATAAGAAGTCAAGGGCTTAACTATTCATTTATTTAAATGTATGCTGCAGTTTTCATTTTCTCCTGGACAAATCAACAGATTTTAATTGGCACTTTCAAAAGCAGCAGTCTATGAAAATGACAAAAAATAATACCAGAAACAAAGCAAACACATGCCCTAAAGGCCTTTTAATTCTTGAAATCATGCTGCCCTTTTATTTGCCATTGAGGAATGTATGCTTATTATTTCCTTTTTAAACACATTTCAATCAGCTTACACTCTAGGTTATTCAAAACTTGAGCACAATGCTCAAAAACGCTTGGTATAATCAGAGGAAAAAAAGGACAATAGAGAAAAAAGAAAAATGAATTAGTTATTTTACTGTAATACATTTTTATGTGCTGTGTCAGGGCACATTTGAGGAAGCCATCTGTAGGATATCAGCTTCAATGAGGTTAAGGAACATAAACACTGAGCTGACACGGAAAATCAAAGCAAAAGAGCAAAGAAATACTATTGCGACTCGTGGTACACTTGGCACACCTCATGCATTTAAAGACGATGCTGCCATGCAGACTCCATCTCAATGGCTGGCATATCACTCAAATGTCCTGAATTAATAACGGAGATAGAGCCCACAGATGGCATATAGTATGGTTTGAGACAGACTCATTTTGACAGGTGACAAAGACGACTACTCATCTAGTCATGTGAAATTAAGCACTTACGGGAATGGCAGGTGTGAACGGCCTCCTTTATACAGATTTGGAAGCATCCCATCACTCACAGAAAGTGCTGCACTACAATCCCAGACAACTCTGGAAGTAAAGTTAGTATTAAATCTGCAAGGGAGGTAAGTTAAGGCTGAGATGCGAGTCTCTGCCCCTTTACAGTCTTGATGATATATATTCCTTCACGATTTAGACAGTTCCAGATACTCAAAAAGAGTATTAAGTTAAAACCTAAGTAAGGAAAAGTTGAATATAGTCGAGACAATAATTAGTATCTAACACTGTGCCACAAACATTAATTAATTTCAAGCTGGTATACACTTGGCCTTACTTTCCACTTTCACAGTAACTCCCTTTCATCATTTAACTCCTACCACTGTTTTAATGGACCTTTCCCAACTCTCTGTCCTCAACAGTCACTGCAAGTGGATGTTAAACACCATCTCACTAGAGCACTAGTGAATAGCTTCATAATATGGTTGTAGAAAAAGTGCCTGGAGGTTACTTCTAATGCAGGGTGTATTCCTTATGTACATTTCGTACATGTTGATACTATAGGATGATAAAATTTTGCCATCTGGCAGTGTGTGTAATTAGAGCAGTAGCTCTGTGCAAAGACATATGGGCAAGAGTATACAGGGTAACTAGACACTTGTGCATTCCTTTTAGGTTTTGCTAAGACTATAAAATAGATTTGAACACTAACCTTCACCTCTAACATTATATAAAATTTTTTAAAAAAACAAATCTGAGGTAAATTATTTTTTCCTGACCATAGTCCAGGTCTGTTTCCTAAAATGTTTTGCCATGTAGATAAAATCCCAGGTTTTCCTCACTGTCATGTTGCATCAACATATTAAGAAAGGACTGACATTGGATGAGGGCACATATCTTAAAAATTCAGTTTGAGACCAAACTTCAAATAAGCAAGCTATATGCTTCATTATGTGAACATTCAAACAGATTGCTAAGACTGTGAAAGAACACTTTGGAAAACACAATACTATCTTCATTGCTTGGCCAGATTTTCTCCAAAAGGAAAACCAAGGATGTCTTCCGCAGGTAAACCACAAGCTATGACTTTTTTCTCACTCTTAGTACAATGTTGGGGTCTTTGGTACTTCAGTTTCTTTAAACACGCCAAATAATCCTCTCCGTCATACCAACAAACCTCACACAAGAAGTCCTTCTAGGATCAGCTGCACTCACTCTAATGTGCCTGTTGAAAGCAGCAGTGAAATTTTGATACGCAATTTCCCATGCTCCCTTCACAGCCATGGGTTTGTTCAGCTTGCAGAGTGACTTAGCAGTGGGCAAACTAAGTTAACTTTCAAGGAAATCAGAGCAGAAGCTATTCTCCAGATGCACAGCCAGTGTACTCCCTAGGTGGGAATAGAGAGATTCAAACCAATGATCTGTCTTTGAAACAGCTTTAGATCGCATCAAGTGGGAAATTTTGACTAAGGAAATTGGACTTCTTTTGAAGTAAAGACTCCAAAATGCAGGTAAACCTAGATATAGTGGCTTCACTAGCGAATTCTCTGATTTCCTAATCTGCTCTTGCTGCTTCATGCTACTCAGTAATGTCAGCAAAGACATCATCTACAGCTGCAGAAAACAGCAGATAAAATACTTTGTATTTTAGATCACACCCTGAATAATTGTGATAAAGGCAGTTTTTGTAATGACTTAGCTCAGTATGCTGCATATCAAAATGTATTTAATATTTTGATGACTAGAAAGTACTGCATGGTTCCAAAAATTTCTTTCTTTACAAATAAGAAGGCCCAACTGAATGCAGAATTTATAATTTGAAAACATACGGTTACTTCTCATCCCAAGACTGGTCATGCTACACATGATACTATTACCACCACACTGACTGACTTAAAAACTAAAGTACTAAATTGTCAGGCCATACAGCATAAGCATAATGAGGATTTTCATGAGATTAACAGCATCCCCTGAAATGACAAACATCTTTAAGTACATAATGCCATTTACCTGACAGCAGTACCTGAAGGCACTAGGTATGCTCAGTATTTTAAATCATAGGAAAATTCAAACTGAGTCCCTGCCTGTAACAAACATGAGTTTGAATGACCACTGGCCTAGGCCCCCAGATCTACCAAGCCTTCCAGCATTTGAGCCTTAATGCTTGTTACAAGCACACATTTTTCCTTCATCCCCTCCTCTGCTCTAGTCCCATCACTCCAGACCCAAGGGAAGTTGTTGTCTTCTTGTGCCTCCTCCTCTCCTTGTGCTGGTCCCAGCATCAGTGGAACAGCAGAGCTCCAAGCTGGCACTTCTTGGTGGATACTAAGAAACTGATTCCTAGATGCAGAGGCAGATGAAACACTCCTGAGATGAGCAGCATTTTCTGTTCTTCTGTGTTTATTTCCAGGGGACCTGTGAGTCTGGGCATCATATAAATGAGTCAAAAGATTCAAGGGGACAAAACTGAGCCACAGACTTGGGTATACAGTGCAAAGGAAATACTGTTGACAGCTTAAACAGCTCTCTGGTCATAATTTTTCCTACTGTATACTTTCTGAGCAGATGATATCTCAGAATATGCTTATGAAATTATTTTTGAAGAAAATATAAGAACCTGTAATCACTTTTCAGCATTTGTAAGTAAATTTCAGTCTATAAACAGTTTATCAAAACGTGAAGTAAGTATCTTTTAATGAAGGAGAAAGCTATTTCACTCATATACAGAAAACACAGGTACTATGAAAAAGTCATATCTTTTTAGTCACTGGTTACCATACATTTTCCCAAGAATCATCAAGACACTAATTCATATGTAACTGAAGTACCTCATGTCTTGCTGCATCTTAAAATGTAGCAACATAAACAATACAAGCTGGGCTTATTTCAAAGGACCAAAGTGTGGGACAAGGGCAGCAAAACTTAAGACACTTTCCCCCTGTGGATGACTACACACACGAGTTAGAACAGTCTGTACAACTTATATACAATTGAAGTCTAAAGCGATACATTTTTAAATTTTTAGTCCTCTGTGCAATCATATTTTTCACAGGTCCAATGTTTTCCTCATTCACTGAGGGCATCGGCATTGTCAGTGTTGTCCGGGGAATTCTTTGCAGCTGCTGCAGCTGCGCTGTCTACAACTGACCACGCTGATCTGCACATCCCTGTTCCTTTTATTTCCAATCTCCTCCCATTCTGACAACTGAAAGATGCAGAAGCTCCAGCAAAAAATTAAAATAAATGTGTGAATTCCAAGGACACAATCAAGCCAGTGACTTTACGCTTTGAATGATCAGAGATTAAAATACAGAGCAATTGGAAGGAAAACAGATTTTTGTAAAATGTTTAAAAACTCATATTTAAGTAGCTAACCATGCACTACTACAGATCAGTATTGAAAAAATATACATGGGATCTTTGGAAATTCCTGTTTTTTAAAACATTTAAGTTGCAACAGAGTGTTAGTGGAGAAAATAAATACATTTACTTAATAAACTTTGTTATTAGCTTTGGAGATTACAAGAATAAGACAAACATGAAACTGGCCAAACCTTTTGCCTGCAGGTAAGCTCCAATAAATATGAGAAAAATGTAAATGAATCAAAATCATTGCTTTTTGGGTGAATCTCTAGGGAAGCTCTGTCCAGATCTTGAAATTAATTTCAACTTCTACATGATTAGTGTTGCTCTATGCTACACATCAGATATGTGTTAATTTCTAAAGTGTCATAAACACTTGCCTAAGCAGGTGCATATGTACAGTTACATGCAAGTTGTATTGCTGAAAATTTCTGATTTTTTAAAAAGATTTATGATTGGAACAACTTTGTCCTTTTCATTGGATGTAAAAAGTAATATAAGATTAGTACAATAGTCCATGTAGATATTTTTCACAGAAAACCAAACAACATCCTAATTAACAAGATGATTTCTAACAAAATAAAGTATTAAAATGCAACAGCTTTTAAAACAATTAATGAAAGATGTTTGCAATGAATAAAACAACTTCATTCTTTTCTTAGAAGATAAGAGATCTACATCTGGATTTTATCCTCATCAACTGACATGAAGGTTAATCAACTTCTCATTTGCTTTTTTTAACAAATTATAGTTTTACCCTCTCCTCAACTCAACTGGAAAGTTAAAGCATATTCCCCATAAAAAGTTTATTTTGTTTGGTGAAAATGTATACAGGAGACTGCTAACATTCCCCAGTGGTCCTTCAAAGACAAGTCTGGTGAGCTTGGAAGACAAGATTAGATAAAAATGCATGAGGTAAAATTTTTTTTACAAATGTCGTTTGTCAGATCATCGAGATTATGTCACCAAATTTCAAGCTCAGAAATTCTCGGTCACACGTGAAACACAGAAATGTGATTAAATAATCCTTAAAAAAAAAAATCATATAAACTGGAAGTTGTATGGAACGCTGAAGATGATGAGCAACAGCAGATGTTGTTATTGGACAAAAAGGGTGGTGCACACATAAAGCATGTTCTGCACAGCAACATTCAATACACACATTTTCAGGTTTCAGGTTTTCATGAATTCCTCTCACCTTGATATTGCACCTAACAATCCATTTTTAAAGAGATAAGGCTACTTTTCCTAAATATGAGGCAGGTAAAAGTCCTACCTACAACAACTTCTAGAAAATTTAGAAACAGGAAGACCAGAGATCCTAAATGTACAGACTTGTGAACATGCTCAGACAATGATGGCTACCGATTGAAGGAAAGCAGTATTTTTTCCACTTTTCTCTGATTATATCAAATTAAGACTAATATAGTGGCTTTATGGGCAGAGCACGTTGTTATTTACAGAAACTGGTTTTTTCTTTTTTTTTTCCAAGCTTCTGACAGTACCCATATGATGACCAGCAGTGATAAAAGCAGTAGTCTATGTGAAAACACTTTTAATAATATGAATTAAAAATGAAAGCAAAGACACTACCTAAAAGCTTGATTTGTTTTTGTAAAAGATGCCTTCTTACTGGACTGTATATTAAACTAAAGAATAAAATAGCATTCAAGGAAGTTTCTTGGAATTTTCTGCGCTTTGTGTTCTTCAGCTGGCAAAGTGAAAATCTTTTTATTTTCTATTAAGAAGAGATTCCCCTAGCCCTCTTTTAGGGGAAGGTGCAGTTATGGCACTCTGGAGGGAAAATACTGTCCTTGATATCTTCAGGAAAGTAGGATTGACAGCAGCTATTTGTCTGAGTATTGCTGATGCATATGGTCACAAAATTTACCTTAAACTACATCCTTCCCTTTGTTTTTCTTCCCTTTAAAATTAGGTTCATGCTGCAAACAGTTCCTAAGAATTTCAGTAAATTCATTTGTTGATAGAATCCAACAAAACCAACCTACAATTGAGCAGATACTCTCAATTCCTTCTTTGCATGCATAGGATACACTTTCAAAGCCACACTGTTATACACTTTGTTGCTTTAAATTGCATTGAACTACAGTTACATTCTTTTTTAAACACAGATATGCACTTAGATTTTGATTTCTTACCATGGAAGCTCTAAAGACTCTAAAAATAACATTTGAAATAGGATAATGAATACGTCATTGAGTGAGACCAGCACATATTGTTTCTAAAAATATTTCTCTGAGGTGTAGCAGCAATGCAGATTCGATCCCACAGCCTACCTGCTAATGATATTCTCTGGTTCTTGGAAACACTAGACATGCAGAAACATCACTGCATTAGAGTCCTACAGGTCAGAGACCTCAGTAATATTATAATTCCAAAATTATTTGAGTACCTTATTATTTCTGCAACTTTGCTGTGTCAGGCAAACGGCTTAACACTATTCGTCTAATTCTACGGATTTACAAGAAGTCTATAATATTTTCAAGCTATCGCTGAAAAGAAAACACACGACACTCAAGGTTCCACGCTGACTCACTCAATGAATGCCTATGCCAGCATATAAATGATGCCTTTTTTTTTCCTTACCTCCAGATGCTCTAAAATATAGGGAGGGTTTGTCATGCCAAGCCTCAGCATAGCTCCCTCAGGAATAACTTCAACCAGCTTCCACAGAAGTGTGGGGAGGTCTGTGCCAATGTCTCTGCCATAAGCCCCTGTGTCTTCACTGGTCAGCCATATCTCACAAACACCCTCTGTGAATAAAAGAAAGAGATAATTAACAAATCTGTTTCAGAGCTGTTTATTTTATCATACAGCTGCTCACTCTTTTAAATGCAGTATTTCACAAGGCTATTATTCAGCCAGACTGGGTATTCAATTGCAAGGGGGAGGGAAGGAGAAGGAAGGCTTATCCCATGGGTAGCAGTGGGTTATTAAGTTCATTTTATGAGCACAAGAGTGCTACAACAATGCTGTAAATTATCATTGCTGTGGAGTGATTAACATTCACAGCCAATGACTAATTCTGTACTGCCTCTACAGCAAGTCAGTCAAGTTTAGTACTCTGTTCTATTTTTTGAGCCTAATTCATTAAACACCACAAGCAACATTACCCAAGCAGAGTTTGCATTAATGGTTATGACTAGTAGTTAGTTAGCTTATTAGCTGGTAAGCTTCCAATAAGCAAAACTAGCTCTAAAGCAGTGTGATTAATGTTCCTCCTGGAATAAATATTAAAAACTTGTATTCCTAAAATTGCAACATTTGCAAAGCAATATTAAGGTTGTATTGAAAAGCTTAGTGACCACTGCACAACTGAGTGAGAGTGCAGGAAAACCTGTTTCCTGGCAGTTAATGCTTTATTTTCCATCAATCAGAACCTTAGGAAGTAGTATATTTGATTTATATTGTAAATAGCAACCTTGAACACTGATATTTGGTAATAATATCCTCCTACTCAAAGAGGGGAAAGATTGTACCACCCTTTAATAATAGTTAAAAGCAATGAGGTTTTACACAGGCACTTCTGCTCAGCTTTCATCCTTTTTGCAATGCAAATCCTTCTTCCCTTTCTTATCACCCCAAACCAAGAAATAAACCGTGGAGAATGTGAGGAGGAGGACACCTGTGATTCCCTAACAAGATAAAATACCATAAACTCAGTGAAAAGTTAAATTTCTAAAACCAGTGATGAACCGGTAAAGGAAACATCCAAACAGTAGAAGGTGCATAATTCATCAAAGCACTCCTTGGGCCAGCAGGGAAGTATCATAAAATGTAAATGTTTATGTTACAAATATGTATTTAAGATCGGGAAAACATAAACATGTACACAGACTTTAATCACATGAAAAGTAATAAACCTAGAAAACCAGATGTTTTACAAAATATATACTCAAGACTGCTATTCTTAAACTCACACTGTAACAACATAGGCAGAGAGCAAGCTATGCTGAGCATCCTGTGTGTATAGAAAGGTTTTCAAGGTCATTTATTATTTAGAATGAAGAATACTTAAAAATTAAAGTTAACCAAAGACTCATCACTTCTAAGTTTTACTTCAAGAACAAGTTAGTGAGATGTAAAACCCTGATCTTTTAAGAAGTCTGGTGTAAAGCAATCCTGAAGTACTAACTGCTCTTTGGTTGTCCAGTTACAGTCACAACTTCATAGTCACACTGAAACCGAGCTCCTTGCACAGAACTTGCCAGCAGTATACAATCGCACAGTGGATTCCACTGCACTTGCTAATGCTTTTGGAATTCATCTCACCTCAAGCAGTACTACACCACGAAACATACTCTAGGGTTTGCTCCTGCCCTACATTTTCCTGAAATATGGAAGAAAAAAAGAAGTGAATTGTGTATGCTACATGTTAAAAAGAAGAGAAATGTAAAGGATCTAAATGATTGCTAAGGCCCTGTTTCATTTGTTTGGGGTTTTTTTTAATCTGAGTCTCTAGTAGCCATTAGAACACTGCAAAACTGCTATTTATTTGCCGAGTTTCTACTGTAACAGAGTAATTCTCATTTGCAAGCTTTCAACATAACAAGTTGCATGGGTTTGGGGTTGGATTTTCTTTTTGATTTTTCACATGAAAATGGCTAATGGAATACTGCCTCACAGTCACCAGATGAATACTGAGGAAAAAAAAAAAAAAGTCACTGGCTTGGAATGGAAATAACATTCCAGTGGAAAAAACTGAGCTTTTAAAGCTTAGGTGGAGACCATTAGCCCCCTGGTGGGCTGAAACTTCAAATTAAATCACAAGAAGAGGAAGCAGCTGTAACAGTAAATCAGCGACAACAGGAATAACCATCTCATCTGCTCTCCGATCAGGCTGTTGAACAACAAGCAATGGGAATAAGTCATACTGAGAGAGCTAAGGATGTAGTCTTAACATGGGGGAATGGGGATGGAGAAGGACACCCCATACTTTAGGAGAAATTTCATGTCCAAATTTCAGGCTGACAAAATGGATCTTCAAACACTGGAAGCTGCTGTGAATGCTAAGTATTTACAAGTAGAGTAAATCAACTTTGTGCATAACTGTGTAAGACAGAGGTTTTCTGTCAGCTGGTTTTAGGCTGTTCATGCTAGTCTTTTGTATCCACAGTTTAGGAGTCTAAACTCATACCAGGTAAGAGGAGAAAACAGCAGACCTCTCCAAGAGTATTAAATGAAGTCAACCAATATTTCCCATTTTCACTTCAGCCTGCTCCCTTCCAGCCCTAGGCAGAATTTCTTCCTTTCTTTTGCAGTGAACCTCGCTGGATCATTCGCCATTCTGTTACTGGGTAATTTTGTTGCTAAAAAAGGCAAGCTGATTTTGTAAACAAGAAAATTGATCCAAACGGCAGAGTTCAGACACGAAAACTCAGAGCGTTTGTTGAAGTATTAAGGCCAAGTTATCATTATATCTAAGTAAATACAAGTCTGCCTTTGGTCACAGCTCACAGTTTATTTCTCACTCTGCCATCACTAGCCAGCACAAAGGAGAAACCACTATGGTAGGCTTCTGATCTCTGCTCTGCTGTAATTGGAGACGACTGAGAATGAAAAATGTTGGGAAAAGAATAGGTTTCAAGCAAATGAAGGAAGTTCTGAACCTATTCCTTCTCCAATGTCTCAATATAGAGAACGCTCATTGTAGATTATCTGACATGGGTTTTAACTTGATTTGGGGAGAGGTAAACTATCCTTGTCATGAAGAAGATAAGAAAACCAACAGTTAACACTTTTATGACATATATGCATTTCTGTTTCAGAGACCACTCAAAATAATTAATTTCTTCAATAAAAAACTTGTAGCATTTTTATTTTACTTTATTTTCACGTCACTACTGTAAACATTGGTTTTGGTGGTACTAAACATCCTTTAAAGAGAAGAGAAATCTAGTTCATCTGAAAAATATATTTACTTCAATTCACAAAAACACCTGAAAGTGTTAAAATACTGGACAATAATCTCAGTGAAATTCTCCTACTTAACCTGCTGTACCTTTGTACAAATGAAATTCAATCTCAAAATCCCCTTATTTTTTTTCTTCTCCCCTTCCTGTTCTCCTCTTTCCTGGCAGATTTTCTAATGTGAACAGGAGTGGCTTTTCCAAAAGCACAATGCTCTGCAGGCTGCCTTGGTGGGAGGTCCCCAACTCTGACCTCCTCAGTAGCCCACATATGCTTATCAATAACTGCCTGACCTCCTTGCAATTCCTTCTCCAACAGCGATTTCTTATGGCCGCCTGCAGTGCTGTACAGACCACAGAAAGACCTCTCTCACTGCACAACAAAAATCTGATAGACCTTCTGCTAAGGGGAGGCCTAACTTAAATGTTTGTCAAAAACTGCTTGCAGACTTGAGGACAATCAATCTTACCGTGACACCTTGAGAATTATTTAAAACAACAACAACAAAAAAAAAACACCAAAAAAACCCACAAACCCAAACAAAAAATCATGATCAAAGAAGGAGAGAAAAGCTTACAAAAAATCAAACTCATTTGAAACATGTTCATTATTCAAAATCAGCTTAGCTGACATTAATTTATTTTGCCTTCAATTACTTGAAGTTCCCCTTCTTCATTCAGTTTGGATTTTACAGGTGCTATTTATATACCTGACACATGTGCTAGATGACTTTGCTGAATGAGTGCCTTAACTGGGAAATTGTGAAGATATCTTCACACAAAACACATCATTATATCAACCTGAATATAATGCAAGTTTAAACAAAAACTGAGATTTGGAGGAATCAAGCTCCTCCTACAATTCTGAAGTACCCTGCAAGCATTGATTCACCATGTAAGAGTCCAGTCCTCCTCTTAAGACAGCCAGTCCAACCACACAGATCAACACTGAAGCATCTCATTGTAGGAACTTACTGAAATTGGGAACTCACTGATACTAACAGAGGTTTGGAAGGATTCATTTTCAGTTCAGCAAGAAACCCCTATATAGTGATCTATATAGGCTTCTAGAGGAGAGAGAGAACGGAGTTACACACAATCCTGTACAAACTTGCCTAAGTTACTCAGAAAGTAACTGACACCTAACTGTCACAATTAGAAACTGCAGGATATCTGTCCAGCAGATGATGCAAGAAAGAGACTGAAGAAAAAAAGACAGATCTAGGTACCGAGTTGGTGAAAGAGGCAGGCTGGCAAGCTGTAACATAAAGGATGTTTTTTCTGCTTCTATAAAGTGTGGGTCAGCTCATGGTTCAGCAATAAATAATTCAGATGAATGTAATACTGCAGTTCTGCTCAAGACACACTACACAAAAACTGGTCCCGTCAGTCCCCTTTCTGCCTTGAGGGACAAGGCTCTGGCTTAGTGCCTTGTAGCCTGAATTTCTAGAGGATCTTTATTACGCCCATAAATATTTCCTGCTTTCGAAAGATCTATCTTTTCACTCTTCTGGACAGTCTTAAGAATGTGAAAGATGATCGCCCACTCCTGCTTTCTTAATGCTTGCCACAAACAGGAGAACAAGATCTGGATGACATCATGAATGTGGGCTGACCTACTGCAATGCAAGGCTTGGAGAAAGTACTAGATCCCCAAAACTCCCATTAAAAGAGAAAATCTAGCAAATGGAGGGCTGGCCTAACCAACCCTACACATCACAGGAGGAAGCAATGGCTAGTTGAGCGAAGAGGAAAAGCTGTTCAGAATTAGCGCACTTCAAAATGCAAACCAGAAAAATATTCCTCTGAATTGTCACTATTAGACTCATAATCAAGAATTTTAAAATATCTCTTTAATAACATAAATTGATCTGAAGCATTGATTAGTATTACATAAGGACCCATTACACATAGTGGCTTAATCTAAAAGCCTGAACAAATTCCTTCTTATGTGGTCATGGGGAAAGCCAATAGGCAAAGAAAATTCTGTACACACAGTGAAAATTTCTTTTCACTGGATCACAGAATAGCTTAGGTTGCAAAGGACCTCCGGAGGTCATCTAATCCAATTTCCTGCTCAAATCAGGTCCGATTAGATGAGACTGCTCAGGCCCTACTGCAGTTGTGTTCTGAATATTTCCAAGGACAGAAATACCACAGCCACTGTGGGTAATCTGTTACAATATTTGACCACCATAAGGGCAAAATATTTTTACTTGCACCTAACTGCAATTTCCTGTGTTCCAACTTGTCCTGTTACCTTTCATCCTATCTCTTCGAGACCTGTCTGACTACAAGACAGTCTGGCTCTGCCTTCTCCATACCCTCCCCCATTAGGCAGTCGTAAACAGCAATAAAATCTCTTAGCTTCCTTTTCAAAAGCTCCACAAATCTGTTCATTGTATTTTATGTGCTCCATCCTCTTAATCATTTCAGTGTCCCTCTGCTGAACCGCTGCAGTATGTCAGCAGCCTTGTCCTGAGCTGCCCAAAACTGGACAGAGCACTCTCTCTTTGCAATCCCATAATTGCACTAGTCACTCTCTGGGGCCTGTAGCTGCACTCTTGGTAACAATACCTACGGCGCAGCTTATAATTGCTAACGAGTTCCACTGCTGACTCATGTTCACCAGTTTGCCCGGAGGAACTCCAAAATCTCCAAAGCTGCCTCCCAGCCAGTCAGCTCTCCACATCTATAGTGCACCATGGTGTTATTTTATCCTAGATTCAGGACATTTTACTTCCTTTTCTTGAAATTCATGAAGTTAGAGTCAGTCCATTTCTCCAGGCAGTTGAGGTCCTTTGCAATATTAGCCTTACCCTCCAGCCAGTCAAAACAATCCACCAGAAAACCCTCAAAGAAAAACAAATAAACTCAACACTATCTCAAAGCCCAGAGCCAAAAAACCCCAACCCCTACCTCCTCCTCAAAACCCCAAAACCAACTCACCTCAAAATACCAAAACTCCACTGCCTTCCTGTCAGCTACAAAGCCAGACATCCCATGAGAAAACTCACTCAGGCCAGTCACATGGTTTGCAGTCACTAAATCTATGCCAGCTGTTCCCAAGGACTCTCTTGTCCTCCTGTGCCCAGAGGTGGCTTTCGTCCATAGGAGTACAACTGCCCTGTAATTCCCTAGATCTCAATTTTAGCTCTTCCTGAGAAGGGCAGGGTAGCATTCCCCTTTTTCCAGTCCATCAAAAATCTCCCCTGGTTGTCATGACCTTTGAATGATGAGAGAGAACAGCCTCATAATGACATCAGCCAGCACTGTCAGCACACTTGGATACTTCTCATTGCAGGATTATTTCTATTACTTCTGGATGTCAGTCTGCAGTCACAAAAACTCGAGCTATGTTTTGCAAGTGCTTAATTCAGTACAAGCCTTTAAAACAGTTGTGGTTTAAACTACCCACTGGATGACACATATATTAGAGTGCTTCGGAAATGAACAAACTAGCTTTTATGGTCTACATATTTTTGAGAACAAATGATTAGAAACTAATTCAAGGTCAGATACAGACCAGGATATACTGACTGAGATAATTGCACCTATGTGGGATAACAGTACTTTAAAAGTAGAACACCAGCCAATATCACCTTGGAGGATTCTGTTTGGTAGACTTGTCTACTTAGTAACAAAATTCAAGGTATTTTTCTTTCTCCTTGCTGACATACTTAGTAAATGTTTACATTAACAAATGATTAAAGTTCTCACGTATTTACATAAATGCTACACATTAGTATATATTCACAGTATGAAAATCTCAAAACATACGAAGCCACAACAGGAACATGATTTAAAGGATCACAGATGTGGCATAGGTACTTACAACAAATTCCTGATCCTGCAAACTAATGTAAAGAAGTTTAGACTATACTTGTAAACCGCAAGAGAGAAAAATTAGTTGCACCTTGGACCCCCTTAACTCTTCTAGAAATTACTTTTTCAAAAGTATGAAACATCTTTTGAACTGTGGTTAGATTAATTTATATTTTCATACTAAGCTGTACCTGGCATTTAAATGAACTTTGAGGCAAAAAAGCTAAATAAATACCTTATCGAGCTCAATGCAGAAGAGTTCAAGAAACAGTTTGGTTCTATTTCAATGAAAATGTGTTAATAAATTTTAAACATTTTACGTTTTATACATTTTTTTCCCTCAAAGCGCATTTATATTTTTGTCTTATTTTATGTAATTTACAAAATAGAATAAGACCTGAACCACAGTAAAAGAATAACGGATGTTAGGAATAAGAACTTTTCTTAATTACTTTTACATTACAATAACAAAACACTGTGGCTTTGAACCTAATTAAAAAAAACCCAAAAAAACAGAAATTCCCTCTTGCCTCCAACAACAAGACATATGCATACACTTCTACTACCACCTTTCACATTCATTTTTAGGCTTACTTCAGAGATTTTACCAAAAACTCTATATTGAAACTAAGAGTTCTGTTCCAGATACCTATCCAGTCTTTAGTAACATCAAGGCAAGTTTTATGTAATGATCCTCTATCATCTGCTTTCTATTTAGATGTGAAGTCTGATAAAAGAATCTAATAGCCATATGACTAATGGTGGTTTTCCATTTTATCTTGTATGATTGAGAAAATGGATGCTGCAAATGGATTTATTCAAAGTTATACTTCTCCGAAGTCATGCATCTGAAAGGTGAAACTGATGAAACCATTTAGAACATGGACTTACAGAATTTGCTTATTTATCTAAACCCCTTGCATAAAATTCTCAAAAACAGAACTGCCTCTACTGCAGAAAATGCTTTGCCATCAAGGCATTTACAAAGGAAGCTTACTACCTGTGACTGTTGTAGGGTTTAATAGTTCCACAATTTTTATCAGTTTATTTTGCTCACTTGTGCTACTATATTGATAAGCAATGTATTTTGGTATGAGCAGTTTTTCAAGAGTAGGAATAAGCTTGCAACCATACTGAAAGTTTCATTTAAATTATTCCTTCTTATTATGGTATTAATTTAAAAAAATAAAAACGTTTGAGAGTTCCCAATAAAAAACATGCAGCAGATAGAGCCAACCAATCATTAAATACCATAGAACGCATAAAAGGTTTCTCTCTTCTATAAAACAAACTCTTGTCCTTGCTTATAAAAGAGGTCATTCTACCCCTATAGGAACCTCTGTTCCTAACAGCTTACTGCTAGAGCACAAACTAGCAGCCCTGTCTCGCTCGTTTTGTAACTATAGTGCATTAGTAAAGGGGAGAGGAAGGAGGGGAAAGAAAGGGAACAGTATAATAGGTCACTTGCTGCGGCAAACAGCACGATAGCTAGACTTATTATGAGTCCAGTTTCATTCTGCTAAAACAAGAGAGACTCAAAAGGGCATGAAGACAGTCAGGCCACAGAAGTTTGCTCGGTGCCAACACTGCAGCGTTATGCATCTTGCTTTCAAGAAGGATTAATGATACCATACATCGTGATGATAAATAGGGGTTTACAGCCAGTTTGTAGAAAAAGGGGAGGAAAGGATTTTTTAAAAAATGGAGGTAAAAGAAACATAGTTGAATTTCATGAGTTGGTCCTATTTTTCAGGCTGAGGAAGTTATTCTTTAAGAGAGAAGTCTGTGCTTTTTCTGTTGGTCACCTGCCTACAACCCTCCCATTTCCAGGCATGTGTTATTTACACAATGGCCTGCTCTGAAGGTTAGCTCTTGAACAAATGAAAAAGACAGTACTTATTTTATATTTCCACTCAATCATTATGCTTGCCAGCTGAAAGGAGGTAAAACTAAAATTTGTCATTACATATACAGACATCAAGAATTCAGTTGGTTTTCTGACACTGCGGACATCTACCGCCTGAGTTAATAAGAACAAAACAATAATAAAAATAAAATAAGAATGAAAGTCTTACGTGTGTTGATGATCAGGGACATAATTGCCTTGTGCTAATTAGTTACTTGCTGAACCAAGAACATTATTCAAGGAGCAAGTTCAATGATAGGCAACGGGAGGTGCATCAGGAAAATAAAGCATAAAGGTCTCAGTGACCACAAGGAAGGGATTTGCAAAAAGAGACTTAAACACAAAGAAAAGCTACTTCAGAAAACACAGGCATGAGTTTAGAATTCTTCTGCAGCCTTGTACAGAGCATATAGACATGCAGGTCCCTGAAGCGTGGAATTATTGTTCTCTGCTCTATGCCTCACAAATACACTTCGCGAACTATTGACATGCTCATGTTGTTCTGATACTACAATCAGACAGAGAATATTTGACCCTCCACCAGAAGGGTCATTCCAGCACCCTGCAGAAACACTTTATAGCTATGGAAAAGAGAAAGACCAAAATTTCTATAAGCTACTGTCAAAACACAAACGAAAAACCTGCAATGAGCTCTGCATTCAAAATGAGGCATACAAGAAATCTTGTTTATGACTTTGGAATTCATCGGGAAAAAGAGAGTAACGTGCCACTCATTATAACATACGCTTGCTGTTTTAAACCCAAAACATAGGCTATCATTCTGCTGTAGATGAAGTATCAGATGCAAAAGGTCACACACTGCACAAATTCAAGGAAATGGTCATGAGCTCTAGGCATATTACAGGATGCAGTGCTAATTAATGGAGGCTTTTTACTGAGTATCCATCTCTGTAGTGCTAATGAGTTTGGATTAATTTAAACAACATGTTTTCATGGAAACTGATTAATTCTTAAGAAGTATAGTGGCATACCAAGTTTCAATCATTAAAAATGTAGCCAAGCTAAATAACTCTCTGAATCTGAGTGTATTATCATATAAACTTCAACAGAGAATTACTTACAAATTCTAGAACAGCAGCTTGAACATAAGCTACCAAGGTGTGTTAAAGGTATCTGACATGGAAAGTCACCCTCCATAGAGCATTCTTCTGCCCAAATTTCTTGCATTTTCGAGAGTTGAATCCTATAGTGCTACTTCATTCAATGCTTTTGACTCTTTTTAAAATAGGTGCACAGCAAGAACAGAAATAAATCACATTTTGGGTATTTACAGATGACACTTTAAAAATTATCTGAAAATTAGTTGGAAGTAATTTGGACTACAGTAAAATGTTGGCATTTTAAAATACAATGAAAAAAAAAGAAGACAGATTCTGTCTCCCTTTGTCAGAAAAGCTAACAAGGATGAATAAATAACCTCTGTTCTGCTACATCTGCCAGGATTAGGGGAGATGTCTTTTAGAAATTTTCATGTTCAAATCACAAACCTACCCTCCCTCAACCCTCCCTAAAATTCAGAAAAAAGTACTATCATAAGGGATAAATACAGAAGTGTCAAATCCTTTGTTGCACAATATGTTATGATCCAAGATATAATAATATAAACATCAAATGGCCATACAGAATATTAAAATACTTCAATAAAAAAAGGCTTGTTTTGCCTTGCTTTTCAACAATTATTCTATAGATCACCATCATTTTGCATGGAAGTACTGAAGGATCTGTCAAACTGATGTATCATAGAAGAAAAGAAAGCAGGGAAAAAAGTCAACATTTGCAAGAGCAAGATGGAGAGCGAAACACAGAATGCACTTAGGGGATTCCAATTCCATCAGCCAGCACTACAGAGGGGTAAATACCATTTCCAACCATGATGATCCTTATCTAAAGTTACCTCCTCAGCTCAGGTAGAAAATATCATCCCTTCTTACTGCCCGCAGATACAAGTGCGTCAACTTGTTGCTGTGCCTGATTTACAAGTTAAAACAGTTCTGTCAACAAGTCACTAAGTAACAAAACTTAGGTTGTGTACCTTTTGTGATAGATCACCAAAATATATCATCAGCAGAATGCAATTAAAATCTGATGGAAATGTCCACGGGGAGGTCAAAGTGAAATCATTCAAAGGTTTTGAAGGATATTAATGCATTTTTTCTCATACAGATTAATGCATATAAAGGTCTCATCCTAAACAGCTTATTATATGTCAACATAGGAATATGAATTAAATCTAAATTAAGAGCAAAGAGTTTCTATATGTGAATCTTTAAAGAAAGAATACACAGAGTGAAATTACTGAACCTTTTAAAGAGCAGAATTCAAACAACAGCCCAGTCACTCAGAAAAAGTTTATTATTCCATCTACTAAAAAAACCCCACTAAATAGATTACACAAGGAAAAAAATCAACAAAACAAAAACTTTAAAAAATGAAATAATCTAAGACTATTCCTGTTCATTAAACAGTTTTTCTTTAAACACTTTGTAGAAATCTACAAATGTTATACAGGTTTATTGTTGTCTTCAATTAAAATTTTCTGAAATGTATTCCTTATACCTATTACCAACACCTTTACAGCCTAGATTTAGCTCTGAAAGACACAACCCAGCAATTCAACTTCAGGGAGAAAATTATAAAGGTATTGAACTTCACAAATCTTACAACAGCTGCTCAGCTCCATTAACTGTTAGAAATCCATTGTTAGGGAAGTCTTGATTGAGAAAACAACACACTTGCCTTGAAGACTTCTTTAACAAGTTATCCTATCCCTAACACTAGGAGATCACATTTCCCTTCAAACTAGTTAACAACATTTCTACTACTGCTTAATGGCTGAGGAAGTGTGCTGCTGTTACTTGTTTTTTTGTTTCTCAAGATGGCTTTTCCATCAGGAGTACCTTCTATCATTTCACGGAGAGTTCAGCTTAGGAGTTCACCCAACCCTCAGTGGGCCTGTTGAAGCCCCAGTTTATAGGGGACTACAGAGAGAACGTATATGTGATTTTAGAAAGGAGACTAACACTGAGGGAATGCCAGGTTCCAAAGCCTGACTGTGGTGCATGCACATGTGCCATATGGACATGTCACTGGGAGAGGAACACAAAAAACATCCCAGGAGTTACTGCAACTGGTGAAATTTGTCTGGTGTGGTACTCTTGCCAACGACCACTGTTATCAGCAGTTTCAAGTGGAATGGAAAAATTACTTTGGAGAAAAATTCTTTCAGGCAGCATAAGTTCTGTCAGTCAGCATAGAAATGCTTAAGAAGCTGTATTAAAATGTAAAACATTCAGCCTTTCAACGCTTAAAATAATATTAGCACAGCGTATCAATGACTAATCCACTTAACAGCAGGACTGCAATCAAGCCATAGAAATCTATGACTGATATGTGGCTTCAGAATTCTACAAATACATCATTTTTAGAGGAACCTCAAGAATCATTTTCTTTCAGAGCCATTTGAGGCCTGAAGATGAATTCCAACCCAAACCTTCTAGAGCCATCACAAATCAAACACAAATGCTATTCAAAAATGTTTCTCATTTTTCTGAAAGAAATATGATCCAATAGACAAGGGACTACTTTTTTGCATATGTTTGTATTTTCTGATAATGATAGATGGGATACTTTGTAGAGCAGTTTTACTAAAAATGTCAGTGCATATGACTAAGTTGGATAAAGAAATAAAATACAAATGAAGCACTACAAAGTCATCAAATACCCAGCCCAAAGTATGACTAAAAAAATAAAAATGTATACTATAATATACTCTGCCCTGCCACAGAAGAAACATGCTGTGTGTACATAAGTGATTTGTCACTTCTACATAAGAAACAAGCTTTAGCAATGCTAGAAACAAGGAGAAACCTAAAGAAAGGTCTGTTCATAGTCTGTTTTAGAAATGGGAGAAATGTCATCTCTTACATAGTACGTCTCAACTGTCAATAATTCCATGTTAACAACATAAGCTTTAGCCCTGGATCATGTTCTTTAATTTTCAAATAATCTAATAAAGTGTTTATAGCAACTCATAAGTTGTAGCTTAACCCATCTTTTTCTCCCTATGCAACAATGATTAAAATTTGGCTGCAACTTTAAGCATGTTAAGTACCTTTATTTTTTTTTTCTATGAATGGGAACAGTTGGTTAACAGAGGTGGGAATAAAGTGTCTTTTTGAATTTACTATATTTTCAGAAAGATTCTTTTCTAGTATTTCCTCTCTCCTATCTCCACTCTCTAGCAAAATACAAAAAGTAATTGCCTATTTCAACATTTTGCCTCAAAGAAAAATTAATGGGATGCCTTAAATTCAAAATACACATCACAGAAGGCAGTAAAACATGTAAGCATAAAACCAAAAGTGATGCACAGGATGAAAACACTTCCTTCATATCGACAGAGCAGCTCTAGACATACATGCAGCTCAGATACTGTTTGAGGGTCAGCCATGGGAAAGAACCCTTTCAAGAATGAGTGCAAACACATGAACACAGCTCAGAGAAACGAGCAAAATTGACTGTGTTAAATAACACCACAGAGTATTAACTACAGATTGGCACAGAAAAATAAACTGAAACCTCTTAGAAGAAAATTTTCAAAAGAAATACATTCCTTTCCTCCAGCTGAACAAAAACATCCAGTCACAGGATTACAATGAAGTTTTCTCTCATTTGTCTAGGATTAGAGTTACTATTCCAACAAGTGTTTTGATGCCACCCTTACTTATGAAATATTAGTTTAAATCAATCAGATTGGTTTGTAGGAATATAGAAGAATGACAATGTTGAGCTATTTTTTAAAACCACTTCTGTTTTGCCTTTACCAAGAATTGAGTTACTAGATTCCAATACTGTTAACTGAATATCTCTCCTACTCAAGTCTCCAATGTGAACTCCGACTCCTTAAGCTTGTATTTAAGAAATACAGGCTTACTCAGGATAACTAAGAAAACAAAGCTTCCATGACCATGGCTGTGCATGTATCACTCTATCGCAATAACTTCTGAATCCATTGACCAATTTCTGTCAAATTTAACAGAAAACTAGAATTCTCAACAGAAGGTGCCCACACCTGCAGGAGAAGCATTCTGCCCAACAAGTGTCCCACTTCAAGAGAAGACAGACAGGACTCTGCCACTACTCTTATTATTATTACTGCACTTATTTGGGTGCACCCATAAGGCTGGGATATCCCAGGCTCCATAACGAAAAAACGGGGGTTCATACTGGTAGAGAAGTCTATCAGCATCACAGGGCACCAGACTTGAAGAAAGCAGGCTCTATCACATCACAAAGAAGCTGATTTTCAAATAAATACCATAAGCATCACATAAATAAAAGTTCAGATTCACAAGAATTTGCAACTTGCAATTACAGTTACTTGTCCAAGTACTTTAGTTTACTTCTACTTAAACCTAAAGAATAGTATGCGACAATAATCAATAGTATAGGATAGTGAAATGATCTGCTGTCTTCAGGTTGTTAATATTCTTTACCACTAAAGCTCCAAGCAATTCATCATACCATATGCTTGAATGCAAACCACTGCAGCAATAGTTTTTGCATATTCTCTCTGTGTATGATTCTATGCCTGACAGAACAAATATTGAGACTATCTGACAGTCTCTATTTTATTTTGCAGCTCTTTCCAACACATTTAACCACAATGCACATCTCCTCTTTTTCCTCCCCTTCAACCTGCCCTGTCGATGACCTTAAATGCAATTTAAATGAACCACTCTCTGCTAGTAATGAGTAATAATTCAGCCTCAATGATGGTTTGTTAAAGCTTCTCTCATAAAAGAATAAGAAAGCATACATATCTTTTCAATCACTTTGAATCATATGAAGACTTTTTGGTTTGAAAATGCCATTCACTAGTGATGTTAGGGAGGCTGGACACAAGTCAAAATTCAAAGTAAAATACTTTATTTGTTCCAGGCCTTAATTATAAATTTAACATAAGGAAATCATAGCATGAGCATTTCTGTGCCACAGCTTCAGAATGACTAGGTTTTGCTGCTCTCCCAGACTGAGAGGAAGGATTTAATAATTCTTCCCACTGCACATTAGTGCCTCTTCTCCCTCTACGACAGAGCATACAAAATACACAAAATTAACAGCACAAATTGCACAAAAGAAATTCTCTTGTAAATAACTCCAATAAAGACATTTAATACCAAAGTTTTCTCAAGTAATCTGAAATGAATCAGAAAGATCTACAAAGAATTCAGTCTCCCAGCTCTCACTGCTATCCTTGAGCACTGATCTTTACAAAGGTATTTAAACACCTCTGAGCCCATTTTTGGGATGTATGAACAAGGAACCTTGCTAGTACATTTTGTATGCAGTCTGTAATTCTTCAACTACACAAGAGAGCTTCTAAATCTTTTTTTTAATCCAATCACTGAAACTGAATGAAACAGGAAGACTGAAATTCTGAGTAAGAAGGAAAAATGTGTAAAAAATGGACTCCACTTTAGCCCAGATAAACAATTTACCATGTGAGGATCAAAATGCAAAAGTGTTACTGATTTAGAGAAGGATAATTCATAAGAAAATGTCTGCCTCATTAAAAAAAGGATCATAAAATAAAAAGCTCTGTGCTGTGAGACAAACTGCATTGTGTCTTGCAGAAGTGTCAAGGCTTGGCAAACATCCAGTTGCTGAAACATTGCCAGGCACATCAGATATATATTAATGCTAGATAATCGGTAAGAAAAGCATTCTTTCATAAACATTTTTTTCTTTGTAAAACCATCAATCAACTTCCTAGCTGAGCACCATGTGGCTCAGCTTAAGAGATCCTCAGGAAGGCTTCAGTGTCTATAAACCACTGACTTACTTCATAGACACGGTGCCTTTCAGTGCCCATTGTCCTAAGTATTTGCTAAAGTTATTTGGCTGGCTGTCAGCAGCTAATTCTGATTTGTAACTTGGGAAACGAGCAGCAGGAGGTCCTCAGACCTGACTAGTGACATCCTCTGCACCAATTAGCCAAGGTGCAGACTGCCAGTAAAAAATTTTTTACAGTTCCAATCATTTAATAGGAAGAACAGGAAGACACAGGACCACCTAAACATCTGTCAGAAAAAGATCTGCCACAAGCATCTTGTTATTTAGCCCACCTTGAACTGCAAAGAGAAACAAAATAATACACGACTTTGTTCAAAAGTTCTATTTCCTAGTAAATACATACTCTAACAAAGACAAGTGCATTGGCAATTCAAGACACCAGCATTGTAAAAACAAAACAAAACCTCAAATTTCCAAAGAAGCCTTACTACAGAAGAGTAAATTTACAAGACTTACAAGGATTGAACTTATCTGTATAAAAAAACACATTGAAAGAACAGTTGAAACCATTTCTACACTTAAATAAATTCTACTGACATTCTGTGGAGTTCATCTCAAATTATCAATACCTGCCTCTCTATTCCAAAGGAAAAAGGCAACTTACTTAATCATCTGACTTTCAGGGCCACTCACTAGTTTCTGATCCAAAGCATTCTAATATTGTTACTTCAAATGAATGTTCCAATTTCATAACGTAAATTAAAACACTTATTTGCATGCAAACTCACAAAAGTCAGGAAGAGGAAATTAGCATTGTTTAAGTCAGTGGGAGAAAATATAAAAAATTTCACTATAGATGTAACTACTGGATTAATGTTTTGCAGTCAGATTTATGAAATATGAGGGACTGGATGACTCCATGTGATAGCAATAATGCATTTCATCACAGATTCAGGAGTATCTTGAATAGAATCCAATTCAGAGGTGGCCTAAAACCTAAAAGGTATTTGATAGCTTATATATCATCAATTTGCTTCCTGTATGAAGTTCTAAAGAAAGTGCCAATTTAAAGAAATAATGCAAACTAATGTATACATCCTGCATTACTGTTTTTGCTTGGACATGTCTAAATGCTTCCAGCAGCTATCCCAGGCACTTATGTATAGGAAAAGAACTCAGTAGAATCCTGTTAGAGAACTTTGAAAAATATAATGGTGACCTGGAGTTAAAGTACTGGGGAAAACAAAAAAAAAGGCAGCTTATTTCAAGATAGATTGTATATGCTTATGCTGCAGTTATGTTTGTAGCCTGGTCATATTTAATTTCTTTTAAAATGTCTCTTTTAAAAGAGTCGCATCGCACTCTGTGATATTAACCTTATTTGCTGATGCCTGAATGATCTCATTAAAGAAAGAATATTCATCTTATGCTACAAAGAGCACTTAATTAGCTCTTTTAAACTGAAAACACTTCATGGCTATGTCACACAATGGAGATGTGCTTTTTATTTCAAATAATTAATGTATTTTAGGAATGAAAAAAATTGCTTTTCGGAAAGAATGCCCTTCATCTCATTTCAGTTTCTGTAACTAAAAAGTCAGTAGATTAAGTTTTCTTCTTACCATAATTAGTTCTAACATGGTAGGAATGCATATGAGTCTGATCAGTGCCAGGTACCCTATAAACATCAACCCAATGCATCTTTTCTAGAAATCACACTCTTATGCCATCAGTTTTGATACTGGAAATGAAAAGCATATAGATGAGAGCTTTCGGAAGACACATTTGCCTGGAGCATTTAGTTCATGAGATATTTTTCCTTTCACCTCTCCCTTCTACGCCACCTTCATATGATATATACGAAATTATGACATCAGTTTCTATACTGCTGCAGCCTAAAGGCAGGTCTGGATAGACACCTCTTCATCAGATACCAGCACTGTTTTGCAGACAAAGCCTGACAGTCAAGTCTACATGTCTTGCCAAGTCTGTTCTGCTTCTTCCAAGCCTTTGTTTTGCTTCTAAGGGCCTCATTCTACAAAAAACTTGAAAGGATCTGTATTGGATCTACAGTGGTCTCACCCTCCCACGTGCTGCATGTTCATGTCCCCTATCTTACCTTTGCACAAAACCAAAAAGCAAATAGGGGAGAGTAAAGCACTTTTTTCCCCCTTGTTTTTTGAGGGTTTTTCCCCCCTCTTTATTAATTGGTCATTTTCCATTGCAAAACAGCTTTCTTACGTGGCCTCCTGTCTGGCTACTCAGTAAGAAATTGTACTGGGTCTGTCTGAGATGGAGCTCATTTCCCCATAGCAGACCTACAGTGCTGTGAAGGGTGTTGATAACACACCAGTGTTTTGACTACTGCTGAGCACAGTATCAAAAATGTAATATTCCATTCCCAGCTGAGGGTAAGATTCTGGGAGGGAATACAAGTAGGCCAGCTGACCCAAACTGACCTCTACATGTCCTAAAGCCCTGCTTCCTAGGATACGGCTGTACATCTCTGCTGATGGGATGTAGAGATTAGATTTCTACTTTGCTTTTGCATGTGCAAGCTTTGCTTTTCCTTCTAGTAAACTGCCTTATGCTAACCCCAGAAGTTGTTTAGCTTCTTATGGTCTTCCCCCTGCCCGGCTGAGAGGGGGCAGCTGCGACAGAGCGGCTGTGCAGGCACTTGGCATCCAGCCGAGGCCAACCCGTTACAGCAACATAATCAGAAAAAGTAGTTGGAAGGAAGAGCGTGTGACAGTGGACAGCCCTGAGACTGAGAAATGTAAATTGCTGCAGATAAGCATCCTTAGAAAGAATGGAAAGATGTATTCAGGGAATAAAAACATGATGAAAACAAAACGAAAAAGAATGGCACGGCATCTTAGATAGCTACAACTTTTCTCCAGCCACCTATTTCTCCTCTCTTCCATTCTGCAGTGGAAAGGATAAATAATTCATTGACTAACAATTACTAATCTAACCTGTCTGCATCCTCATAAAGCTACTTTTAATGTGGACTAGTCCTCAGATGTTCACAAAGTAGCCACATAGTGCACAGAGAGGACAGTATAGGAGCCAGAACAAACAACCAGGAGTAGGAGGAGACTGAAGCTGCCTCGTGGAGTTCACTTGTAGCTCTTGTGATCTTAGAAATTAAAACTTCACATTTTGCCTGTTTGTTTTAGGGCTTCTTGCTCCTTAAATTGACTTCACATTTTCCAAGATCAGCTCAGTAGTTGTTTAACAGTGGAAGAAGCTACTGTGTTCCACTTCGAGGCTCCAAAATTTCTGTTGTCACAAATGCTGCAAAGTGTTTTTCCATTATACATACAAAGTTCATAAAGAGGATCTAGAAAAAGTTCAGTAGTAACTACAATTTTAAGTTTAAGCTTAATACGGTGCAAATCAAATCAGACCTGCACTATACCAAAGAACATGAATGATATTTAACTTCTCCATTCCTGATACAAGAGTGCAAGCCCTACCGAGCTTCACTGTGGCTTAATAATTGATATGCAATAAGAACCTTTTGCATAAAGGATGCATCTATTAAGCATTTAAACTAAGTATTTAAAATTAAGTATTAAAAATACTATGAAGAATTTGGAACGTAAGAGATTAAATACCTTTTAGCTCCAAATTGCATGTTATGTGTAGGTGAGTATACATTTTATTTTGGCGCCATTGTATCTACATTCTCAACAAACTCCCCTACCACATTAAGGAAAATTGTATTTATGTCAATGTTAATCCTTATGCCTATGTGAATTCACACAGTTATTATACTTTCTCCATAATTCAGTCAGCATGTAGACAAAAGAGTGCATAGGGATTTCCAATCACTTCTCAAATGTCCTTCACAAGTAACTTGCAGAGAAAGCAGTATCTCATGGGATAGAGGGACTGACACTTCCTGTAGATTGCCTTCCTATACTGGTTTGGGGGGGCTGGGATCACGGCAGGTGGTCAAAAAGAGCTTTGGAGGGGTAAGACTGCAAGAAAATCCACTTACCTGTTTAGTAAAATTCTGTTTCCCTTAAAACTGCGGGGAGGGGGCCCTTGCTCCAGTTGCTCTCCCGGGACTTGGGGAGGGGGAGAGGGGGGCTGCTCTCCCTGTGCCCCGCTGGGTCCTGGGCTGAGCGGGGGCCAGGACAGAGCGGGGCCTGCGCCAGTCCCGGTGCCCTCGAGGCCCAGGGTGGCAGCGGCTCCTTGTCCTCCGGGCTCCCGGCAGCGTGGGGCCAGAGCGGGGCGGCGGTTTCTTGTTTCCCCCTCGGGGCCGGCGGGGACGGGGTGGCGGTGGCTCCTT
>VXBA01000466.1:75623-142425 GCA_013399895.1 Serilophus lunatus
GATTCCACCCATTTCTCTCAGCACGAGAGCCATTTCCAACTTGGCAAGCAAGTAACCCCTCTCAGAGAGGTGGTGGAAGGGAATCATTTTCATTTCTTTTTGTGTTTTTCAGAGAGCTTGAAGGGGCCAAAGTGCTTCCAAGGAGAGAGGAATGGGAGAGAGACAGCTTTTCCTACCCTTCCCCACTGCTTTTTTTCAGCTAGTCATTTAGCTGAAAGGAACAGTTCCCTTTCTTTTTTTGGTTTTTTTTTTCACCTTTTTGTGGTGGTTTTTTTTTTTTCCCTGCGTGTCGGGTGTTCCTCTGTGTAATTCTGGGATCCCTGTGGGTTATCCCTACTTCCCTAATTTAAACCCCCTGTAATAAACTGTTCACCTGCTGCAACTCTATTCAGTTTTCCGTCACCTTTATTGAACCTGCCTCCTAGACGATAAAAGTGGTCCTAAACCACCACACTTCCTGCACATAGGAGGCAACTGTTAGCAATAATTTGCAAGTTTTTAAAATCGAAAGAAATTAACCAGTTTATATGAGGATTGGTGTGTTTAATAGACAAGCAATCTAAAAACACTGTGGAATAGGAACACAAGAAAAATATGTGATGACATAAAATCATCCATGGGAAGTCCAAACTAAATTCACCATCACAACTTGAAGAGACTATAGATAATTAAGGGTAATAATAATAATACAGCTAATTAAAGCCTATGCAGACAAACACAAATAACAAAAAAAAATTTAAATGAAATCCTGGAAATGATGGGCTCAAAATTATGTATTACAGTCTGGATAGGGGAGGTAAACTTTTCTCTAAATATTTTTTTGAAAGCATTCTCTGACTGACTACCATCAATCAAAAAAGTTAGCAGATTGTTAACAGTGAATACAGAAAGAATACAAAGATAAGGGGAAACCAATGCCATGCCTCTTCACACATCCTTTGTATTCCAAAGTTCTGAATTTCATTGTGGCTGGCATTCTTTCATAAAGGTTATCATAAAAAGACTGTAATAAAGTAGATACAAGAAAATGAAATGAATCTCTCAGAAAAAAGCTTTAATCTCTAAAATAAAAATAAATTATTATTACTGAATTATTATTGATAACAGAACCTAAGAAAGTCATTGCTATGGGCTACTATAGAAACCGGATTGGTAACAGCGTATAAGACAATTTATGGAAGAAAAGGCTATTAAACAGACTGCAATCTCTGGCATGGCAGGTCTCTAGATGCTGGGAGGCTATATTAGGCTTAAAATAAGCCTCAACTTGAGCTGCCTTGCCTTCTTTCACTGTTCCCAAAATATCCAGTACTGACCACCACTGGAGAAGCAAAATGAGCTTACTGCAAATTCATGCACAACAATGCACTTCCCTGGCACAACAGAGCGACACTTACTCCCAATACCTCCTCCAGTCATTTACCAAGGTGTCAATGAGGCAGACGAAAATACCAAGTTAATGGATTATAAATGAATCTATGGTTTTATAACAAAAGACAGTGTACTCAACAGCAAATCCAAAGATGGCTACAATTTTTATATCCTCTCTATTCCAGGCTGTTGTCCCAATTCAAGGGAAATGTGGGCTTAAGTAAGGCATACTGAGGAATCCTGTGTTCTAAGGCAAAATCAAATATAGATTTTTCTCAAACCCCTTGTCAGGCTGAAAACATAAACCAACTTAAAGGTTAAGTAAAATGTCACATTAGGAAAAAATGTGACACTTACTAAAAAATACTAAATACTTACTAACAAAGCCTTGTCTAAACTGTATCACTCTTTTTATCAAAAGGAAATCTTTCTATTAAAAGTATTAAAATATTGACACTTGAAAAGCTGAGATAAAGACACGCAATTAAGATGCTTAAATGTTGGTGTTTGAATTTAGTCTGGTGATGTGTATCAGAAAGTCATTAGGCATCTGAACAGGGTACAAATACTTCAAGGCCAATGAGAATAATGTGTCACAGAGCATGATATGATGCATGTATGGCAGAGAGCATCAGTGCCAAGTGCAGACAACGGTGCCACCTGAATCAGGCAATAAGATGACCACCACTTTGTTTTATTCCAAGGAAAAAGAACTGCCAAAAAGTAAGAAGTCTGGGCTTGCTCAAAAAATACTCATCCAGCTGAAATGATTTTAGATGAAAGAAAAAGGGAACTGTATAATTATATACACTTACCTTGACAAATAGAAAGCAATCTGTGATTAGAACGTAGTAATTAGTTACAAAATGCTTCCCATGGATTTAATTACCCATCAGTCTACATGTTTCTTAATTACTTTTATCTCATTGCATCAGTAAAAATTTCTGCCTGGGGCAACTGCCACTCACATATTTACACAGCTTCTAGTTTTTACAGTGAATATATTATAGCAACATGACCAAACAATGCTAGAATTACAGTTTAAATTTCATGCATAAGAAATTTCTCCCTTAATTTTCTATGGAAATGATTTTCTTAAGTTTGAATTCAGACTTAACTTCATTATCCATGTGCTCAACAGGATTCAAAACATCCAATATGTCATTTAAAAGAAATTCAAAGAAAAAAACACAAGTTCTTAAGATAAAAAAAGGCAATAAAAAATACATTATATTCACATAACTGAAAAAATGGTTGACAAGCAAACTATAAACCCAGTATACACACAACTTTTCAGAGAAATGTATGAGATTTCTAAATCTGCATCAAATCTTCAGATATAAGAACTTCTGAGGGAGTAAAACTGACTCCAAAACTGCCCTGTTGTCGGTCACATCCTCCAACATATGCACATCCTCCTTGGTGTCAGTATTAGTCAAAGTCAAGAGATATGATAAGTCACCCAACCTGCAAAGAGCACACAGCTGCTACAGTGATTCACATGGACAGAGAATAATCACGAAAAATGAACCCAAATTTATAGTTGCAGAAGTAGTAAAAATATCTAATTTGTCTACACAAAACCCATAAGGGTCAATTCGTTTGCTTGCATTTTGGGTATAGCTACTTCTTCTGTGGCTACATGCTTTTTGCTCTGACAACAGGTTGGGTTTTTTTCTGATTATTATCTCCTAGTGGACTCTGCTTCTAAGGCAGTATTTCTGTACTTTCTCTTCCACCTTATTATTTCAGATACCATCAATTTCAAACCATATTTGCATATATTTATGAATTAAGGAAGAAAAAATTATTTTAAATTGTCTATCAGATGCTATCTTGCTGTCTGCTTTCCTAAATGTTCCTCTGCCTATCATTGCAAGTTTAATTTTTTTTTAAATGTGAAGTTATCGAAAAAAGGCCATGCCAGATATGCCTGTAATCATACTAATTCAAGTGTGTGTAAAGGACTGCATCTCTCATACTATTTCTATTTCACAGCCACACCAGCTTAGATTTATTTTCTCTTGTGTATAGGTATCAAAAGTGTTTCCATAAAAGAAAAGTGGTTGGAATATAAACTTCTAGCAAGAAAAAGAGCAAGGCAGTCCTTGCGTATCAGCAGACATGCTCATGGCACCTTTTGGAAAAACAGCAACATGAAGCAGTAAGGTGAGCTAGCTGAGCCAAAGTAGTAGCAGCTAACCAAACAATCAACCTTCAAGGACCAGGGACACCCCCACCTGCCTGACATAACATCATCCCTTCTGCCTGGCTCCTCTTAAACGTGGCCAGCACATATCCCAGGTTATGCATGTGAGTCTGAAAATATGTGTCTCAATACTGTCACCAAAAGCCAGAGTTTCTTCTTAGCTTTAGTAGTTAAAAATCAATGAGTAATCTTAATGTGCAAAAGTTGTAGGTCTGCTGAATTATTAATAAATAATGCAACTGTAAATGCTTTTGTTCACCATTCTTCAGTGCACTTGCAAATGATTTCAAAATGAAAGGTGCTGAAGCATGAAGATTGCAGGCAGCCATTGCTTTTTGAAACCACAGTGCAGGGAATTGGTGGAATTCTTGCCTGCCTGGGTTATAATCAGACATTGTGAACTTTCCTTGAAAGCAGACTTCAAATTCACAGGGGTCCCTAGCCTTCAATCAAGAAAATGCTTGAAACAACCTCCATCTGCCATTTTAATGTATTCTTCCCAAAGACTTCCATAAATATTTAATATAAGAAACGCACTGTTTAAACACAATGAGTAGCTTGTGAAATTAAAATTGGCTGGCGGATTACACGATATAATACACAGTAAACAATGGTAGAGAAACCATAGGCAGAGCCACACAGTTTCCTTCTGCTTTTCAACTAAATGAATCAGAAAGGAATGTGAAGCCAAATTTCATGTTGCCCTTATTAAAGATATAGCAAGCCTTGTACAACAGCCTTAACACAGAGCATGTTCTTAATCTCATATGTGCACAGGCACACAACAGGCACTTGCCTGTCAGCTGGAGAGAAGACATATACAGAATCTTTTTTTTTTCTTAATTGCTTCTTTGCAAGGCAATAAGCCTTCCTCCCCAGCCTCCTCAAAGCCCTATAATGACAAAGCTGAGAAGACAAAGCTCTGTCCAAGATTTTAAGTTGGGGCTTAAAAGGGTGCATAATTAAATGATCCATTTTTGAAAAACTCTAGACATCATATGACACTAAAACCATAGCAAATGCTTTGCAGGCTGCCTGACAAACAGCCTCGACCAAATCACACTGAGACAACTGCATTAACAAATCTGTCAACAAAGCACATCCTAGCATTTTTTCACACATTTGCACTTTCTGGAAAAGTAGTTGCATGCAATTTACAAAATTCTCAAATTTAAACATTTGCTGTATGCTGCCTGCTCTGTATTCCTGTTTGATATTTACATACAGATACACATACACATATATACAGGAAAAGATGTAAGTTTATGTTTACCCTATCACAATCGCTATTTTGCCTCCTTATAACATCTGAAATACCTAAATATAAAAGCACAAGTATTAAAAATATTTGTATGTTTTCAACACAGAATTACATCTCTTAAGTATTTCGAAATACATCTCTGGTAACTAACAGCAGAATGTACTTTTCCACTCCAATCTAGAGTGTTTATCAGTATTGCTTCTGTAAAAAAACCCAGCTCTTTACAAGACAACACCCTGTCCTTGGTAAAAGAAAAAGAATCCTCAGCAGATGTATGAAAACAAAAACTCAAGTATTCCCAACCCAGCTGTCAAGATCTAAATCATTTGAACTGTACCTCATTATAAAATTTATACTTTATATCATTTTAAATCCCAATACTTTTAATTTTCTCAACAATTCACAAAATTTCACAAAAATTTACTTTACTCTCCCCACTCTCTCTATGGATGCACACACATCTTCTTCTAAAAAAGCTGGTTTCCTGAGCTTATTAGAGCTAATACATTTCCTGTACCATATGCAAACCAGAGTCTTGAAGACTTGGTGGATTGTCCATAAAATAAGATTTCTAATCACTCCTGATTTAAGGGCACAAAACAAACAAAAAAGTCCTACTATACAAAAGGATTCCTGGTTGTCTTACATTTACATCACTATATACAACATATAAGCACATACATCTACATATGATGACACATATCTTTAATAGGTGGCAGTTTCTGGCAGATGGCCAGATGATGTGACAGGGCCCAAGTGCATAATCAAGATAGTACTTCAAATCCCTTAACAATTTTCAGTTCAGCCAGAAGATTCTAATACAATACAAAGCAATATGGAATGACAGGAAACGTCTGCTTTTCCCAGTTTTAATCACAAGCACAAATTGATGGATTGTTGGTCAAAAAAAAAAAAAAAAAAGAGAAGGAATAAAGGGAGGAAATCATATTAATCTTTTGGAAGAAGGAGAATTAAAAAGAGTAAAACCCTGAATATGCAGAAAAATAGAGAGGAGACAAAGTAGGAGGAATGCAAAAGTCACATAATAACAGAGGTCATGAGTCTGGTGTTTCTGAGTGGCTCAGAGTACTAAATCTGAATTTACTGGTGACCCCAGAGAGTAAAAATGTTCTCCAGTTGTTCAGACCCATCAAGCAGATCATAAAAATTAAGATCTATAGAGATGCTCCTACTTATAAGGGCAACTGCTCTTTATCATCTCCACTGCAATTAATTCAAAATATTTAAAGAAGTCCATGAACTAGGAAATTACTGCTTTCAAGAACAGATTACAACATTAGATAGCAATGGCTTAATTTGCATTGCTGACAAGAAAATCCAGAAAACTCATTAATTTTACAACAGATACAACTCCTTATTTCATTACCTTGTTAACTTTTTTTTCTGCTTAATGTCTTCTTTTTGGAAGAAGAGCCTTGCTTCTCTCTCATCTAAACCCAATAACCTGGTCCAACAAAACCATTTAGCTACATTCATTTGGACTGAGTTTCCTGCAAACTGGTAATAAGTATGTATCTAGCTACAAGTATCAATGTACTGACACTCAAAAAATACCTAAGCTTTTAATGCCAGAGTATCACTTATATGTTACTTCCTTTTCAAGATATTTGTAAAGAATTTTGCAAAAAATTGTCAAGAATTTTAAGTACCAGAAACAATCAAATTACCTTTTTTCAAAAAAACAACAGCTACATTGCCTAAATGTTTATTCACTTTTCCTTCCTTGAAAGTAATATATATAAACATAATTTTGGAGAACCAAGTCTTTGCTTTGCAAAAATTGATAGACAACCCGAACAATGTTCCTAAATAACTGACTTGTATTTAACTGAAAAGCAGTTTTATTCTCTTGCTGGTAGGAATCTTCTTCTTTGAAGGAGATGAAGTCTGACAGTGGAGGCACAAAATTTGGCATCCTCACAGCTGGCAGCATGGGCCAGTTAAAGAAGTGGTGCTCAGTGATTTCTGTTTTAAGTAAGTGGTGCCTGTAGACAATGAATTACAGAAAAAGCCATGCTCAAACACTAAGATGCAGCTATTTTTGTGCCAAGTAAGAGTAAGATAGCTAGACTATTTCCATTAGTGGGACATAGCCATCATAACTGGGCATATACCATGACCATACCCTTACGCAATTCTGTCAGTCCGAAGAATTTATAAACATTACTTTGTAGACCACAAAGTGTGAATTCTCCCATTTATAAGAAGTTAGAAAATGCAGATTCGGTGGTGAAGCAAGGGACAGAAAGCACCTTGCTAGGCTGAAAATGGTGCAGTTGTCCTACAAGAAGGCAAGAATTTAAAGAAAGTCAACACTTCTCAAATAAATGCTTACTTATGAAAAAATCATCAATACTGATGAAAATTAAAAATGGCACTGAAGACCAAGCCAGTACAATAAAAATATCAAAGGCATCTGTTGATATTCTCAACATACAAAATGTACCACATCTATCTCAAAGTAACTAGAAAAACTAATATTATGGAACCTATTCTTGACTAAATAATGTAAGGTATCTATGAAATTTTGCTAACTTAGGAATCAAAGTCCATCTCTTCCCACCAGGTCAATATCCAGGACAGAAATGTTTTAGCTGATTTCTGGTATAGTAGAGGCCCTCAACAGGCCTACAAATTCACAATACTTGCTACCTTAAAATCACGTATTTTGCAAATGAAAGTGATGCTAATAAAATAAATTTTCCAAGAGGCATGGGAATAACCATCAGTAAATGCAATAGAAACATACTAACTTCAAAAAAGAATAAAATTCTGTACTAATAAAATTTGCCAATGAATAACTCATAAGTTTCTCCTTGAAACCTTTTAAAGTAGTTCCGAGGAAACAGCTTCCCCTCCCCCAATCTTTTTAATGAATATTTTCCATTTACCACTCACTTGGAAAAGTCACCTTACTTTTACCCTGCATCTCCCTCTGGTGGTTTCATTTTCTGTCTATTTAAAAGCAATTGTAATAAGTAGATTGTTCTTGTGTTCTTCTAAAGCAAAACAGTCTTAAGTTTCAACTATTTTCATCTCCTCCTCCTTTCACTACAGCTAAACTAACACAACTGAACTAAAGCCATATAACACGACTCTCCTTCCCCCACTGTCCCTGTCAAGCCTTCTGTGTTGTCTCTTTGTCTCTTTTTTTGTCTGGCCATTCCTTTGGCCATGTCCATGAAAATCCATCAGTTTTCTCAGAGAGGGAATTAGCAGAATTAGAGATATGCTCTTCTGAGGCACATACTGCAAACATTAATGCTCTCTAATACACTGGAAGTATTTCCTTTACGTATCAATGTTACTAAAACTGTCTTCTGATTAACTTGAATTACTGAGATTTACAAACCTGAATTGCAAGTACTCATACAAATTGGAGAGTATGGACACTTACAATAAGAGAAAAAAACAGGTAGATCTATAACAAAAAGTCTGACTAATGCAGCTAAAAGGAAAGATGTTGGAAGAAACAGCTCTCAAAAGACTCAATGAGCCAGTACCAGCTCTCAGATTTCTAAAGGATGTCAATCTTTAGAATTAATTGAATATACAGGGACAAACATTCCTGTAGTGTAAAATGTAAATCTCAACTATCTGCTTCTGCAACAAATGAAAATCATCACATAGTGTGCCTAATTGTAAAATTTGTTATGTTTCATGTTTCTTTATCTGGACTGTTTTGCTTTTTAGTCCTTTGAAGTGGTAGTTTTTCCATCACTGTTTTTCATATATTGAATAATCCCAACGATGTCTGATACTTTTTGAACTTGAAAAGAATAAAGCCAAAGTTTGGAAAAGCACAGGGTAACATTTTGAGATGCTCTCTAGTACTAGGGCCCTTTTTTAACTGTTAATGGTTTAAGTTGGTAAGCCATTACAGATGCTGCTGAAACTTCTTTACAATTCCTCATTTTCGTTAGCATGGTTACATTAAAATCATTTGCTTTTCCTAACACATACAAATAGTTTCTAGCACTGAAAAGTCACTTTAGATAAGTTGAACGGTTCCTCAGAGGCTTTCATGGCAGCAGGGAGCAGAAACCACTACAGTGGCAAAAAAGAAATACTTTGGCGTGCTAGATGAGGAACTAACTACACAACTTGTTTCAACTCAAGGAGAAACATTTAGGAAAAATACTCACCGTGTGGAACACGAGAGCCTCCCTGGCTTCAGAAGAATACAGTAAACAATGGTCAGAAAAATGAAACGGGTTGAAATAATTACACAAAGTCTTTTCAAACGACATGGAACATTAGCACCGTCCTCCCCTCACTTTCATACTCCCGAGACACACATCAGTGTACCAGAAAAGCATCAATCATCAAGCAAGAGAAAAACATAAAACCTATCAAACTGTAGGGTGGTCTTTTCTCCGGAAAAAATGTCAGAGTATTTCACTTTGATCTTTTTTTTTTTTTCTCTTTCAGAAACAGCTCAGGAAAACTTCTCCACCCTATAAAAATAATAAAGCTTAAAGCCACACAATTTTCCAGTCCACAAAATAATCTCCAATAAAAATTGTTTCTTCCCAGTGAAGACAAAGTGACAAACTAACATTAAAAATGCTGGTTCACAAATTTTACAATGTTAATTTGAGAGCAGAAATTTCTGCTTTTAATATTGATCAGTAAGGAAAATGACACCAATAGACCAATTATACATCTAATTTTCAATGTCTACAAAACCTACAGACTTCATTTTGTCATGTCCAGAAGCCTGTAAATTGAACATAATCAACACTATGATTTAGATTTCAAAATACCTTCTATTGTAAGAGTTTGCCTTTGGTAATTAATTACTGTCCAGGAAAAAGTAATCTTCTGGGCTTAAATGATCATTTCACTCAGTAGAAAAAAAAACCCCACAATGCGTACACTCTCTGTGCATAATTTAAGTCTGTATGTTCTACAGAGAAAACAGATTTCTCGTGAAAGATTCTTTTCTAAACTGAAAAGCAGATTATCACCTAGTAATTTCTCAGCACCACAAGGACACAAATCAGAAAGAAACTGGCCACAGTTTCCTTTAGAGAGAACACTGATGAGCAGAAATCTGGAATGTCGTCAGCAGTCACTTCTGGAACTGATAATTAAACTTTAACTGATCAGATGCACATTTTCAATGAATCTTGTAGTCTTGGTTGTGACGAGCAAAGTTTGAATCTTTTGACAAAATTCAAGACTTTCCCTGAAAGTTTTTACTCAAATTAGGTGATTATCAGAACTTTAGAGCAAGATGTCAACCTTAAAAAAAAAAAAACTGATCCCAAATCCTTATATGCCTACAGTGAACTGGGAGAGCAAACCTCAGCATGTAAGTCTATGCATGTTAAGAAATAGCTAGAAATCCAATTACTGTTCTATATCTGTATCATAAGTAAATGAAGTAAATGGGCAATAGATTGGGAGAGTAAAAAATGAATATATAGAAATCACTTTTCAAAAAAAAAACTTGCCTGAAATTGAAAATTTAGAATGAAAAACGCTTGTGAAAACTGCAATTTAAAGTGCAATAAGCTGGACAGCAGTCCAACTACCACACATTAAAAACAGCTGCAGAAGTCCAAGAAAACTGCACAGAAAAATGGAAAGACAGAAGTGGACCTATGGAACTTCTGCATCCTAAGAAGAATCTGACACATGTGAAAAAAACATCCCTACAAGAAGCAGTCACAGAGCCCTGTTTGAGTGGTTTATTGTCATAAAATAGCAAGAAATACAATGCTTCTGTCACAAGTCCCCTATTGTTCTTATCAAAAATTCTAGTTACTTCCCAAAAATCAAGTTTTTACTATTTTGAATTAGGAGGGATGGCTGCAATACATAAAGCTTTTTGAAAAAAATCTTGATATTAACTGGAAAACACACGAATGCTTTAAGCTTGCAACTCTAAGATTTACCAATTTTAACAATTTTTTTCTATTGAAATTACATTAAGCGAAATTAACAAAAAGACTAACAATAAAAAGGCAAAGAAACTCATCTATCTATGCAGTATATATATAAATGCAATCAAAAGTGTATCTGCTCTGCCAGGACTCGGACAAATATCAGAGTTACCTCATCAGCTGTAATTTTCATTTGTGAGAAGTCAGTCCAAGGCAGACTCAAGTTAATTCAATTTAGATTCATCTGCAACAGGACAGTCTGAATCCTGTTTCTGCCTATGATACAATGAACGGCTAGCCTATTCACAGATATGAAGCTAATATATTTATGAAGAAACAAGAAGAAGACGGTTATATAAAGATCAACATCTTAGTTATAGCTTTGAAAACCCCTTCCTATGGAAACAGAAATGTTAAATAAATATATTTAATATTAAAGCCTAACATGGTCTTTACAAAATTTAAAGTACTGGGAAACAAAAAGAGCTCTGTATTACATATGCTGTGCTTTTCTTATGTTTATTTGGTCTTGTATTCACTGCAATTAAGTATTTCAAGGTAATGACAATACAATTATGATTTACCAGAATAACTACACTAAAGTCAGACACACCTAAGGAGGATCATGCAGGACTGAAGCCTTCAACAGTCATGAGTGGTTTATACTGAACCTGAAGCTTTTTACTGCTGTTTCTATTAAAATTACATTTGTATATCTGTATCAACAGGTTTGGGCTTTTTAGTACAGCTAAAGATATGTAAGTGTTTTTGTTTGTTTTTAACCACATAAACATAGGGCTGACAAAGACTTATAACATCAGTTCAAAGGACACAATAAAACCACTAAAACTAGAAGGAGATCCAAAATACTACACTAGCCATTACAAAGTCTACTTTGTGGTATGAAACAGATGATGAATATAAGTCCTACACACTCTGCTTGCCTCTGCAGTTTCTGTATTCTCTTGTTCAAAACATTAGTTGCAAGTAAGAGTATTAAAAACCACCTTCTCATGTGACAAGTTAGGGGGGAAATTATTTTATAACCATTATTTTAGATCTAAATGCTTTCAAATACTTTGAATATGAAGCTTGCTGTACAAAATCTGAACCCTTCAGTTTAGTGGCTAAGTTAAGCAGTAATGTCTTTCGCTAAAGAAGTGCTAATAGAAATGTTTCTGCAAACCACAACTGCTTTCACTACATAAATCAGTCACTCTGGAAAGTCATACAGTAAAGAAACTTCCCACTGGCACACCAGTGCTACTGGAATTAATAGGTCCGTATTGTACAACCTGCAATGGTAGCAAACAACACTGTCAGTGAAAGCCGGTCAATACCAGCAGAAAACAACCACACACAACATCCAGTGAAACCACATTCTTAAACTCAAGGTTCAAGGATAGCAAAAATCGCTGCCTGGACAAGAAAAAAAGAAAACAAAAGAAAACAGCAACAAACCATCAAAAAAAGTGATAATAACTTTGTAGCACTCTGAACCACAACAATTTAAATACAAACACACTATAAACCAAACAAGTCTATTTTTTTGCCCCCTGACCTACAGCAGTTATTCACAGCTTTACCTATGAGCAGTAAAAGCTATTTACATGTCTGCTGTCTAAGACAAATAAGAAAAGAGTTGTTTCCCATATATTTTCCAGCAGTTACAGAATTCAATTACAGAGTTAACTATACTTTCTATCAGGGGCTTATTTACTTCAGATTTTAGGACATACTGATAGAGTGGAACTTCAGCATACATTCAAACAATTCCCAGTAGTTTATGATAGGCAGTGTGCATTATTTTTGGGTAGCTTTAATAAATTTTAGTTTGGATAAAATAAATTTGCACCTACAAATGGATTGTTTCAGATGCTAAGCCCTGCAGCTACCCCTAACAAACACCTCGCAATGAGTTTTAGCATTTGCACAGGGAGATTATCACAGTTTGCTCCTTGACACAGCAGAGCTCACAGTTATAAAAAACAAAACGCGTCTTCCCCTTCTCCCTGGGGGTGTGCTTAGATTCTGAACCATTAGCAAATACAACTCCATTATGTGGGAAGGAAGTGGGAAATGGCTCTGCTCTGCAGGTGTTCAAAAATACATTTTCAGTAAGGGAGCAGATGCTTGAAAAGAAACAATTCGAGTAAGCACATGGCACCATAATCAGTCTTACCACTGTATTCGAAAGCAACTGTCTTCCTCTCAAATATACAAGTTACTTGGTTTTGGCATCGCATGTATTTATTGCACCTGCAAGTGCTTGAATACATTACACTTCCACATTTCAATGTACTTTTTTTTAAAGCAACAGGACACAACAGCTCGAAAAATAATAAACAAGTCATGATCCTGGTCATAATGAACCTTGACAGTTCATGTGGCAAAGAGAGTTGCTAAAATGCATTTTAATTTTCAGCCTTTAACGCCATTACAGAATGAAGTGCAATAAAATGCCATTACCTTCATTTTAGCTGTTTCTGCTACCTTGTATTGCCAGATAACGTTTGCTTGTTATTAGAATCTGAGTATGTGAAACAGCCATTGTTACAGAACACCTTGGTTCAATACATCTTGAGAAGCCAATAAACCCAGACAGAGCCCAACTGCATTTCTTTGTAAGTAAGCGTAAGAAAAATTAAGGTCTTTCACTGCAATTGTAAACCAAACAAAAACTGTATTATTGAAAAATGTTCAGTAAAGCAGATGTCCCTTAAGTAGAAACTCTGAAACAAAATCACAACCTAAGTGGCTGAATTTTCGTACCAGTGCACTTTTCTTCTACACAGAGAAAGGACCAAAAGGTTACAGACTATGCAGGACCTCTGCCTTTTAAAAAAATTCCATTTTCTTCTGAATACTAGAACTTGAGGGCTTTTAAAAAAGGCACTCAGAAACTGTGACCAAATCCTCAATTAGTGTTAATATCATCTAAAGGGCATCTAAAATTGTTGATTTATGATTTAATGATCCAGTCCTGGGCCAGTAGTTCCAGATGATGGACTAAGAACTGAACAGGTCAGGAGACTGGACTATCCTCTGTCTATTTATTCTCAGGTGGCCATTGCAGGCGAAGAGAGAAGTGTATGATTGGGCCAGAGGTAGTATGCCTCTTGTCATACTGAATTCACACTTAAGGAGAGACACCACCCTCCGGCTGCTGTTCTGATATTTCTTATGATAATCAGACCATCATTTTTTGCTCAGGTTTTTTTTTAAACAGCTTAATGATTTTCATAAGAAGCAACTTTTAACTACCTTAAATTCTCTTCAATATTTTACTCTTTGTAAATTAAACATTTTCTGTGCCTGCGTATGTGTAGCTTCTTTGCACTAAAAATGCCTACATTTTATTTCCCCTCAGATAGCACATCCTATCTAGGCATTCAGCTGCCTTTAAGCTAAAATAATCAATTTTAACTTGAATTGGTCCTCCTTCCTTTTTCATTTAGACTGACAAAATGCAAAGTTTAACTTCTTTATCCTTCCCTTTTTAGTTTTTGTGGGTTTTTTTCATGTCCTCTGGGGACTCTCTCTACCGTGACTGTTCCCTGGAGTAAAATTCAAGGTCAGAACAGCTGCTTCTTTTATCTGTTTGAATTCCTCAAACATCCTAAACCATTTTCACTCTATCTTGATTTTCAGATCTGTTTCTAACAGGCCTACAAATAACACTATCAACTTTGAGAGTAACTACAGCACTCTTTTCTAACATGTTGGGCTATTGAATAGATACTGTGCTATCAAATCAAATTTTCACTAAGCTCCAACCATTTTTCAGCAGTGACAACATTTTAATACATCCATATTCTTATTTCAAGGACTTTGCTTTCAAAAGTTAGCATAGCTGTTAGGTTTTACAGACATGTTCTCATCTGTCTGGGTTCTTTACTTGCATCTGCCACTACCATTTACTCTACCCAGAATCACAGCCTCCCTCAGATGTTATTCGTATTCTCAAGGAGATAGTAACTAACACACCAGACAGGTTTAATAATCTAGGCAAGTCACTGCTGGCTGCTTTAAAATTCTCTGTTTACAGTGGTCTCTGAAGTTCAAAAAGCTCAAAAAGGACAGAGTGTGTATTGGCTTAAATTTATTCTCACTATGGCTAATTACATTTATAGATCCTTTTGCAAAAAACCTACAGAATCCCAATGATAAAGACATTAAAACTAGAAGTTTCATTATACTGAAGCGTAATGAATTCTCTTGTGGTTTATCAGCACTCTACACTTAACTCTTCCCAAAACAGTGCTATTGATACCTAAACACTTAGTATATAACTATGCCTTGAAAAAAAACAAGAAGTAAAAAGAGGGTGCTCTTTAAAAGTAAACGTTTACTATGCCATGGTACTGACCTACAGTGGTATTTCCTATGCTTAGTACACATAGTGCAGTGATATATTTGTATCTTAACTTTTCCACTCTGTTTATCATTAATGTATTTCTGTTTCATAAAGGAAGGTAACAGCAAGAAAGTCTCTATCATTCAGTATTGATAACACAGCAGTCATAGACCTTTAAAAAACAATAAAGTAGTATTACTTTCTATTCTGTTCTCTTTACCCTTCCAACTATTGCTACACTGCCGCAAGCCAGACAAAGAAGTTAATGTTTTCTAAGTTAAACAACAGGCTGTCTGCTTATCTGAAAACTTAAAACGTGGTGCAACTTCCAGCTACCTCGGAGCAAGCACAATGCTTAGCAACCCTGCAGAACGCGAGGGCACCAGGTTTAAGTCCTGTCGCGTGCCTTAGAGAGAACATTCCCAGCCTAAGGAGGCATTGCCAGTACCCTTCCCCCATCACTGCCTACTTGCCCCGTGAACTGTAGTTCAAAACAGCTAATAAAGACAAGCTGCATAAGGGTGGGGGGAGGGGAGAAGCAGATATTTGGGCCGGGTCCAGGCCCACCTACCGGATAATCCCGGTTCACATCCGACAGCTGTTTATACTTACCTGATGGGCAGCAGGTGCAGGACAAAAGGGTCACACAGCCCTGCAGCACCTGCTGCCTCCACCCCTGCTCAGGCCACCATGCAGCACCCAGCACCTTCCCCAGTTGGTTCTGGGGAGCATGGCTGCCACCCTTGCTTGGGGCTGTGCCCTCTGAGTCAGGGAGGCCTCGTGGAGAGTGCCCACCACTCTGCCCTCGGCTCGCTGGAAGCAGCAGGGCAGCTGGGAAGTAGCCTGTGACACCCAGCTGAAGGAGGTTCCTCAGCTTCACTGGCTCCTGCTGCCTGATTTGAGATGGGGCACAACCCCCTCCTACCAGAAGGGTTCCTCCACCCGACACACCGACTGAAGCAGCTCCCCATGCTCTTCACTAGGCATTGACATGTAGGAATTACCAGCCCACCACGGGCCCCTCAGTGCCTCCTCCAAAACATACTCGGAGAATTGCTCTAGCTGTAGGGAGGAAAAGCCAGCTGCTGGTGCTCATGCGTTTCTTTTGGCTCAATCTTAAAAACCACAGAAGTTTTTTCACTTTAATATGCCCAAAGTGCACAGTGAGCACAGTTTTTGGAACAAATTCTCAAGGAAAAAGAACAATAATTTAGGTGCAGCAGTCAAAGGGCTGGAGATGCCAACCATTTAATCATCATTTAATCATCACTGTGTTGTGCTCCTTTTGGTGACACTGTCTGCCCAAACAGTTCTTGTTACATGAAGTATTATTGGCAATGCTGTTACAGCCAACAATGCTTTCAAACATTTTACAGCCAGTTGTACTCAAGAGACCTTGGTGAATAGAGCCAATAGCCTTTCTTCCTCTTTCACAGGTAAAACAGGAAAGGTGAAGGACAGGGAAAAATTGGGAAATGAATGACCAGGCCTAAACATTACAAGATATAGGACTAAGGCAACACAGAGGTCTAGGAAGAGAAGGGGAAATAAAAAAAACTCAAGAAACAAAGCCAACAACAAAAGCCCAAACCAAACACGATGGCCACAAGTGCTACATTTTTATAGCTTCATGGGATTATGTTTTCATAAACGTCATGTAGTGAACTAAATTGATTTCACATACAGAGATGAATACTTTTGTTTGCCTGAAACTTGATGAGCTTATTTCTTATGCAGTTAACTGAACAAAGCCCTCTGCTTTTCTATGGAGGAATCACAGAGCAAGTTTCTCCAGACTAAGAGAGAGAACTCAAGATCTTTTGACCTAGTATCTCACACATGTATCATGGGAGAGAAACAAGAAAGGTGGGGGAGGNTAAAAATTGCTTCCACCCTTAAAACTATCTATGAATTTTACAAAAGAGGAAGCAGCAGGCACTGGGCAGCGCACATCTGAAAAAACATTTGGTCAAAGAGGTAGAAATTATAAACACAGCCCAACCTGCAGTGCATTTGAACAACTTCTCAGGTATGTTAATTATAAAATGTGCTCATTTCTACTAGTACTTGACCCAAAAGACACAAGTACATCATTCTGTAATTGATATTCCAGAGGAAAAAAAGAAAAAAAATGCCGTAGGTGCTATTAAAAGAAAAAAGGAAAACAAGTGGAAGCACAAGACCACTGCGGAAAAATATAAATAGTAAATACCCTCACTTAAACACATCAAAAGACTTATACTGTTAGAACAATTAAACCCTATACAAAGCCACTCAGAACCCAAGGAGAGAGAGCTTTTTCCATGTAGTGTTAAAAATACAACATGTATCTTCTTTAAGTTCGTACCTGAGTCCAAACAGTGTAATCAGCAATAACACAATACTAACAAACCAAATTTTTAAAGTGTTTCATGTAAGATTTAGCACTTGTACTACAAATATTACTTGGAGCATGGTCATAACAACTCCATGAACAATTGTGAATGACTAAGTAACCAAATGCAGTGATAGGGCACAGTCTAATCAGACTAGTGACAGATTGCATTTGTCACAGAGCACTTCAAATGATAAAGTGAAATTTATCCATTACTACAGTAAGAATAGGAAAGGATGGTCAAAGTGTCCAGCAATATTTCCTATGGAAACTATGAAAAAAAGACATACAATATTTGAAAAGAAATCCAAGAGCAATCTTGTAATTAAACATGAATATTGAAACAGTAACTCAACTAGAAAAAGAAAGTTTCCAGAAACCAGATGGTGTAAATTTGGTTTATATTTATGTATTTTAGTAGTAATATACATTCTTTTCTTAAGTCTATATCATAATACAACATAAAGAAACTCCTCCCACTGAATAATGTCAAATTAACTGTAATTTATACATTTCTAGTAGTAAATTGGCCAGGAGTGTGGAAAGGTATATCCTACCAGGTACATCTTATGAATGAAGAAATTAACACACTTCGCAGCCTGCACTGCAGGTAAAGAGCTAGGACATCCATTTGATTAGACCAATTAACAACAAAAACTTCCTTCACAGAAAGACCTTCAAAAATCTGTTCCTGAAAGCAGGGGTATGAGACCATAGGATATCCAGAGGTGCCTTCCAGTCTCAACCTTTCAGTGATTCTAGGAAATAAAATTCTCCCAGCTTCCACATATGAAAATATGACATCAGCTAAGGTGTTACATGAGGTTTGGCAAGGTCCTGTGAAGGTAGTGTCATGCATATTTTCCATCTATAAAGTATGCTATGGAATTTTCTGAATACTCTGGGGAAAACAGATGTGTTCACAATGATTTTAAGTGTCTCATTTAGATGTCTAAACAAGGAGATTATTTACCTATATAGGCAGTGGAAACTGGACTTTAGTTCTTAACTTCTGCACATCTTGGGTAGGTAACCTAAGTGCATAACATATTAAGAGAAGCCACAAAGCAATTTTCTTCTTCCTTGGAACAAACTATCTCATTTTAAAAAATGCAACTATGGAAAATAACTTCCAGTGTGTTTGAAATCCTGTTCTCTTGTGCCATTTTCTGTCGGTTTGACAAAAAGCTTAAAAAAACTCAGCAAGATATAGACTTAGGCGCATCAAACCAAAACTGCTCAATTACACATCCAAAATCAAGAAAATGCATCTTTAAGACTGAAACCTACTGCATCACATGAAGTCTACCAACATTATCCTTCCTTTACGTGTTCATTTAATGGCAGAAAAATCCAACTTCCACTCTCCGTGTTGAGAATTGAAAACACAAACCACTACTTTAAATGGAAGAGCAAGATTCAGAGAACAGTAGAAACATTTAAGTCTTGCAGGGATTTTGCAGGATTTAATTAAAAGCTGCAAGACATACTTACGGATATGTCCTTTTAAAAAAATTCATGCCTTTGGCATGTAGTAATATATGAGACTTCAGCCACTCAATAGTTCCTTGTATTAGTGCCCAGCTTGTCTTACTGTGCATACATTATGGTTAATATTAAATGATTTCATCTTTAGTGTGTACCTGGGGGGAGGGGGGCACTGCCCACTGGGAGGAGCTTTTGTGCCTTGCTAGCGCATATTTCTGCCTTCTACAGCTTTGTCTGCATCAGAAGTCTGGAACCAGAAATTCCCCATAAGTAATCACAAGAATGACTGTGACAAGTAACATGGCTCAGGCATTCTTAAACAATGACGTTTATCAATGTAACATCTTCAGAGACTTCTGGATTTCTAAATTTCCCCTTAGTCATGTCTTAGGTAAGATTGACATAAGGTTAGCCACATCTAGCCAGGAAGCATTTTAGATAATTACATGCACTGAAACAATGGAAGGGTAAGTTTGTACTTCTTTTTCCAGTGGGCATACCCAATAGCCACCTGGCTGTATGGTGCTATTTAAAGATTACATGTTAGCATGCATTGTGCATGCCATTCAGGAAACTATTGAGGATACTAATCACCACACAGACTAGTTGAAAATTAACATATTAGGAGAAGCCCTCCAGTGTGTTCAGACAGTGAGTCAGCTTCTAAAACCAGAACAGAAGTAACTGATACAACTAATTTTCCCCCAGACAGTGAAGCAACACACTCTGTGTATTCCAGGTGTTTTGTAGCATGTGAAGATTTGAGTTTAATCTCACAGACTACAGAACAGTGTGGATCCTTGAACTGTTCTTAGCTATTTCTTTCCCATCTGACTCAGCACTGGGAAAAAAAGAAGGTTCAAACCTTACATTTTCACAAATGTAACTGTACACTAGATGTGCATTTCCACAACTCAGAACCCACACACTGCTAATGCCACAAAAATAGCTGCAGTTATTCTTCAGATGTTCTCTCAGCACCAAAATAAGGAACGCAGACTTGTTTGACTATCTTCCCCCTCACTTACAAAATTATATCAGCACTTTTGAGTGCTGAGGAGTAGGTCCGTTCTATAATAAGAATTTGTAGGATATTACATTTCTCAACAGACCTACTTTCCTGTATGTATGGAAAAATGAATTGAAACTATTCCTCTCCCCTTACACTACCTCTGAGATCATACTCCAGAAAGAAGGCAATACTTCTTTTCCTACAATCAATGCACCATCAGAAAGAATGAACCAAATTTTAGACCTGCATATCTAGCAACTACCTCACACTTAATATGGTCCCTACTGTAGATGACCCAAATGTATTTAATACTGCTTTATATATTCTGGTACATTTTTGTGCAATACACTAGTGTTTCTAAAGTCATATTCTGATTACAATAAAGTTGCTCAAGTACAATACATTTGGCTAGCATAGCTTACTGCTTAGAGCATGTAAATCAGAGAGTACACAGCTTGATATTTAATTTGCTGAAATGAATACGACTATGACAACTAGAAAATGAAAGAATTTATTCTGAAACATCTAAGGACAGAAACAGTAAAACCATAAATCACCACAAAATCATAAAATAAATTTTTGTATTTAAAATATCCGTTAGAGAAAAGAAATCAGCAGGTTCTCCACATGTACTGTTCAAGTTAACACCTACTAGCAGGATGAAGCTGTTCAAAGAAATCAAACTGAAATAATAATCACTGCAATGGTATTAACAGACTTTTTTCAGGCTACTTTAATCTTAAAGTCTGTCCAAGAAATTAGCAGAGCACATACATGTGACTTACTGGCAAAAAAGAAAAAGGAAGATAATTGAGCCAAAATTATTTTTTTATAACATTGCTGCCCTCTTCTGGTTTAAAACATCTCATTCTCCATACTTCATATATTAGTTAATCCATCTCAACTAATTACATTACAGTCATATGGAATATGTTCAGAATTAATAAATTAATTTAGTCTAGCACACAAGTAATTCTGGCATGCTAAGACTCCCACACACATCTAACTGTTAAAATTTCAGAGTTGTGAATTAAAACCTATTATTAAAATTGATTGCTACTACAGTTTCTAAAAATGAACCATTGAACTCAAGTATAGGAGTCAGCTTTGGCATCATGACAGTGATCAACTTAAGGTTATCAAGAGAAGAGAAAACCAAAAGAAGAATTTGAAAGTGCTTATTCCAAAATGTATAAGACAGAATCAAATCTTGTATCTATTCAGGCACAGAGTTTTCAATTGTTCCATTACAGAAATACATTTAGCAAACGCAATTCAATAATAAAAAAAATAAAAAAATAAAAATTCAATAAACACAGTAACTCATCATTAAAAGACTTTATTGCGTGCTTTATTGTGAACTAAGCACTTTTCATATTGCCAGGATCCAGAAAACCAGGCAGACATAAGTAAGATCTACCCTTCTTTCCTGCCAAAACATCAAACAACTCTGTAGAGAATTCCAAAATAAAAAACACTGAGCATAAGTTTATGTGCTGCTTAGGGGCTCAAGCAATTCAAAATATTCTGCCTTCATGATGCACATAGCATGGTTCATTCCCTTCCCTGTTCCCACATGCCTTGACTCCCACCAACTTGGCAGTGGGATCAGAACCTCTCTCACTTTCGCTGAGGAGCTGAAGAGCAGCTTCCTAATAGCAGGCTTAAAGAATAACATACCACAAGAGTTCATCATGGTTTTCTGTCTAGCTCTAAACTAAAGAGAACCTTATGATTCAGATTTAACCACCTTTGCAGTTCTTCTTTCTCTGCTTTACCGCACAACAATGTTTTCACTTCTCATTTCATGAGCTTTATCTCTACTATTCATATAATTATTCTCCTGAAGACAGAAAAAATTAAATACATTGTCAAACAAATATAAATAAATTTATTAGAAGTTTTTCATTAACCACCAAGTATTTATAGCAACTGAGCCATTACTCACATAGAGGAAGTTGCACAGTAATGAGTATTTCACTTGTGATGACCTACAGATTCTAGGCAAACACAAATCCCCTTTCTCTTACTGCGTTAAGTTAAATTTCTTATGTTAAAAGTTTTCATGTCACAGCTGGTTTTTGTCCTAAGAATGCAAATACTATCAGTGAAAGACACTATAGTCCAAACTAGAAGTTTGCTTAGAATCAACTATCTTTCGAAGTTATGCCTTTGTTTTAGTTTGTTGGTTGGTTTTTGTTGGCTCTTTCATCAGCTGTTATAGAATTAAAGGATTCAGCTTAATCTTTAAAAATGTAACATATATACTTTGGAGGATGGAGAGGGAGAAGAGAGATCTCTGAAGTTTGAGAGCTGCTGCTTCTGTTTAACTTGGAAATGCCATTGCTACTGACAGTTGCCATCTCGTATCACAAGCCAAGAGAAGGCCAACAGAAACAGTACCAGAGACTTATGCCTGCAAGGATAAAAGAAGGTTTTTTTCCTCAGGAAAGAAACTTGCTATCTAGGCAAGTGTGACAGAGATTTGAGGTAGAGGCAGAAACTGCATTTAAAAGACAAACAACACATACACTAAAATCTCGCAAGCCAAGATTTTCATAAAATAATGTGCTGCTATTTTCCACTCCTCTGTTCAAAACTGTACTTCCCTTGATTTAGGACAGAAACTCTTAAGATATTTCTTGCCTAGTAGTATGCACTTCACTAGTAAAGTTTTCTAGCAAAACATCCGCAAACCAAACAATCCAAACCAAAATCTTTTACATTTCAATTGCTGATTGAAAAATGCAATCTTACCCTCCTCTCCCAAATCAATTTCTCAGCTGCAGTTCCTAAACTGAACACCCTTGGGCCTTTCTCACTGGGTATGAAACAGACAGAAAGAACGAAGAAAAGCTAACTGAACTCCAAGTCCACATCAGACATTAAACTCTAGGGATAGCTTAGGAGACAGTCAAAATGCCACCATTGTTCTCAGGCCCTGAAGCTATAATCATCAACAACATAACAACATAGATAAGCTAAGCGGGTAAATGGACCCCAGATTTTTGCAAACATATGAGATACACACCTGTACATTTAAGTATCACCAGTTTTAATAATGCCCATTTAAAAGACTAATTCACATAAACATGGTATCTGTCTTTTGTTTGCTGTTAGAGAAAGGAACATGCTCAAAAGAATCATCTTGGACCCTGTACCCTTGAAAGAGAGAAAAATTAATATATATGTGGCAGTAGGACAAAAAAAATCCTGAATCTTCATTCTTCCCTTGAGTGTTACAAAATGTTCCACCTTAGTAAGATCAATGAGATAAACACAATATTCCAGCACTCTAATCAAAAAAACTATTTGAAGTACACGAAGGGCAGCACATCCCAAGAGTTGTACAGCCTCTCAGCTCACCACCTGCAGAGGTAATTTATCCACCAGGCCATGAGATGTTGATGCATTCTTCTGATAAAGGACTGCAACCAAATCAATTCTAAAAAACAGATCACTCAGGCTTTCTTTCTGCAAGGGTTCCCAGAAGTGACACAGAGGGTTTAATAATGTTCAGAACTGACTGGCTTTTGTCAAGCTGATAAATTTGAATGTCTTTCCCATCCATAGTTTTTTCATTCAAAGTTTACAGTGATTAAACTTTTATATCCTCCATACGTGCAGCATAGATTATCATCCCACTTACAGACATGTGCAAATTAAAACTTCCATTGTTTTTGTGCTTACCTTATAAATCAGCATAAACCTACAAAATCTGGATTTGTTTGGAACTTAAGCTAAATAGATATACCAGGAGCCACCTCAGAAATTTAGATTTGTTTAGAAGTGGTTTTATACTTAACCATATTTTTTTCCCCTTAAATGCTGTAATAGGGCAGGGTCCAGTTAAGACTTCTGGGTGAAACTTACCCAAGATATTACTCCACTGACCTCCATGTAGTTACAACAAGTATAAGCATGGCCCTGGTGCACACTATTAGAATATTTAGACGTCAGATTCAGCAATGTTCTTTTTTTTATTAGGGAACAAACAGTGCAAAATTATATCATGACTCATATTCAGTAAGGAAAAAATGAGATTTATCAAAATGTCAAAGATGTATAAAAGATGTATTAAACCAGAAAACCTACATAAATTAGAAAACATTTCACAATAATACAAACTACAGCCCTTGGTCCAGTAAATGCTCGGAAAATACTGCACACTCTCAGACATGTAAATGCACATACACAGATCAGCTACCAAGTGCAGATGAATCACAGAAAAATGCATCTAAGAGACATTAAGTCTACTCTACATGAGACTACAACCAAACTGGCAAATTTGAAACATTTAGTGTTCTTGTGTAAATAGTGTCCTTCAAGGCACCAAGCTCCTATTCCTTTTTGAAATTTGAAAAATACACATCCCCATTTCCCATAGTAATTACCACAAATGAATCACAGTTGTCATATTTCAGTTTGCACAGTGATTCCAAGGAGCAAAAGGCATTTGTAGTGTTTTCAACTACCAACCATTTGTTCCCATTACCTATTTCAAAGAAATGCAAGTAGTGTAAGGCTTACAGATTTCCACTCAAGGAAACAGAAAACATGGATGCCTGTCTGGAGGAATTCTTAGTATTTTTCATCACCCATTTAAGACATACACATATCAGTATAGATAGCTGATGCATGCATTCAAATACTAGTTACTGCCTTAAAATATAACAGGAGCAGCTTTTCCTATAAGCCATTTTAAGAGAAGGTTAAAGACATGCAATACATGCCTCAGCAAGCTCTAGAAGGGTGTATTAATACATTCCACTCATAAGAGCTGCTGTTTTGCAGCATACCCACTCCAGTGTTTGGGACTATAACCAACTAGGAGAGGAGATACTGAACAGACCAAGGGCTGTTCCAAGTCTGTGCAGTCCAGGCTTGGGGGATAGCAGAATTAATGAGGAAATGAGAAAAAAGCAGATGGTGCTGCAGTACTTCTTCCTGCGTATCTGCCACCTCAAGCGGTTTCTATACAGGCAAAGCCCTGGGGCCCCACCTGGTAGACATATAATTACCCTAAATGTGCACTTATGTTTCATTACACCTTAACCATCACTATGCACACTGATTACAAGTATCAATTCATTTCATTTTCATACACCTCTGCAGTTGTACAGCATTCAACTGTGAAAATTCAGCACTCTCGTCACTCCTAAAACAAGGCCCATGCTGATAAACAGCAGTGGGCAAATTATTTGTCACTCTGTAGGGTGCCAGTAGGGTTTGATAAGGATGACATCACTCCCATTTTACCAATAACAATGACACTAACAAGAACATGTAATCAGCAAGCCTCAGTGCTTGGTCTAGCTGTGGCAGGTGCAACTCTTTTTATGCTGCAAGTAAGCCAGCCAGCATTAGCTTCCAGCACAAGTACAAAACTATTTATTTTATCAGAATGTTAAACAGAAGTTGGCTTCCATACGGCACTGCAGCTGCTGTCGCTGCTTCTACAGATGCTTTCATTAATTTTATCAAGGACATACTGAAGTAAGTGCTTGATCAGCACAATGGCTATTTAGGAACAGCTGGAGAAATGAAACAATTAACTTAAGGAGACTATGCAAACCCAATACGCAAATTACAATAATTAAATATATTTTTAAAATGCATTAAAATGCATGTAACAATGGAGCACAAATCCTTATAAAGCAAGAGTTGCAGTGGAGATGAGGATGGGCAAGAAAACAAAAGTTTCACAGCTCTAACTTTCTTATATCTAAATAATATTCCTGTAACCTGTAAAAACCCATGTCACAGAAATTTTAACATAATACCTACTCAGGTACTTTAAAAATTAAGTTACAGCAAAGGGTATTGCAGTTTATAGTAGCCAAGCATGAAAATGACTTTAAAATCCTTACAGAACTTTCATTTTATTATTTGTTGTGAAGAGATATTTTGACACAGAAGACTAGAAATGTAAAAATGTTATTTAAGACACATTTACTCCTTTGAATATTTGAAGACCCAAACACTGTATTTAAATATAAGATATAAATTATGTTTTACTTATCCTTCAGGAAAAAAAAACTCACATCGGGCTCTAATAAAGCATTAAAAAAATTCACTTGCTTACTGTTTATTCAAACTCTCATAGATAAGCAAACACTGACATCTGGTTGATTAAATCTCAAAGAAAATTTATATGCTTATGTTTGCGAAAAACTTTTCACTTAACGGTGGAAGATGAGTAGCTCAAGTTTCATCTCCCTGCATTTTCAGGGCCATGCAGCTACCACTCCTCACAGATTTTTGAAAGAACAGCAACAGAGAAATTAATGCTATCTTTATTATCATCCGTCCTTCTGCCCAGGATAATAAGGGTTTTCTGCAATGCTACTATTCCCACTACTGCAGTCTGGGAATAATATAAGCAGATGCAGGTATTATGTATTTACAAACAAGGAAAAAGAAACACTCCTGAGGAATGGCAAAAATAATGGAGAGTGTTCTTCACAGCAGAAAATCTGGTGCAGGAGACAATAATTACCCTCACAAAAGTGCTCTGGGTAATTTTACTGAAGCTGGCTCAGCCGGATGCAGTCTGCCCTCCACAGATGTGAAAGACTATCCCAGATGCCACATGCTGCCTTCACTATGGGGTATGGCAGTGGGAGGCCGCAGCAGGTGAGCCCAAAGAAATCACTCCTGTGATGTTGTGGGCAGATTTTGTCCAGCCATACCATCTGAAGCTCTCTCCTCTCTACACCTAGGAATGGTAAGAAGCTTCTCCTTGTATGGAAGGCAGAAAAATACACTCTACCTGCAGAAACTGGAAAGCACTAAAGGAGGAAGAAAAGGTAAGTCTGCTACTTGCAGCTGTGGTTGAATGCACTTGACATTTACAAGCCTTAGCAGAAAATGTATTATTTTAGTTAATTAACTGAAGTAGTCTACAAGTACATGTATTTCCACTGAACATGAAATAGATCTTCATAGATTAACCAGAAGGTCTTTAAAAATCCCAAAGTTTCTAAGAAAGAATGTCTTTTCTACTGGTAATGAAACAGAACTTCTTTAACTCTTCATTAACCCTTCCGCTTTCATGTCTTCCAACCAGGAGACCTACTTACAAAGCTTTGCTATAATAAAATTGTTCTACACAAAATTCTGTTCATGTCATCTCTGTGTTTAAGTAACAGTACCCAGCACATCTGAAGAAGAATCACATACTAATATAACATTAGCTTGTGTGAATAATGCAGCCTACATAAATTTTAGTTTAAATACTTAAAGGTAAGCTTTACAATTTGAAGAGTATTACACGCTATCTGCCTCAGATAGATCTCTCTTAAGTGAGTGCTACAAGTATTCATAGTGAAACTACAGGTTAAAAATCCATATTTTAAAAAACTGTTAGTACTAATGTTCAACTCCTGTTCAAAAAGTACATTTATCAAAAAGTATCTTCAAAAAGCAAAGTTTACCCAAACCCAATGAAAAGATCTACTCTCTGAAGACTGGGATTCCTACTGTGCAACCAGAAAGGGGTTTGGCAGTGGAGGGGGAAAGGGGTAACCTGCATTTTTCTGCTCTGCAGAGTATTCATACAGATTAAAAATCATATGTTTTATCTACATAAAGCAAATTTAATTTTGATACATACATATCTATCATGCCCTCCAAACAGCCTCATTTCCTTAAGTATTAACTACTCCTTTCCTTAAATAATTTGGAAGTACCATACACTGAAAGTAAAGCAGTCTAGATTCTGGTGAGCTAACTGCAAAGCAAGCCTTCAAAAAAATCTAGTTAAGAGAGAACATCTTGTTCCACTTCCAGAGTAGCAGAGTCCAGACCAAATGGCCCTTGTTCCTTCTAGCTGGGCAGTGTTACTTAGGTAGAGGAGAAGTGCTTACTCCAACCACATGGACTATTCCACAGAGACACAGATAACTCAGGTTTCACCTCTAAAATTTACAGAAAAGTCTCCCAGATTTCTGAGGTCTGGTTTACATGGCACAACCCCAAAATTTTACTTGAGATATGCACAATATCAATTTCTGAAGTGACTCAGGTGTTGCACCTTATGCAGCACAGCATTATAATCCTGAAGTAATAGAACTAATTTAACTAACATTAATCCATTTAGTAAATCAGGCAACAGGGATGCTTAGCTAGGGATGACTGAAAGCATGTTGGGCCGTGACAGCTACAATCATTTCAATATCTAACATTGTGTTAACTTTCAAATCAATGCCCAGTGACATACAATGCCTCCACATGAAGAAAACAAATCATTTCGGGAAACTCTGCTGTTATACAATGACATATTGAAAAGTTAACATCTGCTATCACGTGGAAAGATAAAACTGGACAAAAGAGGTAAACTTTCAGGCTTGGGGAGGTCCCATCTTTTCCATCATCACCGTGCTTCTTACCACAATTTGGTAAGAAGTGATCTGACATATTTTGTTAAAACGTATTTGTTAAAACGTACTTTCTGAGGACACCATTAAGCCATTTTCTTAACAATAAGGATATGTTCAGGTTAAGGAAAGCAAGGCTTTCACATTTTTTCTTCCTCTTCATTGCGACATCAGCACACAATTTAAGAATTGCTTCCAAAGCTCAAGACATCAGATATAAAACTGACACTACTTAGTCTGTTCTCCATGACACATCCAGACATATGAGCTAATACCCATTTCACAGTGAATTACAGTGCAATCCATGTTACTGTAACCCAAGGGTGTGCTCCAGTGTTTCAGTGAAAATATATTTGTTATACTCTACGTAAGCTTACCCCTCAAACATAGGACTTGAATTTATTTCTAAAACAAGTTGGATTAGTATTTTAGCATCATTTTTTGTAATCTGTTTTTTGAAAGAGGAGAAATAAATTCCGAGAGGAATGAAAGCAATGTCCATACACAAAAAACCCTCGTAATTTGGATTAGGGCATCCTATAAGTAATGATATGTTTTGCATGTCCCTTGCACCTGGTATATCTCCAGCATACAAGGAGGTATTAATTTTTTGTCACTAGCATGACAGCTTCTGATAAACTTGTTTCACAGTGAAGTAAAAAAAAATAAAGTCTCTCCCTAAAAAGTTTCCAGTCAACTGACATACATTAAACTAGGAAGTAAAAATCCATACAAAAATACTTTCCAGACAACTTGATAAAAACCTATGTGTACAGAAACACATGAAGCTCATTGACTATGTATATACAATTTTTCAGGTTGCATACAAAATCAATGCAACACGAATAGACCTTCATCACTATCACCCAGTAATACAGAAGACTGAAAGAGTCATAAAAATAAGTGATGGTTTTTGTTACAAGCATAAACTCTCATCACATTATTTTTAATAGGAATCAAGACTAGATAAATTAGTTCTGTGTGGAAATAATTTCATATATAAAAAAATTTGATTTCTAACCTACCAAGCAAATAAGCACTTGTGTATTTTAATATATCAAAAAGTTCACAGTTCTTGAGAATTTTACATTAGATCCCCTCTCCCTTTTACGTCTGCTTAGCTTTGCGTAAAAATTGAGAAAAAATATCCCTGTCCAGAATGCCTAGCTTCATGGCCATAAACACTTTCCACTTTTGAGTACCTCTGATATTTGACAGCTCTACGAGCACTTGAACATCATTTTATCACGTTTATTTTTAATAGCACTCTCTGAGCACAGCTGCCTTGGATGCCAATCTTCTTTTCTTTTGCCTCCTGTAAATATTTGAAATAGCTATTCATTAACAGTTGCAGATTTATTCAGCACTGTTGTACTGCTTGTGAACTGAAAATAGCTTTTATTTTTTCTCTCCCTATCTTCTGGCTGATCTGAAAAAAGCCTGCTGTTTAGGTTCAATCTGTCAAGATTTAAATTATGCTCCAGCTGAGAGCTAATCAAGGGTATCTGACCTGGTTTACAAATAAACTAGGAACAAGAGCGTTATTTTTTTTCTATTTTCTTTGGGGCATTGGGCCCATATATGAAAACAAACCATGAACAGGTCACAAATACAGTTATCTTAAATTAAAGCAGAAAAAACTGGTCCCCACAGGTATCTTCCTAAAAGTTCTGGAGTATTCCAGACCTTCACTGACAACTCTTACACCTCTCGCTTACATGCAATATTTGAATTTCATATTTTAGTACTTTTGCACAATGTACACAGCATTAAAAAGCCATATATTTAAGCTATCAAGACACCCTGGTGTGCACATCAGGAGTCCCACATATCTGTACAAATCACAGCTTTTATTTTCATGGGGTGATATTGCAGGAGGAAAAAATTCCGTCATTCATCATGATTGCTCCTAATCTAATTCCACATACAACCAAACTGTGTATAAAAGTCATCTCTCTAACATCTGAATTTATCAAGTTGTACAAAACTCTGCAAAAGTGCATTCTAAGACCTATTTTCTTTGGATTTAGACTAGAGAATCCACAGAGCTCCCTCAAATGTAGTGGTGCAAACTGTACCTAAATTATCATTTCTGTAGCACTCACTAATAAGATCAAACTCTTGAACATCAGACACTTATTCATGTGAGAGGGTTTTAAGACAAGAAAAACTGCAGCCATGAAAATGAAAAGAACCACCAATAAAAAGAGCCACTAAAGCATCCACACAATATAACTATCTTCCCTTGGACAGCTGCTAAAGCTACAGAATACATTTTGTTTTAAAGAAGTGTTGATCAACTAGCCTGACTTTGTATTAAATGCTATGAATCATGCCAGGGCAGCATGCAAGTAGTGTTTTCTTCTGCCTAGTCCTGACCTGTTATTTCGGAAGCAATCACGATCACTGTAGCATTATGTCTAACGTCGATGTCAAAATATTTTAACACATATTGACTTTTGTCTTAACATGGTAGAAAAAAAAAAAAGAAAGGACAACAGTTAACCATGAGAGAGAGAGATCCATGAAATCTCTGGGACCTAGCATGCAAATTTATTTTTTATCAGATACATTCAGTATTCTTTCAACATTTTTCCCTGTCACAACTGGGCTCATCACCACTCAGTTTTGCTCTCACTATGACTTCACTGAATACAGCATGAAAGATTACACAATTTCTTTTCATAAATTACACTTGTTTACACTTGAAATACACTGTGAGTTGCATTACATGATGTTGAAGTCTCTTGCTTCTGTAAACTCCATCTTTTTCATTTAATCACATAACACTTTTAAAGGTCTTTGGAAGAAAGTTATCTCAGATTAAAACAGCTCTTAGTTTCCTATTAAATTAATCTTAAGAGTTTCAATCTTATATTAGCATGAGATATGGAGATAACATGGCCTTGAGTCACCTAGACATGGAAAGTAAGCCCTCATTACAAAAGGTGATAGAGAGGAATAGTAAAAGGCTGAGGCACACTTACTTGCTGAAATACTTCTTAAGAATAGCCAAGAGCAAGACCAATAGTCAGTGTAGTCTAGTGTCTTCTCCCACAGGATGCTTAGTGGAACGTATAAATACAGACAGCATAAAGTATTTGCTGAATACTACGCAAATTGCACTACTCCCTCTAAGCTTTCTTCCATGCATTTGTCCTATTTCTTCCAAATGTGCAAACTTCCACTATGTCACGTGCTAGGGAGTTTCTCAGCTTTAACCACTTTATGAGATTAAGAATCCCACTGCAATTTGTTCTGAACCTGGCCTTCGCTAGTTTCGCTTAACGCCTTGAAACCTTGTACGAGCTGAGGTATCTAGCTGTTCATTTTATGAAGTAGTCGGCACATTGGTCACCTTGCAAAAGAAGGGGCAGTGGGACATGTATGACAGAAATCATTTAGCCCATAAACAGAAATGCAGCAAGGCAGAGAACAAACTGTTCTGCTACAACTCCTGTTCTCCAAGAAGGAGTGCTCTCCTTCACAGCCCCACAGCAAAGAAAGAAAAGTTAGCAGAACATATCTTGAGTAGTCTTGTGAGCGGGATGTTTCAGTGGCACAGAATCATAAACACTTCATCCCATAGAAGGCAAAACTATCCGGGAGGAGACTACTTACCAAATTATAAAAGAAATTATTGCTGCATTCTGATAAATTACCTTTGGACTCAAAGAAGACCTATACTGTACTTGGAGGGTGCCAGGTGCAACACAGAGCATCAGACTTGTTAAATTAACAACTTGGATTCTGGTCACCATATCTGTTTCATAACAGAAATTGCTCATTATGTTTTCACAAAAGTTTAACCTGGGGTTTTTTTAAAAAACGGCAGTAAATATATGAGCAAAATATGTATTATCAAACACAAGAAGTCCACATGGCTGAATGAATATTTACAAGGAGTAAAAAGGGGGGGGGAAACCCCAACAAAACAAAACAAAACAAAAAAAAACTGAAAAAAAAATCCAGCACCTCTGTGGTTAAGAGAACATATAAAACCAAACTTCTATTTTAAAACCAAGTTAAAGACATAAATTTCCTTATTCCTGAAAATAAGGTCAATTAAAAAGATACAACATGCTCTAATTTGAACTGGTTTTAAAGTCAAGACTAAATACACACAAGAACAACTTCTTCTGCCCAGTGAAGACTTGAACTAATGGTTGTGGCATTACTGAAGATCATGTTTTACACTGCATTTCAAGTAATGCAAACTTAACAAAAATAAATTTATAAATTAAATTAACAAGCAAGCAATGTTATCCAGATTCTTCCTGCTGCTGTTCCACTGAATATGCATGGAAAGAATATAACATACACTACTCGTGTATAAAATAAACAAATTAAAAAAAAAATAAAGCAAACATCAGATTCATGAGCTCTTTTCAGGAAGCCACAAGTCAGTCAAATATTCTAGTAAAAAGCATGAAAACTAAAGAATGTTGCAACTGTCTCTTCTCTCTTCCCCAGTTAAGAAGGTATCTCATGCCCTTGCAGGAGTAGAGAAGACACCCCAGTATATCTAGTATCATATGCAGTTTTGTAGGGCCATTTCTTATGCTACAAGCAACATAAACTGGCAAAGGAAAAAGCAGCTCAGTGATGAGAGAAGAGCTTGGATAGATCACGACATCTAGTTTTCCTGATATTCTTCCAATACCTTTCTCCAAAGGTCTAGTTCCACTGGGAGAATGCAGAATTGTACTTCTATGATGTCAGCATCTGGGAGGATTCAGTGTCATCCTTTCAAGTTTCCAAAAAGGCATTCAGTTTACGTGGAGATCAGTCCCCTACCCTGCTTCATACAAGGAACACTCTCGCAGCAAGAAATCAGGTGGCCTGAGGAAAGCAGGGGGTGGAAAAAAAAGGGCGTGGGAGGATGGGCAGCATGGAAGAGATGGCCAAGAAATGCTCATATTACTTGCAATGTCCTTGCAAAGTACAGCTGAAACCATAGCCTAAGGCTGAAGATCAAGTAATATTTTTAATTGTATACATCTCTGTTTTGGCCCTTTTCTACTTAACTTCTCTTTCAAACAAAAATAAAAGACACCTTTTTCATAACAATACAAAATCAGACTAGCTGTCATTCAAGGATTTAAACAGCACGAATGCAGATACTTGAGTAGCAAAATAAAAAGGAATGAGAAGACTGAATTATATAGAGCAAATGTGACAAAAAATTGGGGTTTTCTTTCTGTTGAAGAAAAAAAAATACAACCTTTGTTAAACAGACTTTTCTGGTTCTTTAAGCTGCCAAAGCTGAGATTAGTGGAGTCTTATTGTCTGTAGGAGTCTTAGTCAGGCATGCAAAATAAGCACTTACATACATTTTATAATCTTATTTCCAACACTTTAAGCTACAACAACCTATGCACAGTCAAAAAGACTTCATAAAAAAGGAACATTACTAGACTAGGTTTGATGGTGACAAAAAGGTAATCTGGTCATGCTACGAGACATTTTGGCAGCAGCAGCATCTGGCAAATTATCTTCTGGACAATGCCTATGTACCTCTCAAAACACTAACAGAAAGGACAGCATCTTAAACCAACAGCTGTCTGGATTTTCAAAAAATACGCATTTTCTTTCATATTACAGCATTAATAGGCTTTATATTTTGGAACAGACAGCCATCATATGAACAACATTTTGAAGCATACAAGGAATCTATCTAAAGCTATCCAAACTTATAATAATCTCCGTAAAAGATAAAATATTACTTTCAGGAGCACAAGCCAGTACATAGAGAGTTTGACTCCTGGTAAAAATCTTCTTGTACACATGACTTTTTGCAAATTCTAGGGGGATAGCACCTCATAAAATCAATGACCATTCCTTGTTACTTCCTTCCAATCTTTCCTCAATAACCAAGTTTCCTCTGCCATGACTTACAAGACGCTGAAAAATGCCATGGTATTCACTGTGTATTCACTGACCAAACACTTATTATCCTGAAGGCAATAATGCATTATTCTACTGTTTTTCTCTGCAATTGTTTACACCACCACATTACAAGGTCTTTGGGGTCACATTTTGGGGTTTTTTGGCTTTTTTTTTTTGTTTTATTTTTGGTTTTTAAAGGAACACAGTATTTACACAATAGAAATTACACTAATGGTAAAGAGTGACAAAGTGGTTTTCCTTGAAAGGGAACAGTCCAGTTACAGTTTTGCACATTACACTGCATACTTGCAAAAGCCAGTGTGATTCATTTGTGTGTTCTAACTGAGGCACTGACATGATATTGTGGCAAATTAACTCTTTTGGCATGATTGTTCTATAATGCTATAAAATGGACAATTAAACAGATTGGCAGGACTAAAACGTCTATAGACAGCAGAAGAAGGCATTAACACATGGAGCAAGAGAGAAAGAGGTTTCCCTTCCTCATTTCCCATGCCTAGTATCACAGCAGATCCAGCAGCAAGGGAAGATAAAAATCATGAAATCAACCTGAAATATAGAGCACACCTACAAAATCTAATGGGCAAAATCAAGTGATTCTTCACTTGAAAAACACAAAATTTAATTAAAAAAAAAACCAAGGTGGCCTGAGGTAAAGAGTGTATCACACCAAGGCAGGAAGGCCTCCGTAACTTTTCAATAAGAAAAGTTTTTCTGGTTTCTAAATCAGTCACTAAGAACATGTTTTCCCTAAAGTAATTCTTGCAAATAATTAGATAATCTTAACTAGAAGTATCAATTAAAGTTTGACAGAGTTCTAAAGAAATTGAAGCAATATTATATTACTGAAAGTTCTTGGCAACTATAAAAGTAGAAGATGCTATGTTCTACACCCTTAATGAAAATATTAACAACATTTTAAACTAAATCTGAGCGTCCTGCTGATTCCTAGCATTTCTGTGAAAAACAGTGGCATGTTGTGAATCCCAGAATCCTTTGTGGCCAGAGGGCACAGAGATGATCAGTATGTTTAATATTTTGATGACAACATCAAACATACTGCAAGTGCACTGTAGAGTGATCAGCCTTTGGCAACAGTTTTTGGTGAAAACACCAAATATATTCTGCATGAGTCTATCACCTAGCAGGAAGCATTCTGACAGCAGTGGACTGACTACACATACAACACACTACAAAGACACAAGAATGGCTACACTGCTTTTGGCTCAAGGTCAGCCCACATCTGGCCATCTCAGAAGGAAACTTCAACACTAACTGCAGAATATCAAGTAAAAATAGGCAGAGAAAATTATTTTTTTAAAATGCAACTATTTTTAATAAAATAGAAGATTAGCACAAAATCCACATAGATACATTTTAACACTATTTAAATGTCATAATAAAATGAACAGAGTAAAGTGTGTTAATAAGGGTGTTGTCCAAATGCCTCTACAACACCGACCAGATCTGGGCATTGAGCACCGCTGTAGGAAGCCTGTTCCAGGGTATGAGCATCCTCTCAGTTAAGGAGTATTTCCTCATGTCAAGCCCAAACCTCTCCTGAGGAATGCAGCTCTGAGCCATTCCCAAGCTTTCCGACACTAGATGCCAGAGAAAGGAGATCAGCACCTGCACCACCCCTTCTCAGCTGGAAAATGCAATGAGGAAAAAAAAGCAAGACACCAATAATTTAATGAAATTGCCACCACATTTCTGATGTAGAATTTAAAATAATGTCAAAAAACCTTTTATGCAGCAAGACAACAGAAATAATATATGGGTCAACTTGACTGTATAAAAAAAGCCTACCAAAAAGATAACAGGAAATTCCATTCAGAGCCAAGAGGAAAGCTCACTAAACTTTTAATTTTCTTACTCAAAAGTAGCTTGAAAATAACTAGAATATGGTAATTTACTACTGAAAAGACATACTTCTATCTTTTAAAACCTTTTTGCTATATGTTGTTGGTTATGTGTGTTGAATTGGTTACACAGTAGTTCTTACATACATGAAGACACTGCTTCTAATCCCTAGTGATGGATTTGAATTATATCTTTTTCTTTAAGGATCATTAAAAAAACTACATGCAGCCAATGAAAACTGATTCATTATGCTATCCCATATAACTCTTTGAAATGGCAAGCTGGTACCAAAATATTTATCTTGGCCTAAGTATTCTGTGCATTAGCAAAGTCAGCAGGAAAAAATTAAAACATTCATAAGACACAAAACCGATACAGAAAGAATTTTAATAAACTTAATAATAACAACAAAAAACTAGCTGTCTAGCTATAGCCAAAAAGCACAGAAAAAGAAAGAGAGGTTGTTTATCAAAGTGTCTCAAATAGAGCAGTCCAAGCTCCCTGGAATGCAATTTCAAATTATACTTCAGGAACAATATTAGAATAAAGTCTACTTTCCCAAGAAGTCAGTAAAAAGGCTGACAGAAGAGGCTTGTCTTAGAAAAACACTGTCACCATTCTCCTTCTTCCTCCCAAGGAACTCAATTCACAGACATCAGTGCGTAACACCAGTGTACTTTTCTTTGTGTTGAATTTTTTATCCAACATGTTTCTCAACAAAGTCTCTTCATCACAAGGCTAGCGTGGAAGAATAGTTAGTTTCTTTCAGGACTGATGAAGGAATTGCAAAATAAAATGCAGGAGAAAGATGCACAAGAAAATGTTTGACTTCTGATAATGCTGAGAAACCACAAATGTGTTCGTGTGGGTGTAATAGGTACATACACTTACTTGACTCAATATTGACACTTGGAGGGCCAAAACATTAGCGAGCAAGGAATTAAGATTAGTTGAGAAAGTTTTCCAGGATCACTGACAAAGGATGTGTTGAAATAACTAAGACAGTTTATTCACTCCTGGGTCTATGTCCAGGCTCCAAGTGTTTATCTCACATCAAGGTAAGACCTGTGTATACAACTGTTCTCCCTATAGTGTTAATTTCAACTCTACAAAGACCCCAAGTATACAGCCTCGGTCTCCATCTGGATAACTGGGCACCCATTCCCTGTCAGCACGTTCAAAGACCAAATCCACTACTGAGGGCACAGAATAAGCATCCTAATTTGGTACTGCTTCTGCTAATTAATGGGAAGCTAAAAACACTGCCAATACTTAATATTTGTCTTTTCACAACTGTCAGCTGCTCTGAAATCTCAGAGGACTTACTGATAGGTGTGCAGTGGCAAAAGAGCTACTATTAATAAAGGAGAATGTCTTGACAGTAACTCATCAGGACTACTAAAACCAAAGATCCTCAGCAAAGCTCACAGTGATGTCAAATACTCTGGAAACCAGTCACAATATACAAAATCAATCATCATGCATAAATACCTGTTTACAGCAAACTTATAAAGAGAAAAATATTTAATGTGAATCTCTTTTAAATTCTCAACACTCCAAAATCTACCAGATGAGGGATAATTGCTAAAGACAACTAATGAAAGCCAAGACACAGAATCTTGAATTTTGGTACTCCTCTGCTTTGTAATGCTACATGTTGTCCAACATTTCCTAACAAAAGTCCCTTCAGAATTCAACACCATGCCTACCAGTGAACCATCGTGCAAATAATGGAACAAAAATGAATTCTATTTTGCCACTACAATTATCCATCCAGAAGCAATTCTTCCACATAGTTTGAGGAAAAGTGTTTCCCAGCAAGACATGACTTGCATTTGAGCACCCTAGTTGCTTCCATAGAATAAGCTAATATAGTAGGAATTATATAGTGTATATTTTAATAGCAGTATATTCTCCACCATCTGCAACAAGTAGGCAATGTTTAAGAAGCGTAGTTTTGTACTGGTACATGTAGACATGTAGACTAGAATGAAATAACATCTAATTGCATAAAAGCACTTCTGTTTTTAACTTAGTTTACTGGATGAGCAAAAATTGCTTGCAATTTAGTTTTATCTATGCCCAAAAAATGTCTCACAGCATGTAGGGTTTACAAATCACCAGGTAACATTGTCTCTTATACATCCTGCTTAAGGGAAAAAAAAATAAATTTAAAGTCCTGTAATTTAGCCAAAGGCATCCCAGGATATCACTTCACACAACATTCAAAGCTCAGGCTTGTTTAACTTTTGTTCTCCTTGGCACACTGTTCACCAATGGCAGCTATGCCAGCCTTCCACTTCATATACTTAGCAAAACTACTTTGTTATACATAAAGTAGCTTTGGGAAGGAAAGAAAGAGTCCTCTCATAACTGTAAATGCAACCCCCTAAAATACAACACTGAACATAACACAGCACATTTAAAAAAACCCACACTAATAAATCGATGATCCAAAGAAAGTGCTGTACAATCAGCTGTAGAAAACCTCTTTGCATAAACAACCTTACAGTAGACATTTGTTCTCTACTCAAAGATCCCTTTACTGTATTTCACAATGCTTTTTCTTTTACTAGATGTCTTACAGAAGTCTGCTATATATTGTGATTTGACAAGGCTTACCACGTAAAAATTTAAACTACTGACTAAAAGTTGAACTTTACAGAAAAAACAGGAAAGTTAAATAAGAAAAAAATTCAGTAGACTACTTTCAATTTGAGATAATTACTTTGTTAATGAAATTCTGTGAATTATTAAAGTTGATGTCAATTGTAACTTCAAAATTACTATGGAGGTCAGAGAAGAAATATAAACCCATACAAAGTATGCAGTATACCTTAACACTTAGTCCAATGTATTCTGGAACTATGCAGCAAGTGCTAGAACCCTACAACACACTTAGTTTTTGTGCACATTACATTGAACTTAAGATAATAAAATAATATACAAAGAGAAAACTAATTTATTTCAGATGTCAAAAAAGTACAAGATATAGGCTGATATTTGTTCAGTCATGGTGATTTCAGACATCTCTTTTTAATCAGTTTATTTAAATCAAGTTATGTTGATATAAACAATCTGAACACTCATGTAAATTATTACAGCTTTGCCATCTGCTGTCATCTAGTTACCATTCTCAGATGAGTATTGATTTTTTATTTTAAAAACTGACCAAAAAAGACTAGGGTTCAGATCTTAAAATACTCTGAAATAAATACCTATTTATCTACATTAACTATGCAAAACTCTCAAAAAACAACAGCTGAATAAAGTAACAGAGCTAAATTTTGACTAAAAAGCCTAAGGGTTTCAAAAATCTTCAGAAGTTATCTTGCAGGCAAACATCAAAGTGAGTGATACTGCCAGGCATCACACTATAGCTGCTGTCATACAGATATCACGTCCACCGTATTATTAAACAAGTCCAAGACTGGTCCACTAAGTAGTTGAAATGGCTTGCAGAAAAGTAATGCAGCATTTACTACAGCTTGGAAATACTTCCATAGAGTCATCTACCCAGAAGCTGCAGAAGTGACTGAAGAAAAATTGGGAGTATCTGACCACACCACTAAAGCCTCCTAAGGCAACATACTGATGATAGAAATACTTCTTCTAGGTATCAATTGCAATCTTATCAAAGTGTGATCACCTGAGTAAAGTATTTTAGAGTACTTTTTTTTGGTCAAGATTTACGGGCCTGTAATAAAATGTCCTAAAATACAGATCTTCTAATCCATTTTCAGTGCATTCCACAATGGAACCATCTCATCTTTTGGGCCTACTGAGTTGTGTACTGTAAGAATACATACATACTAAACTGCAAACATCAGTCCCTCTCCTCTTACAGGACTCAATCATGCAGTTATACAAAAAAATCACATTGTTTTGCTGCTGTTCTAAGACACCTCAGTTCTCCCAGGAACAATTCCAAAGTGGAATAACTTTTCATCACACATCTATCTGTACCTCTCTGCATTTTTAACCAGAGCTTCAGCAACACATCTGAGAGAACAGAAGCAATTCTTGAAGAGATTGGGGCTCAGTTACTCAGCAAGAAATTGAATAATGACTTTGAATTGCTTAAGTCTTTAACTTGATTGATGAAGTTTCCGCAGCCCAGCTGCAGCAAGCTGGCAGCAGTAAATTCTCCATACACTGGAAACTAAGTGTCTGACTATTTCATGCCTGTTTCTAAATACGTGAAAGCTGGAGGTGCAGCCTGTCATTTTACAACTCAGTACTTGCTTCTTTCCTTATGTCCACTAACAGAGGTACTAGTGTAAGGCCAAATAAGAATAGAACTCCCTGGAGATGCCTGCTGTGAGACACGTCATAGCATTTCTTCAAGAAATTTCAAAACAATAGCTTAAGGGCAACTTTTCCCATTATAAATCAAGTTATTTTGAAAGAGTCAATATTTATAATAAGGCCACGGTGCAGCAGATGAATTGAATTACTAAATTTTCAATCCGAATGTATAATACTTGAAGTTCAGAATACTTTCCAAAATTTCACATTCGTTATATGCAAAGAAAAACAAAACTCTAGTTTTCTTTCTTGCTACATTAAGCAAATTAAGCAAATACATCTTTATGTGCACTTCATGGCATATAAATATCACAGGACAGAGAAGTCTGATTGGTTTTTGTTTCCACACATACCAGAAATGTAAATAAAATTTAAATAGTTAAGTTAGATCATAGGCCTGACTATATGGCCCAGATATTCGCTTATCTTTGCCATATTCTCTTGTTGAATAGTCCAAATCTTCTTCAGAACTTTTTAATAGCCATATAGTACTGTCTGAATAACATGATTTTTATAATACTTATAAATGGCAGCTTTTCTCCTCCACAGTAACTACTTACCAATTTCAAAATTGCCCATCTTGTATTTCTGAAAACCTCTAGCTTTCTGAAACATGTTTCCTGAACTACTTCTCCATCAAAATAATACTTGTGTTTCACATCTCGTATTTCAGTTACTGTACAGAAGTTTGAGAAACTTGTCCTACTAAACCATCTCACACGACAGGATTCCTGTCTATTCTAACATGCAAATCAATTCACAGTGACAGCATTCATTCTACAAATCTAAGCAATAGGAAAAATTCAGCTTCATGGAAGTAAAGAGAGGAGCTTGGCTTTTACCAAGAGCAAAATAAAAAAGCATTTGCAATCTTTAAGCAAGAACTTTCTGTGTGGTTAATGTAGAACTTAGGCTTTGATTCAAAAAAGGACTCTTTCTTGCACGCTACTGATAGAAATACCCAGAAGTTCACCACTGGCCTAAATTATGGATCTCTAAATAAGAATGGGTTGAAAAACACTTTTAAATATTGAAGACTTAGTCCTTACTAGAAGAGTTGCAACACTCAGAGCCATAAGTGACACCAAGTGGATGTACTGTTTGTACCTGCACAGAGGATGTGACATCGAAGGTCACAGGTACTGCTCTGCTTTTGATTCAAAGTACTTCATACAAAGATGGAAGGAGCCGCTACACTGAAATTACTTCAGTATTTTTTAACATACATTTGATTCCTCAAAAGGCACACAAACACAAGAAATACCACCTGTGCATTCACAGAGATTGCATCAATGAATACTGGTATCATTTGCAAATCTGTATTTTTGAAACACAGGCAACATTTAAATAAAAAACCCAAATATTAAGATACAATAAAGCTATCATAACTACCAGATTTTTATAAAATTTCAGGCAGGTACTGGCACAGAGAGTGTACTGGAGGAAAACCTTTTGATATTTGATCAAATCCAAGTGATATTACAAATATCTTACTGAAATTAAAAGCTGATAAGCTTTGTATGGCTGTCAGAAACAATTCAGAACTTCTCCTGGAAATCCATTAGCAGAAAAAGCAAAGTATCCCTAACCAGGGTTTTAAGAATCCTATGGAGGTTCATGAAATTTACTTTATAGTAGAGTGAAAAAAGGTTACTGTCTTCCACTAAGAAATCAGAGACAGTAAAATGACCACATTTTATAGTTTCCATATCATCATAAAAAACCAAAACAACAACAAAAAAAGGCTTGCATGGAACTTCATTTCAGCAATCCTAAAACCAAAATGAAGCATTCCTTGTGGTAGGACAACATTTTGTAAATAGCGGTGCACACCATAATGATAGCATAGCTTTCTACTGCAAAGGCACCACCAGACACAGCTATGACTACTAAGAACATCAACACTATAATAGTCATAATGTATCACAATCATTACGTGTGAAAATAAGACCTAATATATTTCAGTGGCTGACTTTTATTGTAGGGATAAAACTCCTTACCTTGAAAAGACTGTTTGGCTCTGTCCACGAGTTCTTCAATTGGATAACTTGCTAGATCTCCTCTGGCGTGCTTAGTTTTACAGTAGGTACATGCATTGAGACACCTGTTCAGAAAATGAAAATACTCGGTTTCTAGCCAAGAAAGCCTTTATATGCACAGCTGTATTTTTAAGTACATCTGGAAAAATGAGTTTTTATATCTATGACCAAAAAACAGTGGTATTCCGGTTTGAAATCAACGAAATAGTTTGACAAGTGTTTTGCCTTCCTAACTTCTTGAAGTATCTTTCACATCTATATAAAAGGTGAAACAATGATCAGTGGTAACCACGTACAAAACCCCAGAGTGGGAATTTAGAAAAGCTATAGGGCTAATAATTGTTTACTAAAAAGAGATGTAACTGGTGACAATCCTGTGCCATGAGCACAAGGTGACTTTAACACTTGAACACAGGCCCCTTCTCTCACAGAAGAGAACTGTCAGCCATCAGTAACAAAGGTATGCATCAAGATCGTATTTCTTGAAATGAAGTGAATTTATTAAGCTTAAATTTAAGCAGAGACTTGGGGACACACATACACATAAAAAAACCCAAACCAAAAAAATTTTTATCATACACTGAAAATTTCAAATTCTGATGCACTGCAAGTTTGGTGTAAAAGTAAGTTTCAACAAAAACTATATTACAATTTTTTTTTCATCTTGTATGAAAACAGTGATTTTTGTAGACATTCAAGTGTGTCAATTCATCTTAAGACCAATAAAAACTGTCATTTTAAGTTATTTAAAACAAACTTCTAAATTTATTCCTGTGTAATAGATCTAAAACTTAAAATGGTATTGTTGTACAATAAAAATGATTGTTTATACTATTTTAAAAAATTTTCTGTTTCCTTATTATGTATAGTGAGTGCATTTACAAGACACAGTGTCTTACCTCTTCCTCTCTTCTCCTTAAAATTTATGTACAAATCATCTATATTCCTTATTATGTATTTTGCTTTGAATTAGGGTAGCAGTATTTGAGAAGCTCTACAGCAAGAGTACTAAACACTAGCAGGGTTAAGTACTAACTAACATTGCTAAATACTGATATTATTGATCTCCAAACCTTGAAGATAACTTTCACATCTTCCATGAATGCTCCTTTCCTACAAGACTGGAATATGTGAAAAGACGTGGTAACAGTAGTTCTTCTCAGCACTTCAACAAACTTTGTCACAAACAGAGAATGGAAATGTGGAGCCAGAAGAAAGAAGAGGGAGATATTTTCCCAATATCCACAGTATTACTGTATTATTTATCTGTATTTCTACAGTATTATTATATTATTTTCCAAATATTCACAGTATTATGTGGAATTGTTTCAAAAAGCTTTGCTACTGCGGTCGAGGTACAACCTAAGGGAGGGCTGTTGTTTTATTTTGGGGTAGGAGCTGAAAGATGGGATTTGGAGGCAGACTTTTTTTCACGTTTTGCTGCACCACTTCACTTATTTCTACTATAAAAAAAGGTATTGTAGAATGCTAAAATAATTAAGCCTTTCTCTTCTTTGGTACCTAAAGAGATTATATAACAACTGAAATGAGAAAGACTTAATTGTAATACAGAAAAGGATCAATTTTAAAAAGCAGACCGAAAGAGGGAAAATTTAAATCCTACCATATTTGTTAATTCCAGCTTGGAAAAAGAAACAGTCTTTTGGGCTACACCTGACCAACGAAAGGATGCAGATTTCAGCTACTTGTAAAAATGCTGAACTAACCACTTTCCACAGACTTGAGAATTATCAATTCTTGAAAACAGAAATTTAAACCAAACCATAAGTACAATAAAGTATCTGCAGTGGCTTTTCTCTTCAGTAAGCCAGACTTTACTCCAAGTTTCCAGCATAACAAATTACTCATATGTTCATGCTGCCACATACTCAGACCACAGACAATCAAGTGGAAAAAAGCTGTTGGGAATTCCTGAGAAGATGAGCATTGCCTTTTACTAAGTGCCTCTTACCAGCAAGTGGATCATCCTAAAACCAGTGTAATAGGAAAGCTCTCCTTAAAAACCAGTCTTTACCATGGGTGTTGCTCAAATATACAGGACTAAACAGCCAACAAGAGAACAAGAGAATGTTTGTGTTGTGTTCAACTGGAAGTCTTCTTCAAGCATTTAAAGATGGTTTGTAAATGTTAGTTTGTATTAATACAGGCCTAAGGGTTTTTTGCACAAAGAAATCACAATCATTTATAGAAAAAATAATTAATGATCATTATGTTTGTAATTACCAGCATGTTTTGGAAAAATTTTATAATGATTCCAGAACGGATAAAAATCTGAGTCTTGGTTTTCCAGCATACTAAATTGATTAAGTTACTTTGAATTATTAACCCTTTGCTTTGAATTATTAACCTTTAATCAACTATATGCCCAATGCACAGAAGTATTCACAGCAAGGTAAAATATTATTCACAAATAAATTACAACCATGTGGATAATTAAAAACTTTTTGAATGCATTACTAAACTGGGTATCATCAACATTCTGGTTGAAATTTTCTTGCAGACATAGGTAACTGTGGTCTTAACATTGCTTATCTACTATGTGCTCATGTTGTGCATTAGATTAACCAGACTCTTCATTTTCAAAATAGTAATGCTCCCCATAAAACACATATTTAGCATGAAAGGCTATCCCTTGCAGATGGAACTGATTATGAGTAAGAATGCTTATGACACAGTAAACAAATTAAGACTTTCCTTCAGTGGGACTAATCAGCCAATTTCAGCAGCAGATGAGAATGACAGTGCAGACATGAGGAGCAAAATCCTGGTTCATCTTAATGGGACTTGTGCCACTAAGTTTAGTGAAGACAGGATTCTACCATCAGATATGAAAAGCATAAAACATCTTTCATTCAAGGATCAGAAAAACGGCTCAATTACAGACTGGATGAGCCATTAGTGTGCTTGTCACCCAAATTGAATGTGATTGATCAAGACCAGACATCTGTGAGCAAGCTGGGAGAGCTGAATTCTGCAACAGTGTCATGTGATAGAAGATCTCTCCTGCTGTGCAGGTGGCTAATTTTGGGGAAAGATTCCCTTAACATCTGGAACGATCCTGTAAAGTCTTGCCTGGTAAAAACCTGGTAAAATTCTTGCTCGGTATAATCATGGTAAAAAAAAAAAAAAAAAAACAAAATCAAACATACCTCAGTCCTGAGGTGGTCTAACAAATTAGCAATTTGCATACAATCATTAATTACAATTCAGACTAAACACTAATATCTGATTTTATGACATCTGACTAGTTATACATATTTAAGATTTTATGAAGTTCACCCTATTAAAAAAAAAAAAGATTCTGTCAGTAGTGCAGTGCCCCTCACACCACTGGAACATCACATTGGTACAAACATGGAAAGATTGCTCATCACTGTCTCCCATAACATCTCTCTGCATCTGCCATGAGACTTCCTTAGAATAAGAAAATACGAAAAGAATATTTTGTATTAGTAAACTGTGGTTTTCCTGAAAGGAGAGTATCATTTCCTTGTTTTAAAATACAGTTTAGAGAAAATATTTATGCTTTTATAAGATAGTTTTCAATTTTGCATCAAATATAATTTTGATAAAAACACTCTGTAGTGTGAATAAAGAGAAAACTCCCTTTGCAGGCTTGACTGAGCAAAAGACACGCCAGAAATACATACTCCCAGCAAGTGAAAGGGAGATGGATACTAGTCGCAAGTTACTAAAACAGAGCTAGTAGAATTCCACAAACATTTTTCTGCTTAGGATATAAAGCTTTGACAATCTAAGAACAGCATTTATACTATATTTAAATATCAGACTATATTTATAGAATTAAATGCCATTTATATTTCTTAGTATTGTATCTGCAAGAAGTCTACTTTGTGCTTTCAAACTTTCTACATTCCCTTAAACACAACTGCGAAGGACTGGAGTGGTGGGGGCAGGGGAAGAAGTAGTTCACAAGAGTTAAAGAAAAAAAAAGAGGTATGCCTAATATGCCTACATGTTTTCAGGATCTGTTCTTTCGCTTGAAGTTTACACATTTTACAATAAATCTCTTCAACCTACAATGACAGGGAATACAATTTCCTGTCAAGTATTTGGGGCACAGGAGATTGTTTTCATTTAAAATATATTCAGGATTTAAAATACTTCTAGAACAGTGGCAAGCTACTTCTCGTAACAGCTAATTAGTGCAAGCAGCAAACGACACTATTACAGCAATACTCTTTTCTAGTATCCCAGCTTGTTCAGACTGAGCTCAGACAACAGCCATGGGTGCTGAGTTACATAGACGCACTCAAGGTTACAACGTTTCTGGCATGATAAAAACAGGACTTATCTGAACCTATCTTTGTAGCCAACTACTTTAGAAATACACTGTGATAAAAATTTTGCTCTGAATGTGCAATGCCAGCCTAAAAAGTAGAAGCCTGTCAAAAATTTTAGCTGAAAATAGTATGACCCTCCAAGCAATACCATACACTGCATGGGACTGCATATATTCTTCTCAAAGCAGGATGCAACCACAAGATACTATTTTTTAATTCTGCAACCCATGCTGTGCTCAGCAAAATGGCAAGAAAGTCCATTACAATTTTATTCTTCTGAAGAACTTGGAAGCCAGTGCTTTATTTGATAATGTCTCACTAGTTTCTAATCAAAAGGAATTTGGAGAGAAGGCAGCTCCATTGGTTTGATAAGCCATAATATGTTTTAATTTTGTACTTTAAATATTTGCATTTTGTGAAACTAAATTCCTACAGTCAAGTGTAGGTGATTCAAAGGTCACAGCTGTGTACTTATATCATCATACATTCACCTTGCTCTCTTCAAGGCCAATAATTTAACATCAGTAAAATCAGGTGTATCAACGGTACTTTCCAGTGCTTATCTGAAGAACTTCTTGAATAATTGTGGCCACACAGTTCTGCAATTGTTTGACTTAATTCATTAAGGCATTCTAAATTGATATTATAGGATAAAATATTTTATTGCTCAGCTGCATGCATCTGTATTCCCCACCCTGACTCAAAATGGTGCATTTGCTAGGTGCTTACTGGAAACTGCAATTTTTTTTTCACTACAATTCAAACTAAAGCTCTCTGTTTCACAGAGACCTAAGTTATTTTAGAAGCATTTCCAAACAGCTGCTTGGCTATGCAGGCCAGAACTTTGGGAGCAGATCATGACAGGCATTAATATCAAGAAAGGGATTGAGCTGAAATAGTACAGGTGGATAAATTAGGCTCTGTGGTTGCACAGAGGAGAAAATGCCACAGCATTGTAACAAGTAATCAATTCTTTCAGCACTTCATAAAGAGCAACAATATTTGGAAGATAATGATTCCTGGTCTCAGTCAAATAGTAGTGGTGGTACAAATGAAGAGTTATGACAGAAAAATCTTAGACAGAAAAGATACTTCATTAGAAATCTGCTCACAGCTAATCCCAGAAACACAGTGGCAGAATACCCCAAAAACACTATTTCATCATGCATAAGAACTATTCCTCTCAGATCCCTCCTAATGAACAGCAGTGGTTGGAAAACGACCTCTGAAGACAGGATTCTTGGAGATTTGCTTTAATTTATAAAGTTTTACAAAGCTGTGACTTGACAACTGCCTTGGTGTTTAAAGCAACGAATAGCATAATTTTATTAAAAAAATTTTACTGGAGGCAGATGACTTAGAATAACTTACACAGAATGTGCTGTAAAACATAATTGGGTTATTAATGAATAATTTCACAAGCTTTAAAAAATTCAGTTTTCAATATTTTAAACAAAATACTAAGGATGAAATTAAAATTATGATTTCTAGGGAGGCACATGTGTATAATGAGTACATTTAAAGTTCTGTTTCAGGAATGAAGCATCTTAGCAGATACCCAGGACTGGAAGTGGAAGGGTAAGGGGAGTCAAGTGTTCTTTCTTTAAGCAATCCACTTAATTTACCATGCATCTTCAAAACATTAGCAGGTCCTGAATCACCCCCACAGAAAACATGGGTGAAAAGTAGACCACTGCCTGTGATAAGAGCTATTGTTTTTACTTCCTGAATGGCTTTTGGGACAGACCCTTTTAGAGTGGTGAAATCTCACAGGAAACATTAGGCTGCAGTAAATACTGTAGCATACAGCAGGTACCACTGAGATTCTTGGGATAAAAGGTATTGTTTTTGCACTGGTCAAAACATCCTGGGGAAAAAAAAAAAAAGTTAAATTTCAGCAGCACTAAAACCAACAGGCTTAATTTAGAATTTATCTGAGATCGCTATCAGACCAATTTCAAAAAAAGCATTTGTAAAATGTCTGGGAAAATGGATCTGAATTGTCTGGGTAAAATAATGGAAATAAATGCATAATAAAAACAAACTCACCACTTATAATCTAGAAAGAATCCCTTCTCGATGATTGCATGCACACTTTCTGCCCCAAAATGTCCTACTGGTTTTGGTAGCAGACGAAGTGTTAGAAGCTCCAGTGTGGATCTAAGGATCTAAGCATACCTGCAACTAATACCATGCTGCTGCTCCTACACGTCATTTCTATCTTCCAATAAAGTGGTGGTTAGTCTTGCTGGAAAAAAAAGCATCTGTACAGGAGTAGATATACATATGCTTCAAGTATATACTATTTGCTATGTATTACTTTGTCAACTTAAAATGAAAGAAGACCACACATTTCAACATAATTGCCCAATCCTAAATCTGTCTAAGATTTTCCAAACAATTTAATGGACTGATTTACACAGTTATTCTTACAAGAATCCAATGACTTTTTAAAATAGAAATTTAAACCAGGGTCCTTATGTTTGCCTTTCAGAGTCTCCAAAGGGATTTTCAGAATCAAATTAATCCCCTTTTTACACAGTTATACAGCTGAGTCAGTCAGACCATGGACATAACCTTCTTACTACCCACATACTTCTTAAATAAAATGGAAGTTAAGGTACTCAGTCTTTTGAATAATTAAGGAAAGAAACAGTTATTCATTATTTTATTTTCATTATTTTATAATGTTATTGAATATATTTAACTATATTTTGCAGAATTTAAAACTAGTGACAGTGCAGAAAAACAGAAAACTGTAGTCTTTCGTTACTAATGATCTTTAACTTCTCCATCTGGTTCACTTCTCTAAAATTCTCTCCTTCTAATGATTCCTCAGATCTTCTACTTTATTTCTTTTCCGCCATTTTCTTAAATTTTTCCTCTTGTCTTGCATTTGGTGACCGTTAATGCCATGTAATGCCATGCTTGTAACTCTCCCGCAGTGTCCTCATGTCCCAGTGACTGGAATGGTATGACATTCTTCCAAGTTAGTTGGCCAGTGTTTGTATGCTTTGATTTCCTCTTTAACTACTCAAGTCTGTGGTGAGCCTGAAACTTTTCCAGTTCAAGTGCTGCCAGCTCTGACAGAAACCATAACTTGCTAGCCCTGAGTTTTTTTAAAGCACAAAGATGAAAAACTAGTTGTAGACTTAAGATCATGTTGGGGTTTTTTTTGTCTTGTCACCTCCAATGCAACTCAGATAATTACGGTCAGTCATTTAAAAGAAAATCAGAAAGTCTGTGACTAAAGCACTTAATGCACAAATCAGAGCATTAAAAACAGGCCACAAAACCTCTTGGGGATCGAGGATCTAAACAGCCTTCTAGACATTACAGGCTGGAAAATACACAAGAGGCAGCTCTAGTCATCAAAAGCAAGGCTTAATAAAAAGCAATGGACAGACAAAACACAAAGTAGCTCAGCAATTCAGTTGTTTATAGGCCTCAGTCGATACCCAAATGGAAGCTTTCTTCATATTTCCACATCTACATCTGGCTACAACATTATCTTTGCAATGGCTGTATTGAAATTTTTTTCAACTTTAACAAAGTTCTTAAAAAGACACAGCCTTCTGGAAGATGTGAAGTTTTACACAGTCTGCCTATGGGCTGTAGAACAGCACCAACAAGACAATGTATCAAGGAATACTATCCTATGACTTCCTGCAGGATCTCTTTCACAAATATAGCTGATGACATCATATTACAAGATGTTTATTTGCTTTTATAAACATGGGTGAAATTGACATTTTCCTTGAGGAGCTGAGCTGTCTGAAGAGAGAGACATGAACTGACCTTGCCTTCTACAAAGAGGTGACTGACCCTGTGGGATAGGGAGGACTGGGAATGTCACATGCCTTGATTTTAGGTAGACCTGTGCAACAGTCTCCTATACAATCTGTAAAGTCAAACCACTGTGATACAGGCTCAATGTGTGGACAACGAGGTTGTTTCAAAACTGGCTGGACTGCTGTTCTATGGTGAGCAGTGTAAAGCTTAATTGGTGGCTGGTTAGTATTGGTGTTCCTCAGGGACTGACTGGTGCTACTATAATTTCCCAACTTGATTAATGACACAGGTGAAGGGATGAAATGCATGTGCAGCAAATCCCAAGGCAAAGGTGGGGAGAACACTTTTTGTGCTGAAGGGCAGGTTTGTTCTTCAGTGGGATATCAACAGCTGAGAAAAATGGGCTAATAGGAACTTCATGAAGAGAATTGGCTTGTTCATTGTTAGTATGAGGAGATCTTACTGCTATCTCCAAACAGCTCATGGGAGCATATACTGAAGGCACAGCAAGGCTGTTCTTGAAGGTTCAAGGTCGCAGGATTATAATACAAGAAAATGTGACTAAGATTGAAGAAAGTATTTTATCATGACAGTGGTCAAGTACTGCAACAGGCTGCAGCACAGCTGATACCACCTCTTTGAGATCCTGGACCCCAACAAGAACACTACTCCTTCTAGAGACCAACGACTTTCTCTGCTCCAGGTTTAAATGTGTGTCCCCATGTGTGAGTGTGAGGACACATAAATGTAAGTGACACACACATGAGAAGCAGAGCCTGCTTCCAACACCATCAGAAGCTTACATTCAACTACTGGGGTAAGAAAAGCTAGAAGATGAGAAATTAAGGCAGAAAAGGACAAAATCTGGCCTGTGTAAGGACTACTAGACAAAAACAGCAAATGAAAGATATCACAAGCAGTATCAACATTTAATAATTTTCCTTCCATTTGTAATCAAATACCTTCAGAACACGATACTAATATGATACTCACATGTTGTCTATAAATACACCACAGCACTTCGAAGGCTAACATTAATAGGCAAACAAGTATGGCAGTTTTTTTTTTAGCAAATAGCCAGTAGCCAGTCATGAACAAAATATTCCCAACCATGTCACTGGAGCTTCAGCCAGGTAAGAGTTTAGAAAAAAAAGAATTAGAATACTCTGATTTTAGAGATTGCAACAGTGACAATCAGTTCTGTGCAAATTAGGTTTCTGCTTTCATCATGTTCCTCCACAAACTAAAAAGTTATGGAGAAGGGACACTGTATCCATACCCTGAACATAGCGAAAGTGGATGTACAGGAATTCTTAGATGTCCATGGAGTAGTGAAGTGCCACTTTTTCTGTCATACTTCACTTTCACACAGCATTAATGAATATGCCTTTAAGCTTTATAAAGTCATACAGACAGTAACCGCTCAAAGCCCAAAATTTAGTTTCCCAAGTGAATATATTTGTGCTTCTCCATATTCCCTCAAAATGTTCATATCAACCCAAATTGTAAACAGTTGTAAACAAGTCTTACCAAAAACAACAACAAAGAAGGTTAAATTTGTCAGTTTTGTTATGAGTTAAATATGCCCATATTCAAAGTTCTGAATTCATTTAACTTGAACTCACTTTAAAATCCTAAACTCTCTTCTGCAAACATGCCATTATCATATATAAAAGAAATGGATGGGAGGGGAGATAGATCTGAATGCACTGTATCAACAACACAGAGAAGTTCCCCAATGAGCAGATGTGCAATAAGCTGTTGTGTGCACTCATGCCTAAGGCAGTTTATACAAACTATAGAATCCAGCTTTCTAGTCTCACTAGACTTGATGGAGACAGGTCTCTATGCTTTGCTTTAGAGAAGAGCATTCATCCCTTTGGAAAATAAAGTTACTCAGCTGATCTAGACTAACATAAAAAAAGGGCTCTGTATTTACTAAGCATTTATGCTATTACTTTCATATTTTTATTTCAAAAGGGACCTTTACGTTTGTACTATTGATTGCACAATAATTCAACATACAATATGCAGCAATGTTCATAAAATATTCAACACAGACACAAGATAAATCATAAACTCCTTAAGAAGAGCAGGAAGACAACAGAGACCAGAGTTTTAAGTGGAGATCAATGTAGCAATATTATCTTTGAGACATAACTAGCAGCAAGTGCTATTTAAAAGAATGTCTATAAACTAGGTACATATTCTTTTGACAAGATTATATTCCTATATAAGTCCTGTAAGCATCATGTATTAAATTCATTTTATTAAAATCACAGACCCAGTCTTACTCATTCTTATTTTGCGGAGGGTATCATAAACTGGAACAACCTATGCAGCTGAAACATGCAAAACGTGTTCTTAATAAACACAAACACCCATGAAATCTGAAATATAGCCAGAGAAAGAAAACTGGTTAGCACTGAAAAATCTCGTTATTAGTATTTTAAGAGTTGTCAGAGAGAGCAAGGGCATGTAGTTAAAGGAGAAGGGGGAATGGATTTAAACTGAAAGACAATAGGGTTTAGATTAGATATTAGGAAGAAAGTCTTCACTGTGAGAGTGGTGGTGCACTGGAAAAAGTTGCCCAGAGAAGGTGTGGATGCCCCATTCCTGGAAGTGATTAAGATCAGGTTGGATGGACTTTGAGCAACTTGATCTAGTGTCCAAAGCAGGGGGGGGTGAAAGTAGTTGACCTTCCAATCCAATCCATTCTGTGATTTTCACTTTCTGTTCTGTTTAATTGACTTTCATTAAGAGTATGGCTTCACTCTCAGATTTGACTTTAACACTACAAACTGTGGCTCCTCACTTCTACTCAAAGCAGCAAGAGTTGAAAAGTACATAAGCTGCTAAAATGAACTGGTAATATAGGAATAAAGCCTAGTTTAATTATGAAAATTCCCATTATAGTCTCTGCAGTAAGTTCAGCACCTGTCTGAACCGCAAAAATGTTACATCTTATCTGGTTATAGAGTGTCTGCACTAGCTTGGCTTTCACTACAGTTGCCAAGGGTTGTATCCTGAGTGCATGAGTGAAACAGTGATGAAAGAAGGGAACCTATAACAAGCACAGGAACTAGACAGCACTTAGAATGACTTCCATATTACTTTGGTGCTTTCACATATCTCTATACTTGGAGGACATCACCTATTTCCACAAAAAATTGCTAGATTAGGAATTTAACATGTACAAGAAACATCTCTGAGATCAGCTGCAAATGCAGCAAGACTCCCTTGCAAATCTACTGTTCCCCTACAAACTGCAGATACAGGCCAACAAGCACAACATTAGCTTATGCCTTCTGCCACCAAAAGAGTCAAGCCCAGCAAGACACCACTTCCAATCTTTTAGTCGTAATCAAGGATTATTTACATGTTTATAGTGTACTTGGTGAACAGATATCACTGTATTATTGTGAATTACAGAATTTTAGGTTACTTCACTAAACAGTGCCCAACTATACAGCTGAGCTTTCCTAAAGACATTGATAGTTACATGAATAGTATAACCTGCAATATTTTCTCCCTTGCTTAGAACTTTCCTTTAGACTAGTCCTGATTTAAGTGATAAGTGAAAAACAAAATCTCAGTTTCTTCTTTTACTAAAGAATTATACCTAAAGCAAAACCCTAAAGTTTCAATATATATATATATATATACACTATTTTATTCATACTTGCTAATTAGAAAAGTAATTGATACATACATTTGGAAAGGGAAAATAAATTTTTTAAAAACCAGTTAAAAATCCTAACTTGCAGAAAAAAACAAAACCCTCTACACCAGTAACAAAGGGAGTGCTTCTTTAGGCTCTTTAACAAATGATCTAAACCAAACTGTTGGAACAGAAGAACGTGAATGACTAAACAAAACCTTCTGTAAACATTTCCCAGCTGCAGTTTTCAGTCTAATACCAAGTTAAAATGAGGAGGCCCCCTTTTGCATCTACCTTCTGCAAAATGATTAAACTTCAGAAGTAAAGTAAAATTACATGACATACGTGACTCAAACATAGTCACTGAAAACAAAAGCCACTAGACATTTATCTCTCAAAAACAGAAAAGACATCACGTCTGGCACCAGTCTGCAATGCAAGAAGGACCATGTGATACTTAGACACTTGTGCATTAGTTTAAAAATAAGCTAGATAAGCATGTGATGAGTGACAATTTTGTACTTGACCTTTGCTTAAATAGCTTCTTTTCAAAGTCCACACAGACATCAACAAACTTCCAATTAAAAAAAATTTAAAAAAAAGCTAAAACCCTACATCTCATCCACTGTGTTCAAAATAAACCATAGAACTAAGATTCTACATAGTTACTTTTGGAAAAATAAAAATACATATTTTTGAAGGACAAATTTTTTTCTTTAAAAAGCACTGAGCTCTTCTTGTAAATCCAGCTGATGAAATTCAACATTTCAAGTTACAGAGACAGAAGCCTGGGGGGCGTATTTCCAGTGGAAATATTTCACTCTGCCTAGCAGGCAAGGAATTTGGAAATAGAGTTCCTCTTTCCTGAGGCTGACCAGGCCTACAGGATTTCACAGGGAATGCTTTTTAAGTTGGGAAATAAGGATGCATTATGCATGGGACAGAGAACCCTTAATTTAGGATATTACTTTCTGAAGTGTCAAACCACAACATATATCTCTGGAGTAAGGGTCTCAACCAGCATTAAGCAAATTCACTAACATCCACAGTGTTTGTATCTAAATCCCTGTGGGTTTTTCTGTAGCTGTTTATAGTTATTTAAAATATCACAAAATCACAGAGTGGTTGAGGTGGAAAGGGACCTCTGGAGACCATTTAGTCCAAGCCCTTGCTACCCAAAGCAGAGGCAACTAGAGCAGGTTGATCAGTACCACATCCAGAAAGCTTTTGATTATCACCAAGATGGACACTCCACACCCTCTCTGGGCAGCCTCTGCCACTGTTCAATCACCACTATTATGACACAAGTTTCTTCTTACACTTAATTAAAATCTCTTACATTTCAATTTGTGCCCACTATCTCTTGCTCTGTCCCTAGACACCTCTGAGAAAAGCCTGGCTCTGTGCCCTTTACACCCACACACACACACTGGGAAGATCACCTTCATGGTCCTTCCCTGGACCTGCTCCGGAGTGTCCATGCCCCTCTTGTGCTGGAGCGCCCAGACCATGACCCAGCACTCCACATGTGTCTCATCAGGGCTGAGCAGAGTGGAAGGATCACCTTCCTCCACCCACTGGAGACATCCTGCTGAGTGCAGCACAAGAGGCTGTCAGTCTCCTTTCCTGGTTTACGTTTATCACTCACGTTTGTTTGTGGAAAAAAAAGCTTTAAAAATGTGGTTTGCACATTTTAAAGAGAAGGTCATGAGAAGTATGGAATAAAGTTTCATATTTTAGGGTAACCTCACAGTAAGTTTTGTGCTTTACCTAAACATGTGTGATCTTGTCAATGGTTTCATAATCAAAGCTTTTAACCATATTCCTAGTAGCACAATGCATTCTTCTTCCACTTCCATTTACTGTATTCAACATAGAGAGTTAAAGTCTGCAACCACCCCTGATTTAGAGACAGAGAATCTCCCTAAAAATGGGCAATCAACAGTAATTCTGAAAAGAGGAATAAATCATTGCAATTAATCATGACCAAAAGAGGTAAAAAAACTAAAAACCTGAATTTTCACTTCTTACCACCAACCCCCAAAGAGCAACCACTCTTTACCCTGAAGTCAAAACCAAATATGGCAACAGCAGAGAAAATTTAATTCTAAAAGTCACACAGCTAGACTCCATTTGTAAGGAAGAAGCCTGTTTTAGTAACACTGAAACAATCCCACCAACAGGCAGCCTGGTTTCTTGACTCCTTGGCAATGATATGCAAACAGGAAAGCACCAGCTTTCAGACTTGCAGTTGCGTCTGCAAGAAAGGACACTAACAGCAATCACACGCATAATTCTGCTTTCATCATGCAGGCTCATGCTGCCAGGGCTGTTTCATTTGGATTCACACTCTCGCTACACAGGACAACAAGGTGAGTCCCAGAATATGGAAATAAGCCAAAAGGAAAAAGAACAGATTAAACAAAGATGTAAAGAGCTGCCTCCTTCACACAATGATCTACATGACTTAATGTCACACCGTTGACTATAACTGCCAAATTTAGGCTCAGTCCATATACACCTTTCATGTTTGGAAAGATGGTTTATGTAATGATTAGTCAGCAGCTCCATCAAACTTCAGAAACACTTCAAGAACAGTACCTGATGCATTCATGTCACTTCTGTGAGTTTTTTTACTGATATGCTTCATAGAGATAAAGAGTTGATCTTAATTTTCTAGACACAGTAGTCAGTGCTCATTTGACTAAAGCCTTCTTTACATCTTATGCTATTACTATACACTATAACTATACACTTTTATGTTGTTACTATCAGAGCAGAAGGGAATACAGAACACTTGCACAAGTCTCACTCCACACTCAACAGAACATAACAAGTACTAGCACACTGAAAAAAATTACACAACTATTTTTTGTTATAATCGAAATACGGATTTAAGATCTTACTATATCATCTTTTTTCCTTCCTCTCAATTGAGTCTGGACTCAAGAATAAACAAAGATGACAACCTCAATAAGGGAACAAATGATTGATCTCTCAGAGAGAACACGTGAGAGATCTTCCCTAGTCAATGAACTAATCTAGTTCAATCAATCCCAAATGTAACTATGAATCAATGGGGTGGGACTGTCTCCAGGCACTTCTAAAATCTTCACTTCTGCATTTGTATTCTTCTACTTGAAAAGAAACTCTCTCCTAGGTAAAAGCACAAAACAGACATGGTTCTCCATGTCATCTCATAATTGGTATCCAGTTGACAGCAGAAGCAATTACCTTTTCTTTGTCATGACTTTCCCCTCTCCCCATTTGGTGTAGTACTGTGCACAGTGCTTTGCAGCATACGAGTGCAGAAACACTTCAGCATTTTTCATGACCTGCTGAGTAATCTCAGTTCCTAAAGCAGCAACTTGCAGAGAAATAGGTTGATCCTGAAGGGATCTGAAACTCAAGAGTTCAATCTCATTTGTACTGGCAGATGATTAGTAAAAAATCTGTGTGATTTATTAGATACAACTGGTCTTGGTGCAAGTGGAAAAATCTAAAACAACTAGCCAAAAGAGAATTTAAAGCAAATATTTCAACAGGCTGTTATTAAGATGCTCTGTTGGAAAAAAAAAAAAAAAAAAGCTGTATGTCCAGAAAAAGCTACCATTTTTTGCCTAAATTGTACAACTGGGGATTGGGGACCCTTCAAGGGCCTCTTTTAAACTTATTTATTCTTAGTAACATGCATCTTGTAGTAAGAGCTAAAGGACGAGGAACACAGAAATGTGCTCTAAATATTTGACATTTTTTTGAGCACCTGAAGCACAAGGACGAATACCACTCAATTCAGTGTAACTTGTTTTTAAAATTAGGAATCTGATTTTTTTCAAAAAATTATATCACATTTCAAGAATGACAGTCAAGAAAAATAACACAGAAAATATGCAAATTGTGAGACTTTTCAACAAGATTAAGAGACAGAGAAATAAAAGAGTGCAAATTATCTTGAAAGTAGGGGTCTTGTAAGCTAACAAGTCAAAAAATCAAAGCTTATTTGAACCTCACAATAAATGTCAAGATTGAAGAGTGTTAAGTTTTAATTTTTTCTTTCATATAAAGGAGCCATATAAAGATACTACCATATGGAAAACACTTGAAATTAATTAATTATATTGGAACATGTTCCATTGGATTGTATGCCACCTATTATCTGTCATACACAATCTTAATATTCAATTTTTGAATTATTATTTGTTTGGGGTTTTTTTTGAAGTACCTTTTCTTCAGTGATTTGGCTCTTATGCCACATACTGATATCACAGTTTAAATGCCCTACTCCTCCCTATGTTTCAAATCTTACAAATTCACACGTCAATGACATTATGATAAAAACATGCCTTCGTGTACTTGACAGATAATGCCAAATACAGATGTTTTTAACACTCACACATCTTACTCAGAAGAAAAAACCCCATTTTTCCATTACAATTATCTCCAGGTCAAGTCTAAGAACAAATTCAAGCAACAAGACATTTCCCAAATCTGATTCTTACTTTTACACCTTCCTTCACACGTTTCCCTGTCAAGTCTCCAAAAAAAATTCCACCTTGACCTGAAAGAGCACATGATACTATTCAATCAGACCCCTTGACAAGCTGTTTTCATTTTTAGTGACATTTAAGAAGTTGTACCAACATTATCAAAACTGATTGTTGTTATTATTATTAGGCGATCAAAAATTATCCAATTCTGCTGATGTGCAGTAAAAGCATGAGCTTTAAACGCTTAAGTCATGTAACACTTTAAAACAGGCCGTTAAACTCCCAGAATTATGAGCACCTAAAAAGCACAGGCATTTCTCATACTAACATTCATCAGGACAGTACTTTTGTACAAAACAATGGCTTCTCTAGTGCTTGTCTTGTTTTTCTAGTTTGGGGGTCTTAATGTGAAAATCTGGGACTAAAGGCAACACACTATCAATTATAAGTATGCCATAGGAGTTTATTTCTCAATATTTACTGTAATCTGAGAAATGAATAAAATGTTTCCCAGGATTTTGTCCAGATTTCCCTTAGGAAATGCGTCTGTGGGTGTTAAGAGAAGAGACGCAAATGAATGCTCTGCTCAGCAAGGAGGAATTTATCTCCAACCTCAGAAAGCATACTGATGTCAGAATTACAGATATATGGAAGCGCAAACAGCTTCAAAATGATCTCTTCTCCTTCAAGCAGACTAGAAAATGTAGCTTGTTGTGTGATCCAAAACCACTTCTGTAAGTAAGCATCTGCCAAAGTGGCGGGCAGGAAGTCGCCTCATGATGCTGTGTGCTAACCTGCAGTCAGGTTCCAATATCTTGTCTCAGTTTCTGAATCAGTCTTAAAAATAGTCAGGAATGCAGTATCAAAACGAATGAGCTGAAACAGCAGGAAACTATACGTCCTAGTTACACAAAGCAAAATCAAGTTTGCTTACCCCCCATCTCTAACCTTCCCCCTACGTAGTTTAACTTGAAAACTGGGCATTGTGTTGAATTCCGGTGATCTCTTCCTCTTGGGTTAGCAGGGTCACAGAACTGCGCAGTGTGGGAAGCCACCTAGTGACAGAGGAGCACAAATATGCCTGGAGCTGCCCAAAGTTTTAATGAGATGACGCAGTTGGAGCATGTGATTACTGCTGATTTTCTCACTGACTTGCAAGCTGTGTGGTGAACTGGAGTTCAGAGAATTGCACAGTGATTTTTGGCAACTTTCATGGGTCTCACCAAGTCTTCTAAATGAACTGTGAAATAGCAAATCTTCTCTAAATGAGATGTACACAAGAGTAAAAGGAAATGGATCAAAATGTATAAGGAGAAGATTGGAACTCAATTTTAAACTCATGGTGGCACTATATGCAGAGAACATTCAAATTTGTGAGGCTGGGAAGAAATAAGCTAAGTGAGGCAAATGTGCAAAAACGGAAAGAATCAAAACAAACTATTTTCTTCTAACTCAATGCAGAAGTCATTCAGCAGGCTCAAAACAGGAAGTTTTGTGACCCAGAAAAAAATAGTTGTAGAATTTATATGTACTTAAAAAGCATTGCTCAAAACCTGAGAGCTCAAAAAATAGCATCCACACAGAAAACTGCATAGCAAGATTTCAAGGTCAGTAATGCTAGGTATGTACAAACAGCGTGTCATAATGATTTTTGCCTGCAGCAAAGAACTTTACTAACGTGCACCTTCTGACTCCACTGAAAAACCTCACTGCATGTAAACTGGGTATGATTGGACTACGTAAAGCGCCAAGTGGATGATGCAGGTTAGATGTCAGTTTACTTTGACACATCACAAAATAGCACCACTGAAGAAATACGCGCAAAATCCTAACAGCAGCAAAATTAAAAGTATGTGGTACAGTACAGTTGGCAGTATTACAATATAGTATGGAATTGCCATTGTATGTCATTTTGAACAGGAGAATAAAGCCCAAGAAACAGCTGTTTACAGCAATAATTCTTATGTGTCGTAAGTAAGCAAACTTAATGAAGGACTGGATGAATATTTCTTGGAAGAGGACAAAATGCATGCTGGTCATTAAACACACCCTTGTCCTAGATCCATTTAAACAGCATTTAACAAGAGCAATGAAAACTACAATCTGAGGAATGAACATGAGTCTTCGAGTCATACCACAAGTGATGTCATAACCACAGGTGTCTGATGTACTAGTGAAAAAAGTCTTTTAAAGACTCTTTGAACTCTACAACTTTTTTCTCTCACAAACTACTCTAGGCAGAGGATCATGCTCTAATCCATACAGGGAGAGTAAAGAAGCCTAGTTCAGGATTACTTTGTCATTGACAGCATGACATCAGAGAAATTCAGATGCTATAGCTAAGGGGTTTCACAAGTTCTGTACTTGAAATCCAGGGATAGAAGTGTGAAATTCAAAGAAGTGAGTTCAAGCAGTAAATACTCTAAAAAATTAGAAAGTAGTATCAGAAAGAGAGTGACAGTGGCAGAAATCATGAAGACATGTACAAAGGTGAAAAACAGAAGTCCCAAAGCATAAGACAAAAAATTAGCTTTTTTCAGGCAAATATCAGGTTTATATCCTAATTGCATATTTAATACAGGTACATAATAAACTTCTTGTGTATAAACATCTTTCTTTTTGTGAGTGGTCATCTTGAATCCAAGACGATTTTCCTTTCCGGTTAGCATGGTAGGAGATATTTGCTCTAGAAGGATCCACAAAACAGCTGCATCAGATTCACCATTCATCAAAGGAATTTTGTAAAATACAGACCAGCACAAATGTCAGAACTACCACAGGCAACAGTAAAAGAAACTGAGTATATCAACAGCTTCCTCATTCCCCACAGCAGAAGGGAATTTATCCTAACTAAAATCCAGATAGTCTAACAAAAGTTGACTAAGCCTAATACCACCGTGAGATGAGGAGGAACACAGCCACCTCCACCAATATAGACAAAGGGGTAACTCCTCCTGCCCTCAGCTGCTGATTTCAATGGAAAATTAACCACTTTTAAGCTGCACCAGAGGCTGGTTTTTTTGGCAGCGAAACAAGTACAAGTCCTCTCCACAAAATCAGCTGCAGTTACTTTGGGTATGTGGGGGAAGACAGAAATCAAGCTACTCAGGAGGGAGGAAACAGTCCTTTCCTGGCCTAATACATCTACTTTCTTTTTTGCTTTCTTAAATTACTTTCTACATAAGCTGCTCAAGGAAATTAACTTGTAAAATGCAATACTTCTCTGCGGGAAAAAGCAGAGGTGAGCAGGCACATTCTCAGCAATGGGAAGATGGAAACAAGACAGACACACCTAGAACAGAAATGACTACAAGCAAAACAGATAGTAAGATCAGAAAATGAGCCACACCAATACATCACCTCTTTATGAAAAACAATATATTTTTCCCATGTTTTCAGTGAAATTGTTACCATCATGCACCTAGAGTCTTTGTAGCATTTTTTGTAGCAGACTGTTACATATAATTTTATATACGTGCTACAAATGTGAATTGTAATAACTGCAAGAAATTCACAGTAACTGAAAAAAGAGCAATCTTTCAGAGCGTGTCATCAATATGCTATTTAATATCTAATTCGGAAATAATGACTTTGGATGAGAGTTACAGTAAGTTGCAGGGGAAACAGACCTTAGGCAACAAAGTGGACTGTCAAAACGTTGTAAACAACTGCTTTTCCTCTTCCCTCAGTTACAGCAGTGTGGTTTATGCAAGCTTTGGACTACTAGCTTTTCAGATTTTATGATTCAAATTAAAATGCCTAGACACATAAAACTGTGTCATCTATCATTTTCATTATGTAAATTATCATGTGAATTGTGCCAAATCAGAACAAATTAATAGCTGGTACATGCATGGTTGAAATAAATGCTTGGTATATAGCCAAAATCTAAATATATGTACATGCAAATACTGACTAAAATATAAAGAAAAAAGCCTAATGCAGAGGTTTCCTTTCAAAACCACATGCACTATCTTTCTAGACTTTCCACCTTCCCTTTTTCCTGAACTGACATGACAGGCTCCAGCATGTCATACACATTTCAGCTAAACAGATATGAAAGTGCCCATTTAAATATCATAAGCTAAGGTAGGGTCAAAGTGATTGTATAACTTCATATTTCCCAGGGATTTCACTCTAAGCATTTATCTTGAAGTCGAGTAAAAGCAAATACGATATGTGATAATACATAATTATACATTAATTGTACCATTATAATCAAAAGAAATACTATTTTATCTCTCCAAGCATAATATTGAATGCAAATCAAAACATGCTTTGATCTTATATTCTAAAAATCAAAATCTTCTTTCAATTGCAGTGTCACTTACACGAGTACCTTGAAAAGTAAAGCATTAAAATCTAGAAAATCTGTATATTAATAATGAACAAACTAAATAAGATAAATTGAAGATATGAAATTCATCTCTGTAAGTATTCAGTCAAAGATGTTTGCAAAATATGAACAGATTTGCAATTCAGACTCACTACTCATTCAAAATGGGGAGAGCAGTATTTTAGAAGATGGAAATGTTGAAAACATTGTGTCAGAGTTGGATAGACAAAAGTATATAAGCAGTTGCCAAAAAGCTAAGTCTACCACTGTCAAACGGTAGGTGATCCGATTTTTCACATACCAGATAGATTTTAATTTTCTACCACTCTCTCCATTTTTTTCTAGAGATAACATTGTACTAAGGAATAGATTTGAGTTCACAAGAATAAACACAGAAAGCCAAAGAAATAGCAGTTCTTCTGCTGAACTGATGAGGTTATTACTGAAATATCCAACTAATTCTAGCACATAAATGTACTGGCTTCACAAGTTGTCAAACGTAAGCCAGAACATCCTCTTCTGAGAAATCAAAGGTATTTTGATATGGTTTTAAGACGGTGACTCTACAAAACTCATCCTTGTTACAAAGTAGTCAGAGTTGATATGAACACACAAAGCATTTTCAAAGGTGGTCATATAGCCATAGATGATGTTTGCTGAATGCCACAAAAAGGTAGAAATATTAGCTCAGACAGTTCAAGTAGCCAAAAATCTGTCAACAGAGGTCACTGCAAGAGTTCAGGAATTTAAAAATCACAATTAGGTCCTCTTTTTATGGCCTTAACAAACAGTAATTTGTTACAGTAATTAGAAAAAGTCTAGAGCATCCTAGTGACCTCTATACTACTTCACTAAATATCAATTTTAAAACATTCTCTGGACTGGCTAGACCTTATTCAGTTAATCAGCACTGAGTGCTGCTTGTTATGACCATGTTGATCTTGCTCATGACCACAGTTCCCTTTCTCTCAAGGAGCTCCACAGTGCCAAACATTCACAAGGATCTGCAGTCACTCCCATGGTACATGAGTCTCCATAGGAAAGTGGAAAGTTGTATGGTAACACCAGGGGAGGACCAAACCTCACTTCTGGAGAAGAGACGCTCTGAACTGGTACAGCAGGAGCAGAATATTGCAGGATCAGGACTACAAGCCCAAGCCAGTGCAGCTATGCAGCATCTCTCTGATATAGCTGGACAAGAGCCAAATAAAACCAAAACCAACTGGACCCTAAACTTCATCAGACCTGTCTCCCAACTCTGTCTTCAACAGTTAAATCCTAAGTCACGTGCTCCTGGGCCTCTGCTTCTGCACCTGAGCCAGGCTAACACTTGACTCACTGCAGTAATCTCAGATAAAAAACCAAATGCATATTTCACTGACAAAAACTGCAGTGGCATCATCAAGTGTTCCCAAGAATCTCAGTATCTCTCCCTGGAATATCTTAGGCTGACAAAGGAATAAACACCGCTCTGACTGGACTCTACACACCTGTCAGTATACTGGCATCAAATGATTTGGAAGCAATAATTATCCCTCCATCAGAGCAGGCAAACAGAGCTCTGTGCTTCTCAATCTATCTACTTGCAATCCCCCTCATTTTTGAGATGATATCATTGTGCCCCTTATCTATTGTCATCTGGGGAAACCTATTGATACTCCTTGTTCTTGAGACAAGTCACCAACTGCAGCAAAGAGATGGGAATATGATCTACTTTTATCACCAAAAGCAGCTGGAAATATGTGCAGATTCAATGAAAACTACCTATAACAAAATGAATCCATGCATACCACCAAAAACTTAGCAGATTTCTTCCAGGGTTACTTTTCTTTTTTCTTGTAACATAATATCTCACAGGTACCTGGTTATTAATCAACAGAAGTAAGGAAGGAGAAAACCACCTAATGCTGTCAAATTTTAAATGTTACAGAAGTTAACTGAATCAAATATTTCAGATAACCACATTAAAAAATTTAAGGAGTTGAAAGCATTTTGGTTAAGCTTATGATCCCTTTTCTTGGCACAATTTAAAAAAGACGAAAAAAATCAGAATTACCTCTGCTTTTAAGGACATACAACTCCAGAGTACTCTATATATTCAAAACTAAACAAATGCTGAAATGAAATATATAGACAAGCTATAACTTGACTTCGTATAACATTGAAATGCAACTCTGAAAAAAATTCAATCTTCATACTCTCCAATTCATCATAAAATTGAAAAAGCTGCTTACAACAGAAAATGATAAAAGAATGGAAATTTAACCTTCTGAAACTCATAACTAGGGAAATATTTCTTACTGAGAAAATCAGGGTTGACAATATTATCTCTGCAATTTATTTCTTAATGCTGAATTTTTGGTCACTTGATTCATGAAACAAATCAAGTACTGTATGTAGAACTACTTTTTTTTCTCCATTAATTCTTCTGCTAGATTCAGATCCTTTGGCAGCTTAGAAGCATTTTGAACGACTACCACCAGAGAACTTCAAAGCTTGGCTTAGAAAAACCTACAAACTTAGCAAGGCCCATCAAGCTGCTAAGCACTGCTTTATGTATGTTCACCCTCAATATTAAGTTTGCTAGCAAAGACTTTCTCATGAGAAGAAAGATTGCAGTTCAACATTGAGAGTACCAAGTTTAAAGTGTTATGCCTTAATTAATATTTAAAACACAAAAGCAGATCTGAAAATCTTTCTGATACGAGGTAACATGCTGATCTTCTCTAAGCTGCTCTAGCACTACAGGAATAATCTATTAAGCCTGCTTTTAAAAGCCCTTCTCCCTAAAGAAAACATAAACGGATGTGAAGATGGAGAAGCAGGCAGTGCTGTTATTGAATTACAGAGTTGTATCAGTACGACTGTTGTTTTACACATCCTCACAACTACACTCAAATCCAGATGCTCATGTTTGTTGGGCTGAGTTTTAAACACCTCCTTGTCCTCTGAATAGCTTCTTAAGGGGAAATCTAGAAAACCAAAGACAACGAGATTCAAGATTAGATGGGATTCCTGCAGTATCTTCATATAAGGGAGAAAGTAGAAAAACCTGAACAGAGATTTGGCCTTTTGGGTACGTTCACACTGCAAATTTGACATGAGTTATACCAGATCTCCAAAGCAACTGGAAAGTGTTTCAAGATCATCGGCCCTTGTTCTTGTAAGTGACTTCAACCTACCAGGTATATGCTGGGAACTTCATACAGCGGAAAAAGGCAGTCCAGAAAGTTTTTAGAGTGTGTAGAGGATAACTCTGTCCCAGCTGGTGAGTGAGCCTATCAGGGGAGGGTCTACGTTAGACCTGTTGTTTGCAAATAGAGATGGACTGGTGGGTGATATGGAGGTTGGAGGCCGCCTGGGGCACAGTGATCATGAAGTAATAGAATTCTCCATAATTAGTGAAACCAGGAGGAACATCAACAATAAGACCCTTACATTGGACTTTCGGAGGGCAGACTTTGGCCTGTTTAGAAGACTTATCCAGAATGTTCCTTGGGAAACAGCCCTTGAAGACAAAGGTATTCAGGAAAGATGGGCATGCTTCAAAACAGAGATCTTGAGGGCAGAGGAACAGTGTGTTCCTGTGTGCCGAAAGAGGAGTTGACGAGGCAAATATCCAGCCTGGATGGACAGTGAGGTTTTGAAGAAACTCAGAAATAAAAGGAGGATGCATCATCTTTTGAAGGAGNAAACTCAGAAATAAAAGGAGGATGCAT
>VXBA01000467.1:0-35914 GCA_013399895.1 Serilophus lunatus
ACAAGGGCTGATGATCCTAAAACTTTCTCCAGTTGATTATAGAATAAGTCATCCACCTCTTTTTCCTGGTTGGGTGGACAATAACAGACCCCCAGTAGAATGTCAGCCATGTTGGCCTTCCCCTTAATTCTCACCCATAAGCATTCAACTTCATCGTCATTACCTTAAATACCTATGACATCCAAAACCTCCCTAAAATAAAGGGCCACACCTCCACCTCTTCTCCCTTTTCTGTCTCTTCTGAAAAGCTTGTAGCTACCCAGTGCATTGCTCCAGCTATTTGATTCATCCCACAAAATTTCTGTGACGGTGATTACATCATAGCTTTTTAGTTGTACCATGGTCTCGAGCTCTTCTTGTTTGTTACCCATGCTGCACGCGTTAGTATACATGTACCTCAGTCGGGCTACTGATTTCACCCCTAACTCACTCTTGCCACCCTTGGGCCTGTTTCCAGACAGCCCTGCTGGCTTCACTTTCAATTTAAGTTTACCACCTTCAACAGCCCACTGTGGGTGCTAGGTTCCATCCTCTTCCTCCTTCAGACCTAGTTTAAAGCCCTCTCAATGAGCCCCGCCAATTCATGGCTTAAATAACTTTTGCCCATTTTACACAAATATAGCCCACTAGCATCAAGCAAGGCAGGTGTGGAAAAGGTCTCCCCATGTTCAAAAAACCCAAATTTCATCTGTTGACACCAACCCTTAAGCCATTTATTGATAGCAAGGGTTCTCCTACTGCATACAGTATCTGTTCCCGCTACTAAAGTGAGTGAGCAAAACCATCTGCGTACCTGCCCCATCAATCATTTGGCCTAGCTCCCTGAAATCCTTTTAAATTACTTTAGAGCCTTTCTTAACAACATCATCACTGCCCGCCTGAATAACCAGTAAGGGATAATAATCAGTGGGCTGAATCAACTCAGGTAACCTCCCAGCTATATCCTGCACCCCAGCCCCAGGGAGGCAGCAGACTTCCCTATGGGATGAGTCTGGCCTACATATTGGACCCTCTACTCCCTGCAGAAGGGAGTCACCTGCTATAATAACCCTCTTTTCCTTCTTAGTATGACCAGTTCTTATCCTCCTGACAGATGGAGGAACACTAACTAACTTCTTAGTACTATTAGTTTTGATCCGTCTGACTAATGAAGATCTGAGAGTCTCCTGGGGCGAAGAGCTACTATCAGTAACATTAGTCTGATCATAAATCACTACCTCATTATCAATCATCATCCCATCCTCAACCTGACTATCAAATTCCAGGGCCTCAAACCTATTTTGTAAGGGCAATTGGAAAGGTGGCATCTGGAAGGGAGGTGGTGTACAGGAAGGAATTCTACTTCCCCCACAAGAAGTGACCGGTACCCAATCCTCCTCAGCGTCAAGGTTGCTTCCATCAACCTGAGCTGAAGAGAGGTGAGAACTACTGGGCTCCTCTGACTCCTAGCAACCATTATTAAGAGAGGAGAGAGCACGACTCCAGCAGTCTATCTCTCTTTCACACTCACAAATACTCCTCAGCCTTTCTACTTCTTCCTTAAGCTCTGCCACCATACAGAGCAGATCATTCACCTGGTCACACCGCACATAGGTGTTTTTTGTATTACCCTCCAGGACAAGCCCCCACCCCGCCGCACACGCAGCACATCATGAAATAGAGTCCCAGTGCTCAGCGCCGGCTCAAATGCCCCACCGAGATGAGCCCCCGCCCTGCCGCGCACACAGCATGCCAGGATCTTAAAGATCTTAGATCTTAAAGTCTGGAACTTGGAGGACTTCTCAAGTATCTATTTAATTGCTGTGAAAAATATTTTCATTTTGCATTCCATTAGAACTAGTGATTTAACTTTTAAGAACAACTCATAATAGATTGTGAAAAAAGCAATTAAGGAGATAATATTCAAAATCTTGCTCCTCCTTTCCTCACTGCTGTTTCCCTTCCTCCCCCACTTAGAGTACAGCTGCACGAAGTGTTCACTTGGCATCAAACACAGCTGAGAGGGTGGAAAACTTTGTCAGGATTGTTAGGAATTAGTAACTGAGAGTGGAGAGGATGGACAAGTTTTTTCAAATGGTAATAAAAAGAGCAAACATTTTTCTAGGTGCTATACAAGCACAGATATAAATAAATCAGTAAATACTAAATGGTAAACCAGTAGGGCAGTAAATAGTATCAATAATAGAAATATCTACAAGTCATCTGATATCTTTTCTCATTTGAACAAATGAGACTTTGACTCAAATGATTTCTCATTTGACTTCCATGTCAGAGCGTAAACATAGATTATTCATAATAGCTATAGATCAGTGTTTAAAAATGAGGCCACATTTAAACCAACACTTAGACATTCAAAACATCCACTACTTAATTTTGAAAACCCTTTGCCAAGTACTTTTATAAAAGTACTTTCTTACCTGAAGCTGCATCTAAAGAAATGCGTTTAAAAATATTTTATATATTTCCTATCAACCAACATCCTGGATAAAATCACTGTAAATACCACTCGACATTTACATAATTCTTTACATTTTCAAAATGTCACCATACTAACTGTACCTAATTAATATTACATGACTGCTGGAGTAAAGGAAATCATTTATCAGTTACTCTGGTTGCATATTTGAAAGTAATCCCACATAGTTGCACCATTCAAGTAATGCAATTTTGTGAGAGGACTCTTGGCACCAAAAAGCTTTAAAAAAGTTGCAGTACAGGGGTGTCTACTGATTCCCACATGTATCGCCTAGCAATGTTGAAAACTTGGCCTAACTTTTTGTACAGACTCACATGGTCCCACTCCTTTCTTAAATCCCTAAAGACCTTAAGAGAAGATTCAAAGAAATACAGGAAGGAAGATGACTAGTAAGGATACCCAGAGGTATCAATTTTAAAGAACTGTAAATTCCCTGGGTAATAATCTGTAACTCTATTTCCTGAGGAAAAAAAAGTTTATGTGTCTGTGCTGTCTTTCTAATCATCTGTTTGTCTGCCTTGTTCCAATCACACACACTAACTTTTGAGCCTATCAATCCTGACAAAAGTGTAGAAATCACAAGGAAAATTAAATTCTTACTAGTGTAGTGAAAAATGGCAACTGGTAAAGGACAGGTGCCCAAATTCCTGCCCTGATGACATTAAAAAAAACCCACAAAGAATGTAGCTGTTATATATGCTGATTGGCTGCAAATAGCTTACCAGTAAGTACAGACACAGCTCTGTAAGATGCATCTAGCACATACTGTATTCCACTGGGGAGACAAGGCATAATGGACATGATTTTGGGTCATCATCACAGTTTATCGAGGATGTAAGTCTGAAGGAAAACAATATTTTGTTCCCATGTTCATGGAAGAACATCATCTAGGCATCTTTTCTACAATACTGTGGAAGGTGTATTCAGGTTGTACAAGCCTAAGACAAGGAAGGACTTCTAGTTTAACAGGAAGGAGCTGAGGAACTACATGACAAAGAAGAATAACTGTGAGAATCCCTGCAAAACTCTAAAAGGAAAATCCTGCAGGAGCAAGCCTAAACTACTGAAAATCCAACCTAAAACCATAATTTGTCTCAAGTCACAATCTAATCAATACAAAACTCAATAAATAATCCCACCACAAGATGCAGGTTAACCACAAGTTGTGTACCTAATGCAGAAATTATAGAGTGAGGCTGAAAGGCTTGTGCTGCACAGGAGGTCACACTATATGATTATTTATATGGTTATTTCTGAACATAAAATATTTGAATTTTTGAAATGCCCATAAGAAAAACTGTTTGCACCCAACAGTTCTGGGGTTAAGATAACCCATCTAAATCTCCTTTGTTACTTACCAGCCAAGCCACATATTCATGTAGGTATCTTTCCTGTAAACTAAAGGGCCTTAACTACTGTATCATATGAAGGGTAATTAGTGAGAAGTGTGCTCCTAGTATGGAACAAGAAAATCAAAATACTACCTGAATGACCCTCACTGTAAGGACGGAGAATTGCCTAGTTGCAACACATTCACATGATCCTGGAAGGTTAATCATGCCTCCAGCTGAATAGGAAGGTAAGCAGCTCCCTAGAGGTCTCCTACTGAGCCTAGTGAAAACTATTTCCAAGGCCCATGCCTTGCAGTTAGTATGAGCCTACATGTTGGAATAAGACATGCCAGCCAACTTAGAAAGTGTCTATATCTCCTCAGTACACCAATTTCTCCTTTCCCGAGTCCCATCTCCCAACTGTAAGTCAGATTCTTTGGGTCTTCAGAGATCCAAAAAGTAATCCTCTTGGCCAGCTGTGCATTCATCAGAGTGGGAGCAGATGAGCTCTTCCTTGCAGAGGAGCTCTTCCTTATTCCTTACACAACCAACTGAAGCTCACGTACATGCAGTTTATTGTTGGGGTTTGAGGGGTGCTGGGGTCTCTTTTGGGGGTATCCTTGGGGCTTGAGAAGGAGGAGGATGTGTAAGGGGTGCCCACTTGCCTTGTCTGTGTAAAATCCTGTTTTCCTTAAGAAGGGAAGGGGGACTGGGATCTGGGTGTCTGTAAACCTGTGAAGTTCCATCGTAGTTTTCATTCCCTGTGTCCTGGATCGGGACCAGGGGCAGCAGCGGCGAGGTGGCACAGCAAACGAAACCAGCGCCGGCTCCAAGCAGAGCCGTGGAGCAAAGCAGGGACTTGCTGAGGGTGTTCCCCTCTCCTCGGTCCTGGCAGGCGGCATGGCTCCGGCAGTGGTGAGAGGGCACAGGAACAAGGCTGTGGCAAGCCTGTGGCTGGCCCGGTACCGCATGCATACAGCGGCGGCGGCCCCGGGGCCGGCAGTGCTACGCAGGGTGCGCAGTGGTCCCCCAGTCCCAGCGTGGGCAGCAGCCCTAAGAGCACAGCTGCGGGAGCACCCTGGTGGCCCCGGGGGTCTCTCTTGCAGGGGATCCCTGGAGGCAGCAGTGGCAGTCACTCTGGGGTGGGCCCGGAGTGCCCACGGTCAGAAAAAATATGATGCCTTGAGCCCTGAACACGCGGTCTTGGGCGGGAACTGCCATTTTGCCTGGAGTGAAGACCCCGGAAAAGAGGCGGAGCCTGGCTCCGCTGGCCAATGAGGAGACAGCTTGGCCAGGAAGAAGACAGTGAAATTCGTGCAAGACCTGGAGGGCTTAAAAAGCCAGCACGGAAGTCCTCCCTCTCTTCGGCTTCCTGTCCAGAGGTGGAGCAAACGGCCTCTCTCTTCCCAGGTCTCAGACCACATGACGTGACTCCACCCGTTCCCCTCAGCACTGGAGTGAAGTCCAGCTTGATAGCAAGTAGTAACTTCCCGAAGGTGTCCTGGGAGGGGGGTTGCTTTTCACTTCTTTTGTGTTTTGCAGAAAACCTTGAGGCGCAGGAGTGACATCAGAGAGGGAGGGAGAGAGACGGCTTCCCTACTCCTCCTTCTGTTTTCTCGGCTAGTCACCTAGCTTGAAAAGCAGTTTTGTTTTTTGTTTTTATTTTCCTTTTTTTCCCTTTTTGTTTTCTGCATGTCGAGTGTTTCTCTGTGTAAAATTTTTAGTCCCCATAAGCTGTTCCTTTTTCCCTAGTTTGAATCCCAAGTAATAAACTGTTCCTCTGCTGCTAATTTTGTTCAGTTTTCCGTCATCTTTGCTGTGCATGACCCTCAGTGATAAAAGTGGGTTCAAAACCGCTACATTGACAATTCAGAGATGCAACACAATGTGCACTGAAGAACATACACAGCCTTATCCTAAGTTTGGGTATACTTTTGCTTGCTTGCTCAAGTGGCACTTTTTCAGGGTAGCAGACTTTAAGCTTTTTCCAAACAACTGGTTAAAATAACTAAAAATTAAAAATATTTGGGTCTTCCACAAACAAAAATTTGAAAGAATATTCAAAAAGTTCTCCTATGCAACTTTAGAAAATGTGTTTATTACTCCCAAACACTCTGACAAGGTTCACAAGCTTGATCTTCCAGATTTTAGGGATTATTTTTCTGTGGCTTGTCCTTGGAGTATTTGTCTAGTTATTTCTGTACACTTCGGTAAGCCTCAACATCAGAAGAGAGCACCGATTATTGTGCAGAACATAAAGCATTTTTCTATGTCCCTTTTTTATACCTCTGAAGAGCAGACCAGCTCTTTTCATTACACTTTTAAGGGGAATTTATGTTAAGATGATTATTTGTGATGGCTCAAATCATGATTCTCTAAGTCTCTTTTCAAAACCAGAGGTATTTTTTCCACAGACCTACCTGGCATTCCTGTCTGATGGTACTAAGACCTACTGTAACAGCTCCTTTGGCACCAATAGTTGGTAGCCAGAATAGAAAATTAACTCAATGGCAAATGGTTTGTTACAGAAGCAGTCTACCCAATTGCTTTGCTGAAGATCCCTCGCCTTACCACAACCCACATGTATACTAGTACAGATTATTTATTCTTTTACATAGGATGATTAATGTCTTATGACATCCATCTTAGCCTGTTAAGAGAAAGAAACTGAGAAATGAAAGCCTTCTTCAGCCCACCTGTAGCAGAATTACTTTCAATCACTTCTTAAGACTTTTACATTGATTCATTTTTCCTCAAAAATCCCTTTTTTAGCCAAAGGATTAAGTCTCAGAAGGGGGATAGTATTAAAAAGGCAAAGATCAGACATTTAGTTAGATATCAAATCATGTGTCTGTCATGTGCTCTTTGGCTTTTGCCATACACATTTATTCCATACATGTTCAGACTGTTCCTCTGTGGCAACAATATACAGGCAAATAAACCTTTGCATTTCAAAATTTTAACAGTTGGTCAATACTTTCTTGCCTGGTTGGTGACCCACACCGAATAAGTATCTGCAGAATGAGTATTAAAATAATGGAAAAAGCCATCAGCTGCAGTACAGCCAAGGAAATTCTGTTGGTTGAAATTCTTCAGCACAGATGACAGCCAGGTAACTCTGTTTGAGAACCATGGAAATATTTAGAACTCAGTTCTCAAGCACGGCATCTGTGATTAAGTAGGGCTGAGCACTATGCCCAGCCTGATGATTCTTCCAAAAGCTCTCCCACTCCACCCTCCATTTACTTCTGCTGTTCCCCGTGCAGCAGAACCAGGCCAGTTTCAGTGTGCAGGGACTTTCCCTGGCAAAGGAAGATGGGAAGGGATTTGATACTTTGTTTTGGATTACTTCAAGAACTGCAAATTAAATTTTTAGCAGGTTTTGGGTAAGGCGCCCAGACTCCTTGAGGCATAGGCTACTAAAAATGCTGGCTGAGCTTTGAAAAGCACTGTGCAATCTGGGATGACTCCTTAAGTGTCATACTCAAGACATTTTTAAAGGGGCCCAGCTTCCAGTAAAAGCTGAGGATATCTGAAAATCCTTCTCTTTCAGGATGCCTCAGTTTGATTGAGCAGAGACATCTGGTATTTAAAGTAGACAAGAGTGAGTATCCCTTCAATGAGGAAGGGGAAAGTGAAATTCTTAACATATAACTCTTTTTAGCTACTTCTTTTTTTTTTTCCTATTTCCTATTTAAAGAAATACTCAGGTTAATATTAAATTCTTTAAAGGGGAAGAGTATGCTTAAATTGGAGACTAGAAGTGGGACTAGCGAGAGAGTACACTGCAGATTAGGCTGTGATTTTTTCCATTGATTTATGAGTGACAATTTGATCAATTCTGTCTCAATGTGGAGGACTGGGAACAGCTTTTTTGCTTTCCACTGTCTAGTGCCAATCTCTGACATGTGATATTCAACTCATCTTCTTGAAAATATCAAAGCAGTATGGGGCAGGAGAAACAGCCATGTCAAACCAAGCAGCCTTCAGTATGGTTTTCGGTTCTGAGGACATGCCAATGTGAGAATGTGCACGTCAGTTAAGTGTAGGCTGATTCTCCATCAAAGTTCTTGTGGTTTCTAACATTTGCCAGCCTTTATTCCACCAGAAAGATTTCAATTTTGCATTCTACCCTACAATGGGCAAAAGAATCAGAAATCATCTCTCCTCCTCCCCAAAGACTAGGGTAGGATTAACAACCAGAAATTTAATTGAAACACACCCATGAAGAGGAATGAGGCACAAGGTTAGGAAGTCATCCAAAGAATGGTTGCCTATCCCCTTACTAAACTAAACAGAAGTCTCTTTTTGCCCAAGAAGACAAATGAAAAGCTGGGGAATAAAAATTAAAATCAAATTGAAAGCAGCCATGCCTAAGCAATACCCCAATTTAAATGTGCACAGATCAATTTCATTAAAATATTTTCCCTTTCTCTCTTTTTCCTTCTCCTAATAATTTGGCTGTTTCCTTTAATTGGCCTTTAAACTGCAAAGCAAGATGCTTTTAGTGACACAGTCTGTAATTTTGAAGCCCAAATCTTAAGAAGCAGGTGCTTAGTTTTAATGAACTTTTTCCGTTCCTGAATATCTTGGAGCATCAGTAGCATCTCCCTCCTACACAGCCCCTCCCCTTTGATCCTCTGCCATTTGTGTTTGTGGATTTTCATTTAATGTATTTTTCTGCTTTCCACAATCTGCTTTTTCACTGCAAGCCCTTTGACTGCTCTTCATTCTTTTACCTCAGACAATTGGTAAGTGCTGTCTCCTAAAAATCCTTGTAAAATATGAAGAGCTTTGCTGCCTCTGGTCTTGCTATCTCTGACCTCATTTTCAGCAGTGCTGTGTCTGTTTTACACTGCACTGGCAATTTAAAAAGGCCTTAGTCTGGTTGCAAATATTTGCACAAAATGAACAATTATATTTTCATTTCCAGAGGTCCTAGGACTTCTCTGCACTCACACACACACAAATACAGACAAATAAAAACCAAACAAACAAAAACAAACAAACAAAAACTCCAAAACATTGAACCAAAATAACAGTTGGGTTTAGTTTATACAATTACTTATTTTGGGGCAAGTTTGTGTGTGGGCACTTCTGTTCCATACTAACAGATTTTGTTTCCATTTAATTTTAGCTTTTTTGGTTGATTTGATTTTAGTCAATTTTCTCTTATAATTTCCTTTTTTGAGTTAAAGTAAATTATTTAATACAGGCTTAATTTCAAGCACAGTCTAAGGGAAAAGCATTCACACTCAGATTACAGTGATGTTTCTAAAGGAGTGGATGAAAAGTAGCCACATCAACTGTTTGTGTAAAACATAGGATTCATATACTAACATTAGAACTAGAGATGCTGTAATAAGTGAATGCCTGCTCTGCCTTGATGCTGGTAGATTGCTCCTGGACACAGTTTAATTATCAGTCTCATCATCACATTAAAGTTCCAGGAACTGATTCCTTATACGCAGGAATGTCTCTCCAATTTTTGTGTTTTAGTTAGTCGCCCAAGTGTATTTGTATTTGATTATTAAGAATAGTTTCTTTTTTTCTTCATTTGCCCTTCTATTGTTTATCAGATACACAGGCATATCAGTATATGGCTCTTTCTCAAAAAAGCAGTGACATGCTGCAGAAATGACCATAGCCCTATACAGTAATAATTTGACATGAATTTGACTGAAAACTCTGCCTTTTAAAATACACATTTACATTGTTCAGCAGTAAATCACATGGGCTCACATAGCTTTCTCATAACTAAATTTTAACTGACCCTTCCATTCTTAACAAGGCAGACCAATTCCAGGAAGCCATACCAGCCACTTCCTTAATCCACAAAGCTCAGAGACTACTTTCTACACTGACAGCATGCAAAAATGTTTAATGTTAACACAAATACCTTTCATAGATTATTCTGATTCTCAGGTTGATTTCTAAGCCAGCTGTTCTCTGACTGATTCAATGTGCAGATTTCATTTTAAAATGAGTATATTCCCTGGTTACCTGCCATATAACTATATCTTACAGGTGTAGGGCATGTTTGTAATGCTTGTTCATCCATTTGCAGGGAAAAAATCTCATAAAATAAGTTGTGTTGCTTTCTTGGATTCTAATGTTTTCCCTCCAAATTTCATATACTATATCAAAAGTAGAATGCCAGGAATTACTTCATGCTTTATACTTATACCTGTTAGAGATTATATTCATTAATTTCAAAGCCAGCTGCTATTTTTGTTTAAGGTATTCCTAGATGGGACACTTTTTAAAAATACATATATATGTATTTCATTCCAGTAAGAAGAACTGCTTGCTATGATATACAAACTTTTGAATCTACCTTGATTATAGATCTATTATTGCTTTGTTCTTTTTCATGTAAGTAGGGTAACTGACTTCCTGTTCCTCCTGCAGCTTATTCACTGTAGAGCAATTTTGACAAAGAAATAACACCAAATATAAAGAAAAATTATGAAAATATAAGAAACTCATCAGAAAAAATTAATAATCATCTAATAGCAAGGTCAACCATAGTACAGCTAGGAATTCAAACAATTGGATTTGGCTCCTTGCTCTATTACCAATCAACTCTGTGACCACTGGCAAACCATGTTCCCTTGCCATATCTTTGTATTTCCTGTACAATTGTGCTAGCCGTGCCTATTTAGATTATAAAACGCTAGGAATTGGAGTTGTCCTCTTTCTATTTGTTTATACAGTGACTGACCGAATAAGCCCCGCTTTGTATTGGAATGAAATACAAATAAAAGTTTTCTGATACTCTGTTTCGCAGAGAAGTTTCAGAAGAGTAAGAACCACTGTCCCAAGTTATATCTCATACATCATGCATTGCTCTGTTGTGGGAGAAATTTCTTTCTAATCCAAAATCCATCTGTCTTGCTATGCTGCAAGTGATAGTTTCTGGGCAGAGAGCACACTAATTGCAGGATTAAACTCTTAGCTAACTCTTGGATAAAAACTCTTTCCCATAACACAGTAGAAAACACATGTTGGTTTCTGCCTGCAAATCCTTGAACATCACATCCCTGATTTTGACCGGGACATTTAACAAGGTCTGCACAATATAATGCCATTAAAATTAAATAATAGCTAGCTATCAAAAAGTATTGTTAAGATTTTACTGGCTCCAGTACTGCTTAGCCTGGTTTAGTTCCTCTTTGAAGGCAGAGACAATTGTGTTAAATGTAATGAATTCTGCACCTCCTTCAAGTAAGTAGCACACAAATGTAGAGCTGAAAAATTAAATGAATTTTGCTAAGCATCTTAGGATCATTTTAACTTTATAAAGGCATAGAGATATGAAATTTTCTAAATCTAAAGTATATCTTTGTATATGACATTTTGTTATAATATCTCTAATTTCTATGGATGTACACATAATATTTTAATCTCAAAGGTGAATAACTGACTTTGCTGATATGACAAAGACACCACTGACAAGTTGGTAGAAAGAGCTGATCCCTAACATCTTTTCTTCCCATGGGTACATAGTGCAGGCAGATACCAGACTGCCAGACACAAATATGGAGGAAATATTTCAGAAATATTATCCTGCTTACATCTTATCTTCTTAGAGCTCTCCAATTAAAAGCTAATTTTCTAGCAAAATAGTAAACTTCCCATACTATTAAAATGTACTGAAAATGCTGGAGGCAATCACATTCTTCAAGAAATCTAGATTGTTTGACAAAGTAACTTGTTTTAGTCTAACTTTTATGGTTGTGGTTGCAGTGCCAACACAAACAGTACCACCCAATCAAGAATAATCCACTATATTTTGCAATATTGAAGGAAATCCTCATGCCAGAAAGCATTAGTAAACTTCACAGAAAAGGGCGTGAAGTGGGCTGAATGGAGTAGGATGAGGTATGCAGTGGATTGTGACAAGAGATGGTTTTTTTGCTCAGGAGTTCACAAAAACAGATTTGTGTTTGAGAAAACACAATTCTTCTAGAGAATAGGATTAAGAATTTTAGGGCAGAGATTAGGATCTTATCCTTGGCTTCTGCTCCCAGCATCTTCTAATTCCTCTCTGCCCTTATCCTAAGGTGCCCTTATCCTAAGGTGCCTGTTACCACAGAGAGGTCTGCCTTTCCTGCTAAGCCGTTTCCATATTTCTCTGCTTGGCTCTACTCTTTCACCTCATTTGCCAGCTAACCACATGTGGGCAAACCTTCACCCTTTCATAGAGACTATAAAAGTGAACATAAAAACAGGAAACACACCCATAGTGGCTCTCTACTTAACCAGTCTGATAACGTGAAAAAGATGCTCTTGAAGGAGCATAAGAATACAGCAGGAACATCCATTATTTCCCTATGATACTTTTCCAAGCTCTAATAATTCACCATCTAGCTCTACTATCCCACTCTCCTCTTCTGACTATCCCCTTGTTCTTCCCAAATCCCTCTCCCTAGTCCCCTTTTAATTAATGCCTACTCTAACACCCTGAGGAAAATCAACAATAAAGAATATAGTAGAACTCAATGGGATAATCTATCCCACGTAGCTCAATTACTCATCAACTTTCTTGTTGATGAGAAACTCTTGTTGCTCTTTCTTGTTCCCAAAGCCCACAACTCCCCACAGCATTTTCCATTGAACCCTAAGCCTTATTCTCACTCTTCCAAACCCTTCTCCCATTCCTCCAAAACCTTCTACTGACCTTAAATATTAAACACTCTGAATGCTTGATATTCTTTACTATTTACATTTTTCAAGTTCTTTCATAAATCAGTGTACTCCCCTACCTATTTCTTCCATAAAGCTCACCAGTTGCACATTGTACAGTGAAAGCAATGCTTGAGACAGAAAGAATAGCAAATTCTGACTAAACTGAACATATTTGTGGAATTCTTTCTCTGGATTTGTTAAATATCTGCAGCTGGAATTTATCCTTAATGATAAGCCAAGTAACTCCCCTTTTGCAATATGCGCTGCAATCAACATATTTTGAGCAGGTGTGGGAAAATTCAGCAAAGCACTAATGACTCCTAAAAGTGGTAACAGAACCCAAATTCATGCTGAAAGATGCAATGCCAATTTAATACATAGAGAGAATTTTTGTAATTTCTCTCTGGGTCATCCAGTCTTCTTTAGAGCCTGACCACAAATAAAACTAAACCAGAAGTAGGTAAAGAAATTAAATTGGGTGGACTTGTTTAATTTTACATTATTTAGAACTTCCAGAGGAACTACATAATTATGTACATGCAACAGCAATCTTAGGATATCACAGACTTCTGTATGAAACACAGCCTTTCTTGTTGTAGAAATACAAATTAGGTTTTCTTGGATGAGACAAAGGAAAGCTATGACCATGACACCTTTATTCGCCTATTTGAACCAACAAGAATGGACTCTTTTATGTAAAAGGTCTAGATATTCAGCTTCATAATTATGGCATCGTAACACGCTAATCCATGTGAGTAAATGTTTCCCTTCTATCTCTATTCCCAACCAGCTTTGACTCATAACTAGAGAGAAATAAGACCACATGTTTCCCAAACAACTGAGTAGAAGGCCAGGATGCTTTTACTTTTAGATCTGAGTTTCTTGTGGTAGTCCTAATTGAAAGAAAGTGCACTCTCTGAAGCTCAGTCCTTAATGCATCTTCAGCTGGGTAACCAAATCACTTATCAACTTTGAAAAGTTCTCTTAATTAGTTATTTTTGTGCTGTATCTGTTTTCTTCTGTGAATCCTCTTTTATGAATTCTTTTTAAAATGTTACACAGTATCTTTCCAAATTCTATTAAAACAATTATAGCCTGCTTGGTTTATAGTCACAGACACGTATGTTCTACATACTTGGAAAGCACATGCCTGGTTTATATGGTGCACTTTCCGTGCCACGTGGAAACCACTGTTGAAATCTATGGCAAATGACAACACGCAAATAATCCTTACATCTGTATGCAAGTAAGCCCACAAGTTTCACAGAAGCTGCTCACATTGCATCCTTTTAGATTGAGAAAGACAGAAAGGGAAATCTTGCTATTTTTCTTAAGTTTTAATTAAAATAGCAGATGATTTCCTTAATCCCATTCATTTTACGTTCTATTTTACAACTTGAAAGATTTTTAATAGGATTCAGATCTGCATGTTTAAATTAAGTTTTAACTCTTTCTATATACCACATTAAAAGACCATAAATAATGCTACTTTTAAATAAAAGATTTAGCACCAGATTCAAGAGATACTCAGTCCTTTAAGAATTGTGTAAAATCAATGTAAAGGATTGTAAAAAAGGTCTTAGGAACCAACATATTTTGGTGAAACAGGGCTATCTTTCAGATTTTCTGAGCACTTCAGGAGTAAGTTTTCCTTCTGAGAGGCCACAATCTGATAACATTGGGAATGTAAATCACTAATGTCTTAAAATTCTGTATTTTGTTTTTTCTGGATAAAAATCATCATGAAGACACACAAATGATGTGCTATTTTCAGTACAAGCTGGCACAAAGTTAAAAATAACCTTCCAAGGAGAAATTACAGTTAAAGGAAAGCTCTTAAAAAAAGAAGGAAAAAGAAAGGAGAAAACAGAAAGCAACCGTTAATGTGGGAAAATAATGGGATAAAATGCTATTATGCTTTTAGAAGAATTGCTTATATTCATCCACATCTGAATTCTGTTCCAGATATGTCAAAGTCAATACTAATAGTGGTAATGTGGTCATGTGGAAAAATTCTTTGACTACACTATAGCATAGGAAGGGAATACATTGAAATCATCCTCTTTCCAAGATTCAGAAATTTTAAATTAAGTGACAGAAACAGTAGAGGGCTGAGGTTTCTTAGAAGACTGATCTACAAGGTGTGGTATTTTCCAAATCAAATATTGGCTGTGATATAGAAACAAGCTCTTCAGAACTGCTAAAAAAGAGGTGAAAAAGGGAAGAAAAACCCTATAGAACTGTAACACATTGTGCATGAGTACTTGTAAAAAACCCAGTGTTTCTGATGTGATGAATTCAGTATCGGTTCTTACTCTTACACTCCAGTACGACCGTGAGTAGTTTACATTCACTAGTGGTATAAACTCAGAGTTTGGAGAAGAAGTAAAATCCATACCAGAAGATCTAGATTTCCATTTCAATTGGTCACTTGCTGATAAGCATCCTACTTATACATACCGATATTATATAGATGTATGTACACTTGCATTCATGCAATAAGATGATTACAAGATATATAGATACACCTACTTACACAGCACATATGGAGTCACCTCCATTACCAGGACAGCGAGATTTTCATGTGCTTGCTGTCCACATGGAGGATAATATTAAAAACAGGACGAGCACAGTTTCAGGTTGCTTCCCTCTCAAAAAATCTGACCCGTATGAGGTGATATCTTTGACATTCCCAGTACAAATCTGATGGGGAGCCCCCATTGGATACAGAGACACGATATTCTAGCACTTTCAGTAACTTGCTATGCAGCTTTACATAAAGTAGTTACTCTGTATGGCTGTGATCCAGGAAAACATTTCAGCATGTGCTTAGATGACCCAGCCTCCTCAGCTGCAATACAGTGATGATGCTAATTGCCAACTTAACTCTTAGGTTATTGTGAAAATCTTGGTAATGCTTGCATGGAGAGACAAAGTTGTAGAGCAGCTACAGTGTTGTAACCACTATGACAATTGAACTTCCCTTGGAACAATGATAATTTTTTTTCTACAATCCATGCCAAACTGCCCGCCTGCAATAGACTTGAGAACTTTACACTTAGTGAGCACCTTCCCTTCATAATGTGTGTCCCACTCAGTTATATTCTCTTTACTGTACTGTATAGGTTTAGGNTTTAGAAGCCAGAAGGAAAAAAAGCCAAGATTGCAATGCTGGCATCTTCAGAGTTTCCTCCCCACTTTTACTCTCTGCACCCCGGGCAGCAGTCAGGGAGCAGCAGCAGTGACAGAGCTCACAATGAATGGAACCAGTGCTCTAGCACACACGTGCCTGCAGCACCACGAGCCGCGGAGCGAGGCAGGGACTTACTGTGAATCACCAGTGGTGTTCCCCTCCTCCTGGACCCGATTCACGGCAGCAGAGGTCCCGCGGGGATGGGGACAGCTCATCCCGTGGCATGGCCATGGCGCCGGGCAGAGAGACAGGAATGGAGTCATGGCAGTAGCACAGGTGGAGCGGACCCCTCTTACGCAGCTGGCTGGTGCGGTGGCAGCATGTGACATGGAACATGCGGTGCCACATGGCGGTGACCACCCCCCCAAGCGGCAGCCAATCCTGGCCCCGGGCAGGGGCGACAGTGCTGTCACCCCACCGGTGTGGGTGATGGCGGGCACTGCCAGCCCCACACCGCCATGAAGGAGCCCGGCGGGGGGTCCCACGGTCCTGCCCAGGGCAGCTGGAGCAGGCGGCTGTGCAGTGGCCACTCTGCGTGGCTGGGGATGACACTGCCACTATGGGGGTCCCTGTGGGCAGCGGGTGCCCCCCCAGGTGGCCTCGTCACCCATGGCCGGTCCCTGTGAGCAGCAATTGTTCCACAGGCCAGCAGCTAAAGGCACCCTGGACCACAACCATGCAGTTTTCAGCGGGAACCGCCATTTTGACTGGAGTGAAGACCCCAGAAGAGAGGCAGAGCCCGGCTCTGCTGGCAACCAGAAGACAGTCTGTCTGAGAAGAAGACGTCAGATTCCCGTGAGACTACGAGGGCATAAAAAGCCTGAACATGTAAGTCCTCTCTCTCTTCAGCTTCCTCCTCAGCTGGGAGCTGCACAGCCCCTCTCCTTCCGGGTCTCAGACTGCGCGGCCCGCTTCCACCCACCTCCATCAGCACAGGGAGCAGCATGGGGCCATCGGAATCCAGTCTAGTTGCAAGTGCTAATTTTCCCGTGGATGTCCCTGGGAGGGGGGTGCTTTTCACCATTTTGTATTTTGCAGGGACTTTGAGGGCCGGAAATATACCATCAGAGACAGAGAAAGAGGCAGCTTCCCTTTTCCTTCCACTGCTATTCAGCCAGTCAGCTGGCTTGAGGAGCAGTTTGGTTTTTTGGGTTTTTTTCGTGTGGCATTGTCGGGTTTTATATCTGTGTGTTTTGTCTGGGCTCCCATAAGGTTGTTTGTTTTTCTTGTCGAGCCCCTAGACAATAGCTGTTACCTGCTGTTAAATTCTGCTCAGTCTTCCATCATCATTGTGCACACCTCTAATGAAAAAAAGTGGTTCAAACCACCACATGTCCACAGTCTGGGTAGGCATGGCATTGTATAATTCCCATTGTTACATCCTCTTTTCTTTCCAAAAGAAGCTAGGGTGGGGAAAGAGCAAGAGACAATGAGACTGTAGATCACAAAGTATGCCAATGTTTAGCCATCTAGATCTGTGAGCTATGAAGGTCTCTATATTGCAGAGAACAGACTCATGGAGACCAGATATAAAATGCAGGGGAAGAGGCAGTGATGGACTGGAGCCTGGAACATGTAGTTCTTCCTCTACAATGATGAAAGGATGGTTCAGGAAAGTACTGCAGCACAAGTAACTCATTTATTTTGACCTTAGGGGCATTGTTCTTCATCCCTGTGAAACAGAGATAACTGTTATTAAGTTGTTCCCAAGATATTAGGGTCTGTGATTTTATCCATTGTTTAGATGCAATAGTAATAGACTCATATGAGTATTTTAGGAAAAAATTTTTAATTAATTTTTTGCAAAAAAAAAAGTTAACATTAGTGCAAATGAAAATTAAATTTTGTATGAGTTAAAGTAATTACTACTTCTGACAGAAACAAAATAAACTGCTGTGATTACTAAGGTCCTACTGCAATACCAGTATGAATGCTTAACTTCCATCTTTATTTCAAAGAAAGAGAAAAGCAAGATCACTTTCAGCACTTTCATGACATGGCCCAGGTATGAACCTTCTCCTGTGAAGAAAAAGTTCTAAGAGAAATCAAGATTTTATTACCCATACCCACCGAAAGTGCAAATTATTTAGAGACAAGTGAAACTGCTATCTCTGCGATGCAGATACCTAGTCACGAACTTGCCTACTATCTGCCTACTACAACAGAGTTCTTGAAGTGATTTTATGCAAATAGATTACAACTGCTTTCAGATGGAGAAGACTTAAGAACTTTGAAAAAATACTTTTAGAAATTCACATCTCAGTGGCCATATTTTTGTCATACATGAAAATGGTCTAATCATCATGTTCCAATTAACATCTCTTATAGCACAACTTACTGTTTCCTCTTAACATACAGATGACAGATTCTGAAAACAATGAAGTATTATAAAGTCCTTTGAAGGACACCTTGTACAAAGGATGAGATACTGAAAGTAAAGAAAATGAACCTTCATTTTAGCAGAGTGTGCCTTTAAGGCATTAATAACAAATGCTAAAACACCAACAGGAAACTTTTCCAAATGATTAGCTGGTTTCGATTAGCTGTTCAGAATACTGCCCCGAGGAATTTGAACACCCATCAGAACCAAGGATCTTCCTTTACTCAAGGAGACATAAAACATAATCCCATTGACTTTAAGGCAAATAACTTCCAAGGGATTTGCTACAGCGATTTATTTGCAACAGGTTTGCTGCAATAATAACTTTTCACTACAAGTACACAATGTTTGTCTTTCACAAAACAGTTCCAGTTCATTTTCTATCAGAGAGCCACCAATCCTTCGTGCCAGGATTTCATAAAATTAATAAATCTACTTCTATAATCCTTGCTGCTTTTACTGACAAATGTAATAAACCACAGGATGCAAAACTCTGGAACCTACTGGAATTTTTCTTTTTTTTTTTTCCCTTGACAAGCTTCACAGAGTAGCACTTCTGAGACACGCTCATGTGCTGTAAACCTAATCCTTAGCAATTTCCTCTTTTCTCAAATAACTCAAATATGTTATGAATAGTGAAGGATTTCCTTTATCAGACAACACTTGGTTTTTTTTGTTCCCTCTCCCCCCTACCTAAGTTGTTCTCAAGGAAATACATTTTAGAACAATTGAATGTTCTCAGGTAGACATTCAAAACATACACTCCTAAGGAAACATGTCTTCTTGACTAAAAAGAAGGTGTCTTACACTTTAAAGGCAGCAAAACTAGTGAGAAAATTGAGGCTAAACCTGATAAGATCTGCAACCAAGGGAGTCTTTCTTTCTCTAATCCCACCACAGCAGGAATTTCAGTGCTCCTTTTTATGTCCACCTCTGTAAAAGATTTGCTTTTCTACTGCAGCAAATTACACATAGATTGATTTTTCAGAGTTTATGAGCCAGGTCACATAGGCTCCTAATATTTTCTGTTCTTAGTTCTCTTCTCCCTAAAATGTGGATGATACCCACCATTCCATCTGTAAGAAAAGCTGCCCATCTTCTGCAGCTAGACCTGAATTTCTGCCTCTCTTAACTAAAATGATCCCTCCTATGGCTTCTGTAATTTTAAGTGACAAGTGCATTAGTACAAAGTATGCATGCCCACAGTGATGTCAAGTACTCTTGTGGAAACAGCACCAACACAATGGAAATCACTGCAAAGTATACTATAGCACTGATCCATCTGCTAAAAAATTCTGATCTTTGCTACAGAAAGATCAATCTAAAATACAGCTCTTAAGGAAAAAGCCAGCACACTGAGTCCTATCACCTTCCTGATACCCCATATAATGTCTGTAGTCGTAACTCTAACTTATCCTTCTGCTTCTGCTGCTGAGAGACACCCTTGATTTTCCTGGGATGTGGGGAATAGGGCAGTGTAAGCACAACTACTCCATTATTTCTTCTTTATTCTGAAAGGACTAATAAAGGGATAACCACAAATCTTGTCTGGAATAACTGTGACAAAAAGTGGTTGAGGATTTTTTTGATGGTTACCTCCAGGAAGTCTTAAGATAGTCTAAAACTCCCTCCTCAGCAAGAAAAAAAAGCTGCTCAAAATTTCCTTAAACTGACAAGAAACATTTAAAAAAATAATAAAATTAAAACAATTTTCATTGTTTTCATGGAGCTACACGTAAAACTCAAAATCAAATATTGCAGGAGCTCTGAAAATCTGAAGAAAATGCTCCATGAGGCATGGAAAACAATTAGTGGTCAAAAAAGAAGTACTCAGCACACCCTTCACCCTAGAAGTCTAAGCCAATTACAGTAGAAATAGTCAGTGATTCAGCACAAAGGCTCCTTGGCAGACTAGTGAGGAAAAGGCACCACACCAGCTGGGTCACTCAGAGAAAAAAAAAATTGCAATAGTGCATCATCAGGGCAGGATTTGAGTTTTCAGTCTGTAAAAAGAGGGGCATTTAATTCAGTTCATGTCATTCCTGAAAAGAACTTCTTCACTTACATTTGTTCTCAACACACAAACAGTCAACAACAAAAAGTGGTTTGTTATCATAGGGTCAAAAAATTCTGCAACCATCAACGGTCTCTCCAATAGGACAACTAAAAGAATGATGTATTTCTTGAGGGGTGGACTCTGATACTTCTGGAAAGAACAGAGTGCAACCCAAAACTTCAACATCATGACTTTTCCTAAAAGAAAAAGTGGGGTCAAAAATCACAGAATATCACAGAATATGCTGAGTTGGCTGGGACTCACAAGGATCATTGAGTCCAATTCCTGGCCCTCCACAGGACTATCCCCAAGAATCACATCATGTGCCCAAGAAGAGGAGCTCCTACTAATTGCTCTGGGGACAAGCTGAAAGAGTGTTGAACCTAACTGATGGAAGATAATCAACAAAAGGCAGCTTGAGGTTTGTTTGGTGGAGTTGATATTTTGTTTGGTTGGTGTTGGGTTTTTTTCTGCAGAGGAGCCAAAATTTTGGTCATTCTCAGGGACAAGACAGGATGAGAAACCTTCCTTCTGTTTGTTCCAGGCTGAGCATTCCAGGTCTTAAGTAAGTATAAACAATGTGTAAAATTAGTCTCAGAAGAGCTATAGATTAAAAAAAAAAGAAAAAAAAGACAATGGAGAAGATAAAATAGGGGAAGGAGTCACAAAAAGTGGAGAGAGTACAGAGCTATGGAGGAAAAAAAGCAGTTAAATGGTTAGGGCAGAAAACAATAGAGAAAGCTGGAGGAGAAGAGGAGAGTCTGATGTTAAAAGCAATGAAAAGGTAACTGAGATGCATACCACTGAGATTCAGAAGAAATCCTGGTGGAGCAAGAAAATGGCATATATGAAGCAGAGTCACCTCTAGCAGTTGAGGAAGTTCTTATGATCACAAGAATTTTTCATAATATGCTCAGACAACTGTGGTTGACTCCATGCATACTACAGTTAGGACCAGGGGTAAAATAACTGAGCTAAGGGACAGTGTGATAGAAGCCAACAACTAATTTGACAAAAGACAGCAAAATGAAAAAAATAGCTAATTTGATTGGATTGTGTCTGAAAAAAAAATCAACTGCATGGGCTTGAGCTTCACCCATGGACAACATGATAAAAAAATTGAAAGCAACTTAAGATACATTCTTAACTTCTGTAATCAAAAGGTCTTGTCCAAGAAGAAGTGTTCTTAGCAATGAATTTATTTTAAAGGTAAAGCTGCAGACAGTCAGAAATATACCCTTTAGGAATATTTTAAAAATGTATGTATGTATGATCTTATTTGCTTAAAAATATGAAGTTAAAATCTTTTACTGTTTTAAAAAATCCCAAAAAACTCCATTACTTCTTACTCTTTTCTTAATAATAGAACCACAACATACTATAATATAAATACTGTTCTTGCAAAATTATTGTCCTTAGAGTGGTGCCAGAAAAGTGAGGTTCATAAGTTTTGCTGTCCAGCTGGAAGAGTATGTGCATGTGTTACTGTTCCACAGGACTCAAATAAAGCATTTAGAATATAATCATTTTATGGTGATACTGTCAATATTTAAATAATGCTAGATCTCTTTTTTCCCCCCCAACACTATTGTTTCAGGTAACATCCAGAAATTCTATAATTAAAAGCAAACAAAGGATTTACTTTCTACTGCTCCCACATGGACTGCCTTCAGAAAACAGGTTTCACAAGGGCTTTCTGATGAGGCTGTGGAAAACCAGCTTTGGAGGTTTTCAGTACTCCACTAGACAAAGCCCCAAGCAACTTAGTCTGAATTAAGCACTGAGCCTTCTGTGGCCAGCAGGATTCTGGGATGCAGAATATCCGGTACAAACAATTTTGGTATTTATCTTCTGGCAGTTAGTCTTGGTAATAGGCCTCTAGTTAAATAGTGTGTTCATGACACACTTAAGGAAATAAGATTAGAGAACATGAAACAGCAAACTCAGTATTTGAACAGCTTCATTTGATGAGGAAATGTGAGTGGGAAACTCAGTATCTGACACAAGAAAATGGGGTAAAAACTGACAAAAAAATTGCAGGAAGGACCATAGGTAGACTCCATCAGTGTTGTCTTCTGTATTGTTCAGTATTGCACTTGCCTTTCACATGAATGATTTTAAACATGGGCTACATAACTTTGAATAAGATTCAGTTCTACCTGTGTCCTGGTTCTGGCCAGGACAGGGTTAATTTTTTGCAGTAGCCATGAGGGACCATGGCAAGTATCCAGAGGTCATTCCACACCAGCTCATGTCATTGTCGGGGGTGGAGAAAAGGGACTCTCTTCTAGGGAGAAGAGGTTCCTTCCAAAGAGGGCTGTTTCATATTGTCTGTTCTGGGGTAATTTTTTTACCATGTGAATCATTTCCTTTCTTATACCCCCTCTCATTAGTATTGTTGCTGTTCATTTTTTTTATCTCTTTGCTGTTTCCAGTAAATTGTTATTATCTCAATCCATGATATTTGTCTTTTGTGCCTCCAGTTGGAGGGGGGAGGGGGAGCAGTGTATAGTTTTAGTGGGAGAATTGGAGAATACCATTCCTAAACCATGGTAACCTGCAATATATGAGATTAACTGACTAGGCTCCAAACTGACTTTTTCAATCAAACCTCTCATAAGGTCCCCCTGTTTTCACTTGGGAAAAGCATGAAACATGGCTTAAGGTTTTCCAAGGAAGCATGTGAAGATATTATCTTGATTCTCAAAAGGTTTATGACCTTTAGTCCTCTCCCATTTGCATGTGGGAAATCAGAGTGGATGAGGCACCTTGTTAACAGTAAACTCTGATTCTGGAGATCTTCTGGATGTCGCTGTCTCATCCTTCATTGTGTAGTTTGGGCCTGTTCCAACAAACTTGGTTTCAATCAGTCCAGGAAGCAGTGTCTAAAAATCAGTACACGTTTTAAAAGCACTTCAAACATGGCATGCAAAAATCACTGCTGAAAATCTTAGGTTCTAAACATAGTAAATACTTTCAAACTTGAGAAAACAGAAACAAGTAACCCTTAAAAAATTAAAATTTTTCAGATTTTCTGTCTACCTACAGATGCACGCTGCCCCTGCAATATGCCACAAACATTTTCAATTGAAAGAAAATGAGAATAATTCTTAGCCACTGCTTTCATAAAAACCATTCAGTCATTTGTAATGTTTTTTGAATAGTAAATAATAGAGCTGCTTCACTTAGCTATTTCAGTCATATTATTTACAGCTGGAGAAAAATGAGGAACAGTCATTTTCTAGGGATGCCAAAAGATACAATACATTCATGCAAACTAAATGAGACTAGAATTTTTTGCCATTGGTTTGAGAAGATAAAGGATAACCTTTTCAGCTTTTACCCTGCCTGGCATTGCAGTTATTTTCAAATGAAAGATCTTGAACATGGAACTTCACAAGTGTTAATAGGTTTGAGTGCTGTTGCTGATGTCTTGACACTAGATACAGATGGAACTACTGAAATATTGCTGTAGTTGGAATGTCCATCCAGAGTCTTTCAAAATAACATTCAGTGGCACTTATTTTTTTTAATCATGTAGTGTAAAATTATACACCACTGTGCAAAGACTTGTTAAACAGACTCTTGAGTCTTCACAGTTTTGGGAGAGGTTTTGTTTTGTTTGTTGTTTTCTTTTAATAGGGGTGGGTGGGCAGAAGGTAAATCTGCAACTCTGATATTTTCCTCTACAGTCTCACTGCTGTCCTCCTGCGTGCGCCAAATACCTTTGCAGTCTCAATGGATGCAATAGTAACAGTACATAGACATGTGGAGAGGAGCTGGGAGCTAGAACTAGGCAAAAGCCCATTCCTCCTGTTGGTAGTGCACATATAGGCCTTCTAGAGAGAACTAGGCAGAGAGACATTTCAGCTACCTGCTTGTACAATTATAACTTATTTTCAAATCCTGCATTTTGACCTGACACTTACATTCGATGAAATCTGATCACTGCACAGCATGTCTCAGTGCAACTTCCCACAGGCAATGGAGCCTTGTTAATGAATAAATAAGGCTACCCTCCAGTAAAGGTCAATTCCTATGCTGCAACGCTTGCAGAATCAACACCAAGGGATTTGGGAAGAAGAAGAGAAGTTAAATAAGGGAAGCAGAGCATAGTCACTGTATTCAGAACCTCCTGCCATTTTCCATTACTTTCTCATTAAAAAATGGAACATTTGAAGGCATTTGCAGAGGACATGCTTATTCTGAGTTATTGCTATTGTTTTTAAAGTAGACTAGATGAACTAAAACTGAACAGACATTTGGAAGAAAACTAGCCATATTCCAAAGAGTTTACAGACTGAACTTGCACTACTGAACTGCATTCACACTGTTCCTTAAGAGATAGTTTTATGGGAGAGACTTATAGACTGCATTGCCAAATCAGCTGCAAGGTAATCTTCAATGAGTAACTAATATTCACAATATTCATAACAGCAATTCTTTGGTGTATGCTAACTAATATTGTTTCACACTTCTTCATGCTCTTTATCAATGCTTCTTTCATAATCTTGTATTACACTCAAGATTACAAAATCTATGGAGAAGGGCCTACTTTTTTATTCTGTTTTATATATGCTAAGGGAACAGCACACATGGACAACCTGATCTCCAAACGCATAGATTAATGAATAGAATAGGAACTTCACTACCACCACTAATTTATTCTATACAGAATTCAGATTTCTAAGTTAACTTCCTCACCAATTTGGTGTCAATAAACTAATTAGAAATATATAGCTATATAGCTATATTTAAGAACAGCCAGAAATTTTAAATAGTTTAATAATGAGGAAAAAAATCAGAGAGGCTACTTATTGCATTGCACAAATGAGCTGACATGTTACAAGAAATATCTATCTTGCACTGAAAATAGATAGTTAGATCTTCTCTTCTAAGCCTTCTACCTTTTAGGAACTCATAGCAAATTAAAAGTATAAATTCATTAAACATCTGTATGTTGGAGGACACTGAAGAAGAAATGTTTGCCCCATTATATCTTAAACTAAAAACTAAAGTGTTTTTCAAAGAGCAGGAGAAGCCAAAAGTACCAATCATGGTCCTCTCATTTAAACAAGACATCATATTTCTCTGATGAGATAACCCAAATGTATGCAAGAAACTACTCTACAACATTTACAATGAGTGTCAGTAATTCTGATTTCCTGGTATGAACAATGTTTGCAATTTAGTTAACAATACATATTGTAAATGCAACCTCAATTAATTGTCTGCCTAATAACAATTTGGAATATCAGGGAAAAATAATATTTCTTAGCTGTGGTGCTGGCTAGTTTTAGTTTGTTTTGCTTTTCCATTAGGAATCTGGTATTTGTGGCTAACATTTTTATTGCATTAATGGTCATAAACAATATGAAAAGAATGCAGACAGAAGTGGAAAGCATTAACAGAAACATTTGGACCCATTGCAAGAACTCTGTAATTATGATAGTGAGTAAAGACACGTATTGGAAAAGGCCAGGTTCAATAATTGTTCATGGAATGAGGTTCACAATTTAATTTGAGTTTCATGTCTAAAAAGCTGAAGACTGCAAAATGTTAGCAAATTTTTGTTTTCTGTAGCATTTTACTAGATTTAGTCCCTTTCAGCTCTGTAAACTAAAAAGTACAATAGCATGAGACAACAAAAAAATTAAAATCATAATCTCAGTTGCAGCTTCACTGGAAAGTCTGATTATTAAAAAAACACCTAGGGCTCAGTCTTCAATTTAAGGTGCTCTTTCAAATTGTTTGTCTTTGCAAACACAGCTTGAGTTTCTGGCAATTGCAGCTAAAGGCTGAGGCATGATGAAAATTTGGGGTCAATGTGTCATGCTCAATTTGTTGTAAAAAGCACAGTATATTCTGTACTAATTGCATTTACTCATTGCCATATTTACTTTCATTAAAAAGCAACAACATTATTGTTTAGTTTTATTTGAAGATCCAACAAATTTTGCCATTTACTGGGAAACTGAATATGTAAAAAAACTCCTTATCATATAATTTATATACAATTGGAGATGGATCTAGCTTTGTCTTATTAAATGAGGACCAGATCTAACTACCAGTGAAGTTAACAGAAGACTTCCTCTTATACTTCAGCAGGCATTGGATTAAAGCATTGTTTTTTGGTGAGTCACAATTTGCTACAGCTGTCATTTTATCAGTGTTGCAAACCTTATTTGCGTGTTTCAATGCATACTTTTTATTTAGAGCTTTGGAATTTTTCTTGTGGGCTAGGAAGAATGACTTTTTCAGGAACGGATGTATTTATTTTTTGGAGACAACTAAATGTGAAATGTATTCATCTAAATACAACAATTTCCACAGTTCAGCTGCGAAGGATAGTAGCTAAACTCTGTACAATAACTGCAGTTGGGTCCTATAAACCTTTGTACAAGTGAGTAACTGTACCTACTAACCAGCCCCATAGGTTCAATGAGACTGCTCACTTTCACTAGTTACTGATGTGCATGGCTGTTGGCAGGACCAAAGGCCCACATTGAAGCAGAAAGAAAAAATCTCCTTGGAGGAAGCCACCAGACAGAAAATACATGAGGGGTAAGGAACAAAGAGATATTTCAAGATGAGGTACTGCACTGAGAATAGTCATGGAAAACATGTTAAGTGATTCATTAATAACAGAAGCTTAGCCAATAAAGAATGTACAAGTATGAAGCTAATGACTGTGCTTTTACAATACTACCAAACTATTTGCTTTTATAAACTTAACATAGGAATAATTTTCTCCCATTGTGAAAATTTATTATGCAATTAGTTGTCACTTTAATAAACTATATGCATGCCATGATAACAGTTGCTCAAAATACTGAGGACTTTACAGTTTTTGTTTTAAAAAAGAAAAACACTAGGAACTTCAAGTCCTGCCAATTTTTCCTCCCTGCCAAGTCCTATTAGCATAAATGAACGGTTTATTTTAAGAAATGTCTGATAAATTACTCTACACAATCGGTAATGAGGGCACTGTCAGCAAAGGAGAATCATTTCCAAAATTTACTTGGCACAAGTGAGTGGTTGACTAGCTCACAATCATGTTACACGGCCTGAGGCCTTGTTTTATTCCATAAATCTGCCTGACCTCTTCAGGATGAAAATGAGTGCTTCTACAGAAAAGGTAGCTGGGCAAACCTGTTTGTTCATTTTCCCCCTTTTAAGAAAAATCAGCACATTCAAACTATCTGTGGGCCAATTTCTATAGCTTTTTTTTTTTTTTTTTTTGCATACTGAAGCTGCAGCTTAAAATTATTGACATAGGTTGTATATTAAAATTACACATTTTTATCACATATTACAAGAAACAAAAATACAAAGACAAGAATGATACAATTTTTTAAGGAAAAATGAGAAGGACAAGTCCTCATCATCCTTCAGTTAATCTCAACATCATTGTGTTACTTAAAAGATCAATTCTCTTCCCTTTTTAGAATATAGTTTCAAAACTAGAGAGGAATCCCTTGGCACAAATTATTGTGTCAATTAACAACTGAAGCCAATAATCATTCATCATCTCTTCTAAAGAACGCCTGGTAAAAGTCCCTAATATTTAATCATCATTGCTATGGAATTTATTACATCAAAGCAGGGAGAAAAGCTTGCAAAGAAATAATTTCAGATAATAAGGTTTTTAAAAAAGGCCAAAGTAGTTATGTATGCGCCATTCTCCCACCACTGCAAATTGCTTCCAATTGTTCTTTCTTTTTTAAAAATTCTACTGTTAATGCTTTGTCCAGCCAAGTGCCAAATGATAGTTTTCTAACACTCCCTTGAAGACCACTTGACTGGTTAAAGATTTTTATTCCAATTTTCAGAATATTTCTGATATAATTTCATCTGCACATACCTTGTTCTTCATTTGTCAAGTTCTTCACATCTAACAATATGTTAAATATATAGTTAAATATTCATATCCAAATACAGTATCTAACACAATATGAGTACACAGGCAGTCTGTGTAAAGGATGGATGAAAATAAAGGTCCCACAAGTCTTGTGAAGTTTCATAGGAAAAGAATACACACCAACCGCCTCTCAAGAGGTCTGTTATGAACCCCATTCTGCTTTTCAGTGCACAGCTGTGGTACTTTTACTGAGATGTTGTACTACTTGCATTTCAATAACACAGCAAAGGGTCTGGAGAGCTGAAAAGGTCACAATAAGCACAGGAGAGCGCTGTGCAATCTGACTTCTGGAGGTGAATCAACACAATGATGGACAGATCCAGAGCACATGTTCCACATCCAAAGGTACCCATGACTAGTATTAAATCCAGAGTGGACTAACAGTCATGGCACTTTGAGGTTTTTTCAACATAGAGCTTCAACCCTGAGATGACTGTGAGTGACAAGACCCCTCTCTAGCAAGGTTTGCAAGTATGGTTTCTCTTTTCTGGGAGAAGGATTTTACTCATGGTAAAGTTCTTATCCAAGGAAATATATGCAAGTTAAAATGTAGCCTGACATTTCATAAAATCTTATCTCTGCGTAAGTGTAACTGCATGAAATAGCAAGAAATTATGTATTCAGAGACTCTAAAATCTCTCAAGCTTTCTCACTTTTCCATATTAAGTTGATTCCAGGCAGCTGCCTAATGAAATGCTTCTTTTTCCGTAACGAAGTGCTGAAAAAAAGCCTTTATTTAAACAGTATGAAGCGCATACACACATTTTCTCAGACCACTGAGGACCAACAAAGCAAACCTGCCAGTCAGACAGACACCTTCCTGGAAGAAGGCTGTATTTCCTCTCTCAAGCCCAGGATTTGACATTAGACGGGAGAAACATTTTTCAGTTTTGAGGTTTATTCTGGTGTTGCAAAGGGGATAAGCATGAAAAACTTTGAAGTGGTTTTAGGGATAATTTTTTTTCTATTTTTATGTGAGACCTCTGTAAACAGTTTACAGTTTACACCACACCAGTGCTGCATTTTCCTGCTGCTGCAGATGTACAGTTCTCACCAGAGAACACTTTCAGAATGGCCTGTAGAACAGTTCTGATGAAACTTAATTAATCAAGAGTGTAATCAAGAGTGTATGGCTATATATTTTTATTTTACTTTTTCTTCAAGCAAACTAGGACAACTTTTCAAAGAAATGAGATTTTGCACTTCTGTTAGCATCAAGATTACACTAAATTCTTTTTTATTATTATTTCCCTTTATGTTGCTCATTTACGTTGATTTTGATTTTGTGTGAGTAATATCTTCAGATTTCCATCTGCTACTAACTTCAGCCTTTAGTTTCTGCTATTGCTGCAACTGGATTTTTTTATGGTTGAGGCAGACCTGTTCATCTACACAACAGTTACCAAATTATTGGCTTTTTTACTAATTTTTATAAATTCATTCCACATTCTTTCGTTTCCTTTTTGCACTACAGACTTGTTTAGCTGCATCAAGGTGAAAATTAGAAAAGGAAATGATAGAAGGAAAGGGAAGACATGCTGGAATGTGAAAGTTGAGCAATGCAAAGTGAGGACTACTCACCAGTACTGTTCTTATTAACATGCTTCTTCATTGCCAAATTGACTCTCCTGTTGCACTTTGAGCATCTAGCCTAATGTGACCTATTCTGTGCTAAGTTCTTTGAAATCTATTGGCAGGCATCCTTAGTTTTTGGACAGCCAAGTAGTCCATAGTTTGCAAAATATGCATTCAGAAATGCCCAAGCTCCTGTTAATCTTTGTTCACTTGTCCTCAAACAAGCCTCAGAGCAACTGCAGCAGAAAGCTGTTCTAACAGTCAGAACAGATTTTTCTTCTTCTTCTTCTTTCTTCTTCTTCTTCTTTCTTCTTCTTCTTCTTCTTCTTCTTCTTCTTCTTCTTCTTCTTCTTCTTCTTCTTCTTCTTCTTCTTCTTCTTCTTCTTCTTCTTCTGCTTCTTCTTCTTCTTCTGCTTCTTCTGCTTCTGTCTTCTTCTTCTTCTTCTTCTTCTTCTTCTTCTTCTTCTTCTTCTTCTTCTTCTTCTTCTTCTTCTTCTTCTTCTTCTTCTTCTTCTTCTTCTGCTTCTTCTTCTGCTTCTGCTTCTTCTGCTTCTGCTTCTTCTTCTGCTTCTGCTTCTTCTTCTGCTTCTTCTTCTGCTTCTTCTGCTTCTTCTTCTGCTTCTGCTTCTTCTTCTAATTTGGATTTTCATCAAGGCTGATATATCATGAAATCTGTACAGTCTGCTGTGGTCAGTCAGAAGGCTGAGCATTTCAGATTGCTATTCCTTTGCTCCCACTTGGGCATACATGGTTGGTTGACAAACTGCTTGGCTCATTTCCTGAAGACCTATATCAGCAGGTCTAAAGTGTATTTCACGCATACTGTGCCACTCTTTAAGCCTTCTAGGACTGTTGTTAGGTCTACTTCAAAAAAATCTATTTTGTATTTACAGTTCATCAGAGTGACTTCCTGTGATAACTGCTCTGTCAGACTGCCATGGTTGGTACAAAAGCTGATTTGCTGCCTCCTCTTTAAGGGACTGCGTGAAGGCAACCATTGGAGATGCAGATTTTGTTCCTTACAATTGTGTCTATTGTTTTCGGGAAGACATGTCCTGTTGAGCGTATCAACCATAGGCAGACATTTTCTTGGGAAGTACCTTATTTTCATATCATATTACTAAAGTTTTATGAAGAAACAAACCTGGGTACAAACATACAGTTTTGTCCAAGTTCTTTCGCATGGATTTTGGGCTAGTGCTGAAAGGTGAATTGGGAGAACTGCATTTCAGAAAGCATTGCTTATTGTTTCCTTTTTATTTCCTGCCTTTAAGTAAATGTTCTGTTCTGGGCTGCTTGGTGTGCATTAGCACTACTCCTAACCTCCTTCTGAGCAAAAGAATTATGCTTTAGCTGCCCTACAGAGTCTGCAGTACCCACTCTCTGATTTTCCTTATTGTTTTAAAGACCTCTGATAATTCCGGAAAAAAAAAATCACTATGGCTAATTGGACAGCTTTCATTTTGAGCACTTTACTAATTGCGCTGACCTTTCCAGGGTCTTGCTGACAACTCCCCAGATGTCAACTAACAGAGAAAACACAGTTTTTCTGAAGTTCTGCATGTCTATATTCAACTTCATATTTTGCTTATTACATAGTGACATTGACTGCCTCTTTTGTTAGATCATTAATTTTTAATAGCTCTGTCATCAGCTTCAAGCCACATGTCTGGGAATCCTTCCCATCTTCATTTTACATTGCAACACCTTAGACACTGGGCACAGGTCAAAAGCATTCACACCAAGTGACTATCTTCCAAAAGGTGTAGTCAGTGCTGTCTCATGGCTCATGCCTCAATGTGATAAAACTCAGTCTTAACCTCACAAATAGTGATGTTAAACAGATGATAGATTATACAGTCTATTGTCTATTAGTGCTGATATACATTTAGGGGTTTGGCTAAATGAAGACACTCAATTTACTCCAAATTTTCCTCAGCATTAATTAGGCATCTGAGTCATTCTCTGAAAGTCTCAATAGATAAAATAATGTCACTTCTTGTAAAGTCATCAACTCTGTTATTACTCCGCTATTATGAGCAAAACTGAATTTTAGTTAGCTCATTATTCTGGGGCTTATTTCTGACTTCCACTTGATTTTTGTGTGTCTGGTTCTTTGAAATATGATCTTACATTTTCTGAAAAGGAGAAAGCACACAGAGAGAGAACACTCTCCTCTATCATGCTCAGGAAACTAATGCCTTGCATATGTAACATCTCTTTATTTGCAGGCTTCTTTTCTACAGGCTGCATTTACTTTTCAACTTCAACTATCTGCATCATGGATACCTGAATATAACTTTCCAGATTAAAGTTGCCACTAACCAGCTTGGTAGGATCAGGCTGCTGATGACTTCATCACCCAACCAGAGTCAACTGCTAGAACAGTTCTGAAAATGAACAGAACAGCTGATATCCCTCTTCTGCATCCTTGTGTGCAATTAATTTATCTGGACCTATGCAAGACAGACAGAAGACATCTTTCTTTTAACTGTAATCTCTATGTCCTCTTTCTAGCGTGCAACACGCTGGACATAAAGTCTAGCTATGCTCTCTGCTTTTTATGTGTTTTTGCTGGGGACTAGATAAGTGTTTTACTGTCTTCTGTATTATTTCACACAGTGTATACCCTGCAACACAATACATGCATTTCTGGCCAGTCTGTCTCTGTCCTGCTTCTCAAGTCCTTTTAGTTTGACCATGTGAACTTGTTCTGCACTAGTAAGATTGTTTTGATCTTTTTGCTAGACAAACGGCTGCCCACGCTATTTGAAGAAATGTCTCTTTCATTCAACAGCATCTCCAGTATCCTGGAATCATTTATCCCATATATGTTTCTGTCTCTCATTAAGTAATCTATATCTCCAAAAGTACATGTGGATGCCAGAGTATGTGACTATGAAGCAGACGTATATTCCTCCTGTTTCTTGGGTTCAGATAAAAACACAGTCACATTCCTTCTAGGGTCACAGTATATCAAATACTTTTATCAGCTGCTACAAGGTTTTAGGTATTATTAGTATCAACCATGTTTTATACACTTCTCTTTTTCACCAGAATTTATAGCAGAAATGTTTTATTGTACTTTTCTCATCTTTACACTCCCCAGTCAATGCTTTATTCACTATGTGTTGTTATGCCTGAGCAAGGATTTTTTGTATGGTAATTCAGCTTTGTTAGTGAAGTTATCTCATGGCTGTTCATTGCCTCAGAGCTGCTTCTTTTCTCTCCGTAAAGCTTTTGCTTTGTCTTCTGGTAATGCTTTATTCTTGTCAGTCTCACCCAACTGGCTGTTGTATCACACTGTTCTTTACTGGATAACAGGTAATAAAATTAAAGTGCCACATATTTGTGAAGTCCAGTGATACTCTATTGAGAGAATTACCCTCAAAGATCTTTCAATTGCCATTAACATCCCAGCCACAAGCACACTAACTAGTTCTTTGGTGACTTCTCCAAACCTCTTTTTTCTCTTAAGATCAATACTTCTTTCTGCTAGCTTCACATCTTACTCAGCAACGATAAAATTGAAAAGGCCAGAATGTAAGAATGTAAGAATCTAATGAATTTCTCTATACTGGTAAAGTTACACCACATGCTGCATCACAAGAACGACTATCTTTATTCCATGGTGGTTGCCCATTCTGTCTTAAAAATGTAAGTATTCCAAACACTTATTTTAAACTAGTTGCTGAGAAAAATGTTTCAATACTTATACAAAGCACTAAAACTGAGCATAAGACAAACTACAGGAGAATTTCTCCCTTGAAACAATAAGAGATTGTGCCATTCAGGATCATGAACACTATGGCCAGAAACAAGGAATGAAGCCAATGCACAATATCACTGACTGTCCCTAGGACAAGCAGAATAAAAGGGGTGAGAGGAATGCCCAAAAAAGACTTTCTTTTTTAGCTATTTATGCATGAGCTATTCATCCTGCCCTGTAATTTCTATGACCTCCAAGCCTCCCCAGTATTATGAATACCTATTGTTGACTTAATTGGCAGAAAAACAAGAAACATCTGCCAAACAAACCCAGTTTCTTAACCTCTGATGGTCCTGGACACATTATGACTGTAGGAGAAAGAACAATGCATTTTGTCTGTATAAACAAGCCTAGACCAGATACTTTCATCGTTCAGGGAGACATTTCTGGTGTACATTAGATAACCAATATAAAATAGAAACTTCATAAATGCTGTCTTCTTGTCATGTAGCCATTTAATATGGCCCATAGAATATATCCATAGGACTAATGCTAGACTGAAAGTGCAGAACTAAATTGATGCAATAAAAAGGTCTTTCTAGCTAGTAAGTAAGTTTGAAGGGAGCTGGGTGGACGCACAGGTAGAAGAAGATAGGAAGATGTAAATGAAGTTGTTTTAAAAATACAACAGAATAGGACAAAACAGGATAGTTGATTTGGAAGGGACCTATAGACATCATCTAGTGCAACTGCCTCACCACTTCAGCTGGCTAGTGGAGTGCTGGACTGCTGGTTGTGACTGCATGGAGCAGGCTACTAATGGGTGGGAGTCTCCTTACATCTCTCAGCAAGCCTTCATGCTTTGCTGTAATCAAATGTAGAAATAGGGAAGTTCACAGCCAAGTCTTCTGAATTTAGATTGCAGAAAAACATCAAGAAATGTAGGTTTCCCTGTCCACATCAAATTCCAGATTTCATGGCAACCATGAGGAAAAAGAAGCTCTATCTCATCATATAGTTTTTACAGCCCACCCCCTCCTCACCACCTGAAGATCTGACAGAAGAGACACCTCTTATAAAACACTCCTTGAGTGAAGAACTGCAGGGTAGAAGTAGGAAATGCATCATCAGGTGGAGTGCCTTGATTTCTGTTCTGGTTTGGAAACATCAGAGTAGGCAAATGCTCCTGGAGGCCTGAATAGATCACAGGTGACTATAGGTCATGAATGTGATATAGGCAAATGCATTCCTGTGTGTCAGGAAAGATATTTCCATAGGAAAGGCAAGCAGTGTACAAAACCCTGGAAAGAAGCTATCTGTACCACTATGCACATTTCTCATTTTTCAGGTTCAAGAAAGATAAATTCCATCTAAAATGAATGCAGACAAAGACTAAGCAGTTGACTTAGGGGTGTGAATTGCCTATGGAATAAAAGGGCAACTGGAAGAAGCAATAAAAAGGCTTGAAGGGCTGCCATCACTTTCAAGAAAGAGGTAAAGGATGAAGGCCAAGGGAGGAAAAGAGCTATTGAAGTGCAAGAAAAAATATGGTAAAGAACACAAAACCATTTGGGATTTCTTTCAAAGAAGACATTCTCACCATAAACAGTGCAGTAGCAAATGTCCCTTGGCAAATTAGTGAGGAAATCATGCATGTTTTTTATATCCCTGCAGAGTTCATGCTCAAGGAACCAAATCCCTGTATTTCATTTCCACAACCAAATGAATGTATATGGTATAAATGCCCTTATTTATGCAGTCTGAAGTTACATATTTATTTTCACACTAAGATAAAAAAGAACAGTACCTTTCTTAGTTTTTCAGTACTTCAAATCTTAAATGCTAAAGGCAAAGAAGATTTGGCAAGGTTTTAGCTAAGACCTGAACATCTTTCCACAAATCAAGGCAGGCAAATAACTCTTAGAAAGGTTAAAGGGACAAATTAATTCTGAAAGTTTTACCTTGTGGCTAAGGGGTGTTTTGTATCATGCATAAGCATGGCCAATGGTTGTATTTAACAGAGGAGCTGTGCAGATTAGTTTTAATGAGATAAGGTGATGTGGTGGCAATAGCAGCAATGGCCTGTATTCCCAGTTTGTGACAGTCATCTTCATCAGAGGACAAGCCCCTCAGGAGACAAGATAACCCACTGTGGTGGTTTAAGCACCACAATATTAACTAGGGGGCACTCTTAGTAATGACGAGAAGAATGACAGAATGTGACAACAGCGAAACACTTTATTTGTCTGGAGCTCAAAGAAAACACAGTTTAGGGAACCCCAGACTCAACACATAAAAACAAGCACCCGGCAAAACCACAAAAAGGAAAAACCAAGAAAAAAGGAAAAACCAAGAAAAAAGGAATAAGGGAACTGCTTTCAAAGGCCAGCCAAACTGGCCACAGAGAGGCAGTGGAAAAGGAAGAGCCACTTTCTCTTTCTTCTGGAATCTCTGAAAAAAAACAACAACACAGTGAAAGGTTCTCCCCCCCCCAACCCGGGATGTTATTTGGGGAAGCTTTCAACCTGTAGTTGTGCTCGTGTGGCTCCAATGCCGATGGAGGTGGGCTGAGTCAAGCCACG
>VXBA01000467.1:36888-65377 GCA_013399895.1 Serilophus lunatus
CTGCTGACCAAGGCCAGGCAAATCAGCAGTTAAAAGAACACCTCTGTGATAACATATTTAAGAAGGGGAAAAATGTTAGTGAGACGAAGATGGCTGACAGAGAGGAGCAGGGTGAGAGGCTGTGAACAATAATGTAGACACCAAGGTCAGTGGAAATGGAGGGGGAGAAGATGCTCCAGGGTGCCTGAGCTGAGATCCATCTGCAGCCCATGGTGAAGACCACGGTGAAGCAGGCTGTCCCTCTGCAGCCCATGGAGGACCACAGGGGTGCAGAGATCCACCTGCAGCCCATGGAGGAGCCCACACTGGAGCAGGTGGAGGTTGGAGGGAGGCTGTAGCCCGTGGGAGGCCCATGCTAGAGCAGGGTCCTGGCAGGGGACTGTTGCCTGTGGGGAAGAGGAGCTCATGCGGGAGCAGGATTTCCTGTTAGGACTTGTTGCCTGTGGGGCCCACGCTGGAGCAGCTGTGCCTGAAGGACTGCACCCTGTAGAATGTGACCCATGTGGCAGCAGTGTCTGAAGGGCTGCTGCCCATGGGATGGACTCTCACCAGAGCAGTTCATGAGAGGATCTGTATCCTGTGAGAGAGATCCACGCTGGAGCAGTTTGTGAAGAGCTGTTTCCCATGGGATGGGACCCCATGGAATGCAGCTGGAAGGACTCTTCTCCCCAAGCAGCAGCTGAAAACAGCAGCTGACCATAACAACCCCCTCCTCCACCTCGCCTTTTCCCTGGACTGCTGGGGGAGAGGAGTTTGGATGTAAGAAGGAGGGGGTGGGGGGAAAAGATATTTCTTATTATCTCTCACTCTTAAGCTCTGATCTTGGTAGTAATAAATTTAACTATTATTCACATGGAGTTTTGTTTTGCCTGTGATGGTGATTAGCAAAGAATCTGTTATAGTCCTTATCTCAACTAACAAAACCTCTTGTTATATTCTCCCTCCTCTATTGCTGGGCACAGGGGAGTAAGAGAGTGGCTGTGGTGGGCCCGTGGCATCCAGCCCAGGTTAAAGCACCACACGGACACAGGAAGAAATTTTGCCCCAACGCAGATCAGACGGGGAGCGTTTAGCCACTCTCGGAAGTCCCTGAGACAGGTCCAGGTTGAGAGACAATAGGGCTCAGGAAATAGCCAATCACCAGCAGTAGGGTCGGGAAAGAATCTTCCCCGAGGCAGATTGGCACTGGTTCTCAGGTGGTTTTGCCTTCCTCTGCAGCACCAAGCATGACTATCAAGATTCCTCAGGTCTCTTTTGTGCTGCCTGATGTGCATGCACCACGAAGATGACCTCTTGTGCCCTGCAGTTGTGGGGAGGAAGGCAAGTGTCCCCAGATGTTTCTTGCTTTCCCCTGAAGCACGAGCATGGACCCTTTGTGCCATTTTGGCCAGGTACTGCTGCTCCTGCACCACGAAGGTGGCCCTCATGCCTCTTATCCAGGGAAAGGAAGTTTTCTAGACTCCAGGGAGGGCCTCAGGAGAGGTCCTAGGGGTTTGCAACCATTCGGTTGAGAAGCACATCCTGCTTCATAAAGAAGAATATAATGGAATGGAATGGAATGGAATGGAATGGAATGGAATGGAATGGAATGGAATGGAATGGAATGGAATATAATTCAGTTGAAAGGGACTTACAGTGATCATCTAGTCCCACTGCCTGACCACTTCCATAAAGCATGGCTTTAAGGACACTATCCAAATGCCTCTTAAACAGTGACAGACATGGGGTGTCAACCACCTCTCCACAAGATCTATTCCAGGGTTTGAACATCTTCTGGTTGAAGAAGTCTCCTCTTGTAAAGTCTGAAGTTCCCCTGATGGATGCAGATTTCAGCCATTCCCATGTGTTCTGGCACTGGGTACCAGGAAGAAGAGCTCAGCATCTTCCACTCCACTTGCCCTCCTCAGGAAACTGTAGGGAGTAGTAATGTCACCCCTCTACCTCCTCCTCTCCAAACCAGACAAACTCAGTTCCCTCAGCCGCTCCTCAGAGCACATTCCTGACAGCCCCTTCCCCAGCCCTGGTGCTTTTCTTAGGACATGTTCAAGTGCCTTCACATCCTTTTTAAAAGATGGGGCCCAAAACCGCATTCAAGGTGAGGGTGCACCAGCACTAGATACAGCAGGATAAGCACTTCTCTTGGCTGGTGATGCTGTGTTTGATGAACGTCACAGGACATGGTTTTCCCACTTGGCTGCCTCTTACTGCTCACTGTTGCTGAGGCTCCTGCCAGCCACCACTCTTAGAGCCCTTTCTGCAGGGCTGGTCTCCCTTCTCTCCCAGTTTAGACTCATACCTGGCATTACTTCATCCCAGGTGCAGAATCCAGCATCTGGTCTGTCTTGTTAAGTTTCATGTCATTGGTTATTGCCCAATGCTCCAATCAATCCAGATCCCACTGACAAAGCTTTTTGTTCCACAAGAGTCAGCAGCACTTCTCAGTTTATTATAACTAGAGAACTTAACTACCTGTGCATTCAACCACATCCTCTTGATCATTGATAAAAAAATTGAACAGAACTGGCTGCAAGATTGAGCCCAGAGGAACACTGCTTTTGACAGGTCACCTGGCAGATATTGCCCGGTTCATTGCAGCCCTTTGGGCCCTGCCATTCAGACTGTCCTTCACCCAGTGCAATAGGTTAGTCTACATAATGATGGAAGCAACTCTTAAGGGATAATACGCCTTCATGTTAAATTACTTAAGTCCTTCTAATCCAAGTGTACAATGTAAATGGCATTCTCAGTATAACCTGTTGTGCAGGAACTCCTTTAGTATAAAATATAGAGAGAATTTATGTGCCCACATTATAGATGTCTGGGCCAAATTAAATTATTGAAGAAAAATATGCCAAAGAAACTTGGATGGAGGTGGGGGAAATAAGCTCTAATGTACAAGATTAGAAAACAAAATATGAAAAAAGCCCATAAATTTAAACTCACCTGGTTTATTACACAGATAAAATAAATTTCAGCATAATACAGAAAATATAACCAAAATACACAAACCCATCCATAGCACAAATCCATCTTTTAAGCCTATCTTTGCAAAAAAAAAAAAATTCTTTGCTGAAACCACCTAATTATTTTCTTGGTAGTTTAATACCAAACAACCTCCATGGATATGAAGACTGTCATGCTGTGTAAGAGTTTATAATATACTTATATGTGATATACAGGTGTAATATATAATTATGTTATGCCTCACAATATAGCAAGTGACTGAAAATTTCCAACATTAAAAAAACACAACAAAACAAACAAACACACACATAAAATAGGTAAAAGTAAAAAAGTAAACGCAGATTCATGGAAACACTAACAGATTGACACATGGATATTGTTTATGGGTGATGCTGCTTTAAACAGTGAACCATCTAGGAATGAGAATCTGAAAGTCATACTAAAGTAGTAAACATGGTATTGCTTGCTTTCTTAAATTCAACCAGAAGGCAGATTCCAAGGTATTGCCACACTAGCTAGCATTCTGAAAGGCTTAAAAGAGGTCAGAATAATAAGTCTTAGAAGGTAAATGGCTTCAATGGAAGACACAAAGGCTTTTCTTTTAAATTCTGAGCTGCTACTGTAATGTTTCTTGTTTTCCTCCAGTAGCTTTCTCTATAGTGTCAGTATTTCAGAAGCACCTGAAGGATAGGTTAAAATGGTATCTTCTGATCTAACATTGCCATGCAGCTATGTCAAAGTTACGAAATGGAGTAAATTTAGAAAAATTATATTTTCACGAGACAGTGAAATCTAGAGCGTGGTACCATGTGAGGATGTTCTGATGCTTTTTCTCAGGAAATCCAAGCAAAAATGAGCAGTAGAAAAGTAAACTATTAAACAGTGCATTCAGTTTTGAGATAAAACAACAACTAAATCATACAGAGGGCATTTTGATTCATGACTAGTCAGGAATTCAGGAAGTAAAAATTCCCTTTCAGGAATTATAACACAAGTCCTTATTCTAGCATTTATAGGAAGGTACTGAAGGTAAATACTACCAATACAAAGATCTATTCCCCAGGTTAATCTTCTCTATCTCCTTATGTATGAACAATTATGAAAACTAGAATGTTTCAAATTACAGCACAGCTTACATCATAGATTTACTCATATAGGAATCTAAATCTCACAGTCAAAGCAATGCAGCTTAAATTTTTAGCACAAGAATCTTGTGATTTCTTTAGAATACTACTAAATTGATATGAATTTAAACAAGTTTGTAGAAGTATGTTTGTGTTCATGGGTAGGAAATAGCATGCAGTTGTGCTTTCAGTATGTGCAAATTGGACAACTGGAATTGGGTATTTCTGCATCATCAACTTTAAAATTTTGTTTGCCCCATATGTTTATAAATTGTACCACCACTCTTCACAAATTTTGTGTTCCTTGTGATGTTTCTAAAAACAGCTTGCAAAGAATATTAAAAATCTTATTCTAATCTGCAAGCTGCTGCCTCACTTCATCTCTGCATCCAATTCAAAACCCACAAGGAATGCTCCACTTGCACACAAATCAAAATAATTTTTTTATTGTCATAATACATGCATAATTTCTAACTAATTTTAATTTAAATCAATTTCAAATTTTAAAATTCATTATTGATTCCCTTTAATTAAAAAATATCTGCTTTTTATATTTTCTGTTATGTTCAGTCTAGTTTCAGACAGCCACAGAAACGGTGATTTTATGTCCTCTTAGTGGACTGTCCTAAACCTTAACAGACTCTGTGTCAGGAAGATTTTTCTAATCACGTTTTGACCCAATGCCTAATGTTTCAACAGACCTTGGATTAAACTTGTTCACATCTGTTCTGTTGTGTGTTGTGGTTTAAAGCTTTTGCACACAGTTGTAGGATGAACAAGCTAGTTTTATTTGGAAAAAAAATGTTTATATCTAGCAAAAAAAAATCAAAATTTGGATCAAATTTGGTTTACAGCTAAATAAATCAGCTAAATAAATCTCTCCGATAAAATAAAGTTACATCTAGTCATAAAACACGTGGAAGAGCTCTTGGGGATTTCCTACTCTCCTGGAATCCAAAATGAGCTTCAGAATAGTTAGCAAAATGGCACAGGGAAAAAGTGACATCAATGTTTTATTTTTGATAGCCCAAATTATTAAGGTATGATTGAGAATAAACAAGGCTCGGGTCCAAATCACCATGCTGGGGCTTTCACTTTTTTATAAAAGATCTGGTAATGAATGTATCAACAGTAATAGTAGGCATAAGTTTTAAAGTAGGTGAATTTACCCAATCAAATTGTGTTTTCATAAACAAAATAAAGAGATCTAAAGAGAAGCATCCGACTCATATTAGAAAACACAGAACATATCTGAGGAAGAATAATCTGAAACATAGGCACTGAAATTGTAGTATATAACTGGAAATAATTATGCTGATGCAGACTTCAGGATTAAATTGGCAACCAAATTAAACATCAGTTTGAAATGCAGCACATCGGCAAAATAGATCAATGCAATTTTTACCTCATGGGTAGAATTCTAAAACCTAGAAGTTAGGCAACACTGATCTTTTCAAAAGAGATTTTGATGTAACACGGGGTTAATTTCTGGGTGGGTTATTACTAGAAAGAGTACAAGGAAGAGGAATAAAAATAATTTTAAGTTTGCAATAACTAAGAGAACTTAAATATGCCCTACTTCAGGAGTTACAGATCAATTTACTAACCTACATCAGGCACAAACTGTATACAGGTGGTAGGCTCTTAATCAAACTGGACAATAAATTTAACTGCATAAACCTTATTTTGCCCCTTATTCCTATCCAATCCCTTTTTTCATAAATTACAAGGAAAGTACAGCATCACATTTCACATATTATTATTATTACAATTTGGAAAAAATTAGGGTTTGTGTTCTGTATTTACTTGTGATTTCTAGTATCTCAGTCTTTTGGATGAAGAACTGAGAAATGTAACTTCTTGGTCTAAGGGAGTTGCCCAGAGTCAGGCAGGAAGTTTGTGGCACAATCTATACAACTGCAAATTTTTCTTGTAAGTACACAGACTGCAATAAAAAAGACAGTTACAAAACTGCCACACTGTGCCTACTCAAAGGACTTGAAAAGACCTGGGCAAATTACCCTATATAGTTAGTCAAAAAGTTGTCTAGATGCGACTTTGGTCATATAAGTACTTTCATGGGCAGAAAAAGTACTTAAACTCATGAAAAACATGAAAAAAATACTGTTTCTCTATTAAAATGGGGATCAGGGGTTTTTAACAATTAACTTGATCAGGCCTATAAAAAAAGCCAGATCTTTGGTGAATTTTTCATCTTTTGAGGACTTCCGAATAAGACAAACTGTAGTCAAACATATGTGAAACGAGTAAATTGATGAAATTCTATGGTCAATGCCATAAAATGGCTAACCACATGATCTGCTGACCACAGAATTGTTCAGTCTAGGTTTAGAGAAAACAGGGTAAATCCAGCCATTCTTTCCATTCATGGGAATGCAGGGATTGGGCCAAGATGATATGGCAGAAACACAAATGAGGATTAGTCTACTCAGTAAAATTGTCTAAATGTTTAAAACATATTTTTACATTAAATCAAACCAAACTCTTTTTAGCTGACACTAGATTCCTTTTCTTATCCAATAATTATTAAAGATCATAAAGAGACATGAACAATTTATGGGTGTTGAAGTAATTTGGCTGTTTTACAACACACCTGAGACATGCAGACATATCTTTACAATCACACACCCTGAATTGTGTAAGCACCTGGCTGTGCTTGTTACGAAGTGAGAGTTAAGAAACTACTTTCTAAGTTCTTGTTACTTATAAAGAATGAAGTGGGAAACACATTCAAAAAAGAAAAAAGACATTGTTTTAAACAAAGCTGAATTCTAGGACTGTCACCGTTGGTGGGAAACTAATTAGTTTATTTGGCTATTCAGTTAAAACTTCAGCTTTTATTTCCCCCCTTATGTAACAGCAACGTGATGCTGTTGAGTTAACTCTCCATAAGAATTACGTTCAGTTTAAAGAAAATCATAGTATAGCTGAGGACACATGAAGGAAAATAGAAAGAAAATACTCTCCAGTAAGCAGAAGTATAATTGCTGATCAACACTCAGCAATACTTACTTGACTTATTATGTATAAAGCAGGAAAATGTCCTCACTTGTCCCCTAAAAAATTTTATCTTTCCTCCTATATAGTAGTGTCAGGTCCTGGAAAGAAATGTGTGATGCAAGGATAAAACTTTGACTGTCAGAGCTTTAAGATCACAGCAGTTACCTGAGCAGTACACAACACTGTCAGTCCCAGTCAGTACTGCTACTCAGGTACTTTGAGACTGATGGGAAAGACTTCCACTGTTTCTTAATTCCCCCAGCAACTGAGGTCCCAGATCTAGGTAAGAGACAGCTGGCTTGTCTTCCTAAAAACATTAACTTTATAAGTATTAATTGTGGCACCAAGACCACTTCAGGAGGTATAGCAAATTTTAAAATATAGAGGAATAATCAGGAAATCTATGAAAGAGGAGCAAATATATTAAGAGGTTTGTTGTTTATGTTTTACTTTAAAAGGAATCTTGAAAATTTCTGAATTAAAGTATCATTCATTAAAAAGATATATTACCCTTTTCTACATAATTCTGAAGCTTATAATGTATTTATTTCTATTCCCACCATCAATTTTCTGCTTTTGCAATCAGTATGAATATACTGTTTATATATTTATTAAGACCTTTTTTTAAGTATTTTGAGGATAGCTAGGTAAGCTGTCATACATCATTTCTGGTGAGTTCCTGTAATGGTCCTGAATTCCTCAAAATTGAAGTCAGCTCTGTGAATGTAAAAGACATAAATAGTCAGCCTGATGACTAAAAAAGGCGAATGAGGTAACAATAATGCTGATGAAGCTGTTTGTCTCCAATGTACCATAAATACTGAAATTAAAATTTTTCAATCAACATCAGTTATGCACATGCATGCGCATACACACACATGATTAAAATGCCTGATGAGAAGCAGACAGGATCAGAAGTTCAAGCAGAGGTTCTTGCAAAAAAATATTGGAATTTTTCATGCTGTTGTTGGTTTTCCTATATTGTAGGAACTCCTAGCTGCAGGAAACAATGGATTGGAGCGCAGATTTCCTTAATTTCCTGAAAACTTCTCCCATGTGGAATTTACTTTTCTCTGACATATATATAGTCCTACTGAAGCTTCCCTCATTACACACTAAATGGTAAAAAAAAGACAGCATGCCTCACTAACAGCCATAACTGCTCCCTGTATTGAAATGTACTGATCAAACACATAGATACCCCACTGTTAGTTCTAAAACTGGTCTTCCCCATAAAATAAGTATAAATACATACATAGTAAATAGAAAAACATATTTAAAATAATACATGGAATTTGCCCCAAAAGATTCTTCTCTTAGTAATCAGCCATTAACCAAGATATGAAAAACTGCAAACAATTAGTAAGGTGAGACACAGAGAGGTTAAGGAAGCAATCTGTGGCACAGTAAGGAAGTCCTATTAGATTTCTTGCCTCTTCATCTTATTCGTTAAAACTTCTTCTAAGAGATTGATGACAATTAGTCTCCATGGAACCATGACGCCATTTAATGAATCACACATCAGGAAAAAAGCCTACATCTGAAAAAAAAAAAAAAAGTCTCCCCTGTTTCAGTAATATATTTTTAATGCATAGTGACAGGAGAAAACCGGAAAAAGGAACATTTCTCCTGAGTGCATTGATTAATTAAAATAAGTTGCCTGAATTCAGTCCAAGAAACCTTTGTCAAGGAAGAATCCTGTACTGCTTTTCCTTAACTGAGCTTGGAGCAGTCCCCCAAACACATCATCTCAAGACCACAGAAGGAAATCATGAAGCCAGGTATGAAATTGGCCTTTCTGAGCAATAAAGTCATCCTTGATGCAGATCATGGGCTAAAGGACAGATACAGATAGTGTTTAACATCTCAGGAAACGGGAATGAAAAGAACATACAATATAAACATTATCAAAACTAAGAACAGGTTTTTTGTCTGGAAGAGGTGTTTTACACTATTTCTGTAGTTAATAATGTTTCCTGTTTGATCAGAGAAGATTCTGAAATGCAGGCTTATATCCAAATCCCTAGTTCACTATGGCTTAGAAGGGATCAGAAATGAGGTCTAGTTTACAGAGGTTCCTGCTAGTTCATAAATTCTACAAGAGGTCAGTTTGTTAGGTACAGCGGAATACCTTGTGTTTTTCTCATTTTAAAAAGTCATATTACAAACAGTGTTTTGACTTTAAAAAAACAACTAGCGGCCTTTAAAAGTCAATATTAGAGACTAGATAATTCAGAAGTTGGGAATATTATTTGACTTTCCTAAACCACATAAATAGATGGTAATTGAAGAGGTTTGGGAAGGATTGCATTGCAGCCATTAGGGTTTTTGTACATGATCAGTATGGGGTAGTATGCATTATGCTCCATATTGCCACTCAGAATACTCAGTGGCTTCCAGAAACCTACATGCTACCACTCTTTTTAAAAGTCCATTACTCTTTGGCAAAGTAGTTCAAGACTAACCCAGATGCTAAACCCTATTGAAATGTTGTCTCTTCAGTTAACTGTACTGTCTCTGTGCCATCCAGCATAATCTGCAGTCTGGCACTTTCCCCTGTAAATTTTTGCCCTCAAAAGTACTATCTGTGCTCTACATTTCCCATTTGATTAAACGATGTCATTTCTCCTTCAGATCTCTATGGAAAGGACTAAGGACAACTTAAGCTGAGGAGGACATATCAAGTTTAATTGCAGAATAAGAATTATCCTAATCACTGAACTGCCAAAGAACTACATTTTTCTCCAAAATGTTCTCACAATATTTTATACAGTCACTCTTGGTCAGACACAATGAACTCTCTTTTTCACATCAACTTTTGATTCCAAGATATCTTGATACTAGTAACAGCAGGCTACATGTGTGTAGACATTTTTCATGAATACCTGAAACAAGAGAGAGTCAAATGCCATTTCTCTTTCTTTCCTACCATAAATATACATTTTGAAAATAAAAATTAGTAGAAATATGTTTTTTTGTAATAGAACTTCTCACATTCCTATTTCACCAGTACCCTGTGATGCACTTAGCACACAGTATACCTCAGCCTGGGAATCATAAAAACAGCTAGGGGCAATACATTAATAACCATATCAAAAGATATTTAAGCAAACAAGGAGGATGAATTGCCACATCCAACATTAAAAATTGAGGCTATTCAATGGAAAAATCCCTCAGAATTTCAAGCTACAAATCTATAATGGAGGATTCACACAGAAATTTGAACCCATTCTCCAACTGGGGACATGCCTGGAGAAAGACTACTGCAAATCCATATGCTAGATGCAGAGGCCACCTGTGACACTCAGAGCTGAAATCTGCCAGCGTGTTCTCACTTAATAAGTGCAAGTCACTGCAACCACAACTTAACTTGGCAGCACAAGTCAGACCTCTGTCAAGAGCTTCAAGTGTGATGTCCAATTCGATTACTAAAAGGCACATTAAAATCTCGTTTATATGGCTAAGAAATAACAGTAATCTATTTTTATTTTGAAATCAGAGTTTCCCCAGTCTCTTTAAGGAGAGATATTTTTAGCCTATTCAGTTTCAACATTCACATTCATAATTTAATCTTCCTAAATAAGCAACCCTGAGACAGAAACTGAGAGCTTAGTAAACCATTCTCTACCAAATACAAGATATTAAAATATAACCACATTGGGAAAAAACCCAAACAAACCCAACCTACAATTCTAAATAGTGGTTGAGAAGAAGCTTATTTACTGTTGGCCTTCTCTGCATACTCTTCCCTGTACTCTTCAAATACATCATTGAGCAGAACAAATCCAGGATATTTCCATTACCTACTATCAACAGTAGAAAAAGTCTTTAACGCACTTTAGTTTTGGGACGGAGTAATGCACTGGCTTTCCAGTGATATCAATAGGTCCATTCTACTCACAATGAGTGAGTGTTCTTCACCCTTCCTTTCCCTGTTTCCCCTCCTTATCCTCCCATGCCAGGAAAGGAAGGAATTCTGCTTTTCCTGCTCAAATATTCAATAATCATTTCAGCCATCTGCTTCAATACAAGAAACTCTTCATAGAAGTCCATCTAAATGGCAAACAATTATAGATTAAGATGATTTATTTTGGTTTAGTGCAATGTCACTAGTTTAATAAAATAAAAAATAACTAAGGATTTGGGAAGTACTATGGTTTACCTATTTAAAATCTCACTCTCTTTCCAATACATTTTATCACTGCTGACAGACATTAGAATGTTCTTTTCATCTCTTTCCTCTTCTTGCAGTTTAACCTATCCCCTTAAGGAGTATTTGCTTTCTTTAAAATAGATTATACATTGTATGCAACATGAAAACCTTACACACTTCCTGTACCATCTGCAAGACTTTTCTCTCTGCTTCTTTAGAAATAATTAAACCAAAATTTTTTATTTTTCTTTTCATTTTGGATAAATAAGCCAGGATTTCCTTTTTATAAGAAAATTTTAAAAAGGAATTATTATTTCCAGATACGTGCATTTAAATTGGAGAAGCATTTTTTAATACAATCAACTAAACATCCAAGCCTAGTGAGACCAAATGTAGAATGCAAACTGTGATAAAGAGCAAATATGGAGCACAAACACTCCTCTATTCATGCAGAAAATATGATCTAATATGGAATTGGTTTCTTTCAAATAATTTTTTTTCTGCAACCCAGCGTGATTCCAGGATGTGCAAATTAAGACAAATTTTATGGGTCAAATTCTTCTTAACACTACAAGAGCTCAAGTCAGCTGAAATTGACGACAACTGGATGCTATGTCAGAGGGTGGAATTGGCACAGAAAATCAAAATGTTAGGAGAAGTTCTTATAAAACCAGACGCGACATGGTGCTTTGAATGGAGGAGAAAACAATTCTTAATGTGGTGAAAGAGAGAAAAGCATAAAGAAGAAGAAAAAGTTGACCCAATAGCTAAGAGATTATCAGATAAGGATCAGTTGTCAAAATAGACCAAACTGCAAAGATCTGAATGCTCATAATGGCTCTTGATGAATCTAACCCTATTCCATAACTAACTAATGGATGGGAAGCTACACCAACTCCTGATCCACTTAGAGTTTAAGGGAGGAGGGATTAATTTATTATTTTTGTATTCTTTGGAAATACAAAATAGCTATTTAAGACTTTATCACAGAGCTTCATTAAGTCTTCGGTACAAATTTCCCTCCTTTTTGTATTTGTTTTTTTTTTTTGTTTTGGGGGTTTTTTTAACAGTAATGTCCCTAAAAGAAGCCTGGTAACTTGCAAAATAGACCTAAACCAAAAACAGATTCACATATTCATGTATATGATTTAGCAGTAATATTTCTAGCAGTGGGAGTTTGAAAATATTATCAAATCCATGTTCATGTTTTATGACAACTGACCGATGGAAACCAGAAGCTATTCTGACACACATTTTAACCCATTTTTCTGCTACCAGAATGACTGAGAGCACAAATATGAGCCTGGTTAAACTTTCATCCATTTCAGTGAAATGTGAAGATGCATCACATCCTCATTTGAGTTCCAGAACCACTCAGGATGTCATATAGCATTTAATTTAGTAAAAAAGGATTAAACATCTAACCTGGAACTGCTATCCTCCCAGCTGTTGGATGATTCATTTCCATCACAAGCCCATTATGCAGTACCTAGGAAAACAAAACAAAACAAAACATGTATGTAATAAAAATATAATCAGTTCCTAAACTCAACAGGAAAAAAGAGATAATCATTACCATGTTCTTTCACAGAGTATCTGAATATACAGGGAGCTACAACTCAAGTAGTTCGCTTAATTTTGAAAATGAAAGCCCTTTTTAGCTATGCATCCAATCAAATGCTTCAGTAAGACTGTACATGTTTAACATATCTTTAAGCTTTTATACGCACTATCAAATGTAACAAACTGAGCTGGAAGTATGTTAGTTACACTTTCAAACACCAGTAGGCAACTGCTGCCAACACAGAATGAGAATTAAAACCTTCACACAATTTTCTTTTAATCTGCAATATGTACTAAAGGCCTATATATAACCTATCTTCTCTAGTTTATTTTTTCACTGTTACTCAGTTGCATTTGAGCTCATGATAAATCATACTGTGAAATGCTATGTCAATAGCTTTTAAATGCATTTAGGACAGATACAGTTTCAGACATAATTTCAATTTTTTTTTCTGGTGGTATGTTTTTGATGTTGATGTTTGGGGGGGTTGTTTGTTTGTTTGTTTGTTTTTTATTTGTATATCTGTATGGGATGAATATTCATTGCAATTTTCAGCTCATTGTTATTAACCTCAACCAAAAAACAATGTGTGATACTCAAGTAAAGAGGGCCAAAGAAATCCATATTAGCAAAGTCATTGCTCTTGTTCATAGAATTCTGCATCCAAAGCCAATAATCAACCTTTGTAATTTCCTTATTGATTATTCTGCCATCCTTTTAGCACTGTTACCCTAATCATACAATCAAAATTCTTAAAAAAAATTATTTCTTCTGTTATTGAAGTATCCTCTACAAATAAAAAGCCTCCTATTATGCAATAATTTTTATATTTGATGTAACAAGTCTAGAGTGTCTTGCCAAATGTATCAGCTATAGAAAAAGATACATCTACCTATTCACCTCGCAGCACGAACAACACCAGCAATCTCATCTCTTAATGACAAGTGTCAGTCTAATTATTCTTGAAAATTTCCAGTTAATGAGATGAGAATTTTCTTATGGAGTCTGTGCCACATTCTCCACTTTTGTTATGAGAATATTTTCTCCTAACACATAATTTAAATATCTTTGTATTAGACATCTTTATTCTTGTTTTTTCCCCAACTGGTCACAGAAAACGAATCACTAGCATCCTTTTATGTACTGGGAGATTGCAATCACATCCTCTCTCAGTCTGTTCTTTTCTAGACTAAACAAAACTAATTACTTTAACCATTCTTTCCAGGTCAAATTTTGTGAACCTTTTATCTGTGTAGAATAGCCTGTTTAAGAAATTCCCATTCCTGAACAGGTGGTGTCAAAAGGTCAGGTCAGCTTTCTCTTAGCTTGTGGGATGAGTCTATTTAGCTGACACGTAGAAATTCAGATATTTCTGATAATAGATGCTGGTGGAACAATGTCTGTTCACTGGTCTAATTGTTTGGCAATATCTCAAATCATTAGTTCTATTTCTCTTTCAGAAGGTTAACCGCAATTTTGGTGGACATTCAAGTGAGACATACAGAATTTTTTTCCAAATGACAGAATTTGGAAATATAATTGTTCAGTTTAAGTCAGAATCTTTCCAGTTGTGCCCTTAATCAACAACATTGAAAGTTTGGCCTCCTTACTCTGTAACTTAACTTACATAGGCTTTCTTTGTGCATTTAATTGATTATTTGGGACCTGAATGCAATAGAACACACTCATTTGAAATTCACAGCATGCTCAGCAGTAATTTAGGTGGCAAATTAAAGGATGTATATAAAAGTGGCTCCATTTGATTAAAGAAAAACATACAAATTCTCTAGCAGGTACTCAGAGCTCCAAAAAATTCTTGTTTTCCTCTGTTCTGGGTCTCTAAATTCTTAATCTCATAAGATAGACTTAAATTACATTTAAAAGATTTTTTTATTCTTTTTTTTTGTTAGACTCAAATTCCATGTCCCTTCTCTTTGCAGAATGAACTACAAAACCCCTAAAGTATCTTTGATGATTATCAGTCTAACTTCTACTTTTTAAAAGAATTGTTTAAGATGCAATCAAGCTTATTTTCTGTTTCCATGAGAAGAACAGTGTTGATTTTCCCTTTCAGATACATTCTTTACTCAAAAACACTGAAATTCTTATTGATCTTATTATCTACAGTTATTAAGCCTATATTGGAACTACACTCATTTCTCACTTTCTTTTGAAGTAAACAATCCCTAAGCAATGACCATGGTCAAAATCTGTGTTTTCTTTCCTATGTCAGTAACATTGTTTAAAAGAACTATGTAATTTCCTGTTCCATGCATTCCACTATTAGGATTTTCAAAAAGAAATTGAAAAAATCATCTTCACCGATTCTTCCTCATGTGCGTTTTAAAAAACTATGAAGGAAACATTTGAGATTACTGCATCCTAACCTTTGGGAGAATTCAATGTTCATGTCCTTTATCATCAAAGACAAGAGAATCACAGAATTACTAAGTTAGAAGAGACCTCCAAGATCATCGAGTCCAACCCTTGCCCTAACACCTTGACTAGACTATGTCACCAAGTACTACATCCAGCCTTTTTTTAAACACATCCAGGGATGGTGACTCCACCACCTGCCCAGGCAGACTGCTCCAATACTTTATTATTCTTTCTGCGAAAAACTTCTAACATCTAACCTATACCTTCCTTGGCACAGCTTGAGACTGTGTCCTCTCATTCTGTCAGTGGCTGCCCGGTGGAAGAGACCAACCCCCACCCGACTACAACCTCCTTTCAGGAAGCTGTAGGAGTGATAAGGTCACCTCTGAGTCTCCTGTTCTCCAGGCTAAACAACTCTAACTCCCTCAAATGTTCCTCACAGGGCTTTTCCTCCAAGCCCCCCATCAGCCTCGTTGCTCTCCTCTGGACGCGCTCAATCATCTCCACATCCGTCTAGGAAAAAGATGAGAGAACTCAAAGGCTTTCTCCTCCTTTATCTTGCACCACTCAAATGGTCCTGATCTTTCTGATGTGTTAGAGTCCTCTATTATGTTTGTATTCCCCTTAGCTCAGCATAAGGAACTGACGATCAAAGAGGATTATGTAAAAGATGACAGCAATCAGTAGGTAGATTTTTTTTTTTAACATATGTCTTATTTTCCAGGCTAGAAAATCCATATGATCTGTTAGTATTTGAGATTTTCTGAATCAAATAATTTTGGCCAACATTTTACACTGGGATCATTGTAAGGAAATCAGAAGCACAGTCTTCAGTCTTTCAGTAATAACTTTTAATATATATCAGGAATGATGTGGCCAGGAGGACCAGGGAAGTAATTCTTCCCCGTACTCGGCACTGGTGAAGCCACACCTCAAGTACTGTGTCCAGCTTTGGGTCCCTCAACTCAGGAAGGACACTGAGGTGTTGGAGCATGTCCAGAGACAAGCAAGGAAGCTGGTGAAGGATCTAGAGGGTAAGTCCTATGAGATGATGGTATTGGAGCTGTGGTTGTTTAGCCTGGAGAGGAGAAGGCTCAGCGGAGACCTTATCACTCTCTAGAACTACTTGAAAGGAGGTTGTAACCAGCTGGGGGTCAGCCTCTTCTCACAGGACAAGAGGACACAGTCTTAAGCTGTGCCAGGGGAAGTTTAAGTTGGACATTGGGAAGAATTCCATCACAGAAAAGGTCATCAGATATTGGAATGGGCTGTCCAGGGAGGTGGTGGAGCCACTATCCCTAGAGGTGTTTAAGAAAGACTGGACCTGGCACTTAGTGCCATGGTCTAGTTGACAAGGTGGTGCTCAGTCATAGGTTGGACTCGATGGTCTCAGAGGTCTTTTCCAACCTAATTGATTCTGTGATACCATATCATTTTATTCTGAATACAGTCATTTTGTAGATTAAAGAAGAAACCTCTTGTCTGCCTAGTGGTTAACAGAAAGAAATGCCACCATGAAATTCACCTGATGTCAACATTTTGTAATCTTACATCAACAATAGTACTAGTAGCACCTGCTGTTATGTGTGACACGTTCATGTAGAATTTTTGTTTTCTTATTCATATGTCTTTATATCTTTTCTCTGTTCCTTTAATGGAACAGTCTCTCCAATTTGCAAGACAGAAAAAAAATGCACTTGAAGTAGCAAAAAAGCCTCTACAATATAATGAAAACAACAGAAAATAAGGTTATCCTGATTTGTGGCTTTTTTAATGAGTCCTGCATCAACTTTTGCTACATAACCTTTTTTATTTTGTTAAATTGCACTTTCTTGAAGACTGAGTTTGACAAAGTATATAAATATTATATATACAATCCAGAACAAGTAATTCTCTATCAGTAGTTGTTACAATTCTACTGTATATGCAGAGAGCAACAGACTTGTCCATGTTTCAAAAAGAAAATATTGCTTGGTGATGGTTAAATACAGCAGAATTCACTACATTTTTAAAGTTACTTAAACGGTATGGATTATTACATGACTTCATTCAAACTACAGCAAATAGACCAATTCATATGATTCCATCTTCTAACCCGAGAAAATAAAATAATTTCATTTAAAAATTATTACTATATTGTTTTCTCAATACAGCATGCAAGGAAGCCCACAAAAATCTTTTAAGCAAAGATCTTAACACTTTACTTGTGTAATGCAAATCAAGGGTAATTTAATATATTTCATCATATATATTCTCAGTTGTTTCATCATTTTCTCTTAGTTCATCATGAGAAAAACTATGGAGGATATAGTAATTCAGATAGAATAACTTCAATGCTTAATTTTGTTCTTTTCTCTAACAGTGTTAATAACTCTAAGTTAAAAAGTAGTTAGAATTTTTATAACAAGCAGAATTAAAATCACTTATCCAGCTGATTTCAGAAAGAGGATCAAGTATTAACACTAGTTATTCTTTGTATTCTCACCTTGTTCAAAACAATTATTCATCTGACACTACTTTTATGTGTTAATATTACCAGTGGGTAGGTCCAGTTTAATCTATCTGAAAAATAGTTAGGAAAACTACATGCAGGATATGCCTTTGGGGTGATTTAAGGAAGTCTGCTTTTCTTGGACACTCCACAACTTGTAAAAATATCTGATGCTTGATGATGGGTCCTTCCCTTGATAAATAAAATAACAATACATATAAAAAGGACTCTTTTGATAAAAATATTATATAGAAAGTAACAAAAGTTATGAAACAAAATTTAATAATTAATATTATTATTAAAAAGCATCAATCTTCCTTTCATCTTTCAAAATGAATGACCTTCTTATATGCTAAGGAAGAAAAATCATTGACTGTATTATTGATGCAACAAGCACAAGTGGCAGGCAAGAGAATCAGAAACATGATGCCTGCTCTTTTTCATGTAAATGTTAGACTGTATGGCCACCTATTAAATATCTGGCAAATTCTACAGTTTTCATAAGGTCCATTTCATATCACATTAGTTCACATCAACTGTGATGTAACTGCTGATGCATGTAACTAACCACCCATGATGATGAGGTTTCCCTTGGAACTGCCATCAAAGCAGATGCTAGAATCAGAAATATATATTCAAACCTTGTCAGCTCCCATCTACCCCCTTCCCTGATCCAAACTTTAGAAGTTCTATTTCACGTAAAGCCATGCACTCAAAATGCGCATTTGTACAGGAACCACTCTTTCACAATTTCATCTAGAGTTTAGTGAAACTGATTTTCAGGACCACAAAGGAAATGATGTAATCATTTTCTCCATATTTTTGTAGCCACAAGATAGGTGACTGTTGGTAAATGTAATTAGTATTCACGCCTCCAAACCACACACACACAAAAAAATAGTTTTCCTATACATGCTGGACATACAGCTATGGCCATAATCACCCCCTGAAGAAGAAACAGCGCATGTTGTGAACACAACGCCATATTGGAATTGTATTCCACATCCGAAAAGTACCTCTTTCCAAATAAAAATACATTAACTCATTTGAAATTTGAAAAGGTATTAAACATATCCCCATCTGGTGCCTGGTTCCATTTGGTCTTGTATTTCTAGAATGCTGTTACAGAGCAGAAAGGTTTGCATATCAGCATGCCTCCCTTTCCCCTTTTTTCAATTCACCAGTCCCAGTATTTTCAAGTTCTGTTGCCAAAGTTTTCTTTTATCACTAATGACTTTATTATTCTTCTTTCCAAACACAGTTTCTAACACACAAGGCTCACCTGGAGAAGGTAATAATACATGTCTATCATATCTAAGTATTGTATGAATGAATAACATATATCTCCACTTTACCTGCCTTTCATATTTGAAGTTTATCACCATTTCACGCTAAGAAAGGACATAATTTAAGGAAAATTTATTTTCATTTCAAATTTTTGAATTAATGAAATCTGGTTTTCTTGTTTCTGGTTGCTTATTGATTTACCTCTTTTCTTCCAGTTCCTTATTATGACACAGTAAATGCTTCAGAGTATGTTACAGTCCCTTATGCCCCTAGAAACACACCTGTGATACTAAATGAAAACAACTCAAGAAAACTACAGTTCACTGGAATGTCCTTATTCTCTCCTACTGCTTTCTCCCACGCCAGATTGTGTGCTTTAGCAAAGTTTTTCTTTTCTTTGTGCAGTGAAGTGGTGGCTTTCACAGAGTCTTTCTTACTCCACAGCTTTGTATCTATTTGTACACATGCTGCAGACAAAATCACTTTTTATTGACATTCCTAAGATTGGGGTTTTGATGCATGAAGCACATACTTTTACCCTGATCCCTTTAACATTATTCAAATACTTCATGCTTTTCTGCAGTGTCTCTTACTCTAGTACAGAACACCTCACCTAGATTCCCTGTTGATTCTCAGAATTTCCTTACTTTTTTATTTAGTATCTTTTGCCTAAAGAGTTTTTATATCCTCCAGTCTAATAGTGGTTCTACAAACTAGCAATTGGTTTTTCAACACTGAATTTAAGTTTTACAGCAGCCATGACATTAACCCAAAAATGTCTGTTCCAATACAAGAGGTAAGAGTTTCTTACCTGCATTCCTCTATGTCACTTAATCATAAGTCCATTTCCATACTCTAGAATTAAATGTTTCAAAAAGGCACTCAGAGCAATGAGAAATTGCTTCCCTTATGCTCTATCCCAGTGTGACATTTGATCAGCTGAAGGTAGTTGAATTCACCCATTATTACTACCTCATTAGGTTTAGATGACTCTTTGATCTCCTTCAACATTTTGAACTTAATATCCGTTTCCTGATCAGAAGGCTCAATAGTAATACAGTAATACAGCTCCCCCAGCTCTATGACTTAATCTGTCCTTCCTGTTCAGTTTATAACCAGGTATTACACTCTCCTATTGATTTTTGTCATTCCAACATTCTTCTGTAATGGCTGCTATGTCAAGATTCTCCTTCTTTGCCAATTCCAGTTACTTTTTTTTTTAATCTTACACATCTCATGTTGGTATAGATTGATGTATAAGTTCTGTTTGCATTTGGGAAAACAAAGAGTTGGCTACATCATTTTTTATTTAATTCTCAAGTTTTACACTGTATTACTTTCGAAGAATTTACCATCTTACAGTTTTCCTGCACATTTGATTCTTATCCCTTACTCCTTTTGTATGACTGACATCACTAGCAGACGTCTTAAAATGACGTGAGCCCTCATTTGTCAGCTTTTCTTCAACTCCTGTATGAGTAACCACACTCATTAATTTCATGCACCAGCAATCTATTCTTACTACGGTTGTAGATAAGCCCTTCCACAGAGATTCTTCCTCCTTGAAGCTCTGTGTAAGTATCCCAATGGAAATCCTACTTTTTGTCATCCAGTAACTGAAATATCAAAAATCTGAAATTATGAAACCTCCACTAAAATCAGACTTCTTTATGTTCAAAAGGGAACATAAAGATGGTGAAACTTCACCAGATTCCTGGATAAGTTTCCAGGATTCTTTTAGTGGTTTGTAATACTGGCACAAAATATACCCACCACAGTGAGCTGTTGTCAGGCACCCTATCAAAGTCTGTTCTTCACAGACTCAATCTCTTCATCCCTAAAAATCTACTCAGCAAATTGTTTCTGTGGCCAATATGAACAAGGCAATTCAGGTTTTTAGTAAATCAGTTTCCTAAAGCATCTTTCAAATTCAATAATCAAAGTAAGACATGACCATGGTGCTCCGAATTAGTTCTTAATGTTTTACTTCCTTTAGCACCTCTTGCTACAAAGTAAAAATTAAAAAGTCCTAAGTGCAAATAAGCCACAGTATAATGCATAAAAGAGACATTAAACAATCCAAAAATTATTAAACAATGAAAATCATTTCTAACAGAGCAGAAACACCTTTCCCACTGCCTAATCATCAAACACATAGTTATTCTTGATGAAAAATACTAAATTCAATTTATACCTCACGGTCTAAGTAAATATGAGAGAGCTGCTGAATAAGTCTATATAAATCTCCTTTTCTTTTCCTGCTTTCCTCAGAGGGAAAGATGGCTGAGGACAATGCCGGCACCTGGTGGCCAGCCCCCGCTCCTCCTCACTGTGTCCTGGAGTCATTCCCTGGAGGCTGTGGGGCCAGTCTCGGGCTGGTGGTGGGACGGGTGGCCACCTGCTGGGCCACTGCTGCTTCCCTTGCGAGCAGGGAGCCACCCGGTGACTGCCATTGCCTTGCCAGGTGTGAGCAGTGACAGCTGGAACCCTTGTCCCCGTGGCGGGGTCGTTGGTGGGGTGGGCACAGAGTGTGATGGGTCACACACAGCCAACCTGGCTACTGATGTTTTGGCAGAGCCAACATGCATTCGCCATCGGCAGGCGCAGCATGGACAGCTGAGCCCGGCCCCGCGTGCATACCGCTCCTTGCCGAGCTTGGCAGCTGCTCCTCAGCCACCCCCGTGCTCCTGCCAGGATCCGGGGTGGCTCCACTGGGTGTGCATGGAGTCAACCCATGCCGGAACTCATGGAGCCCCCTCCCTCACACCTCACTGCCGTTGTGACGTGGCTCGGAGCGCATGCAGGGGTTTTTCCCTGGCTGTCGTGGTGTGCGGTGGCAGCGGTGGGAAGTTGCGCAAGGCTCCTGCCAGCGGCGGAGAGCTGCACGGAGCTGCTCTCGCTGGTCACGGCACGGCAAGGGGCCACACTCACTGCCCTCTTCTGCCGGCAGCACCTGCAGCACAGTCCCTGTGGGTTCTGCAGCGTTCCCTGCGGCAGTGTACCGGTGGCCAGTGCCCTGTAGCACTGGCAGGCAGAGGCAACCACGGCCGCTCTTGCAACAGCCTGGCGGCCATGCCAGCAGCTGCAAGGGGCGGGGCCCCTGCCCCACACGGGCTGCAACCAGTGTGCAGGGCAGGGCCAGCCTCTGGCAGCAGATGCAGCCCACGCGCTGTGCCCCTAGACCCCGGATATCTGCAGCACTGGCAGGGGGGTGGCAGCGGCCCCTCTTCTCCAGGCAAGAGCAGCCACATGGATACTTTGGCCGGAAACACCACATTGGTCACATGGCAAAATCTCGTCAGGAGGGGTGGCGCCCTCACACCACTGCCCAATGGGGAAGCAGCACGCCCAAGCGGCTGCCCCGAGAAAATAGGAGAACAGGCAGCACAGAAAAGCCAGAAGCACAGAAGTTCTGCCCTCTTTCGGCTTCTTTCTGTGCTGAGAGAAGCATGGTTTCCCTCCTCCACAGTCCCTGACCACATGGCATCATCACGGCTCACTTTCCCTTGACACGGGCAGCAGCACGGCATCACCGGAGCTGGGGCAGTGCCAGCAGAGGAACCACATGACAACAGGAGTTGTGGTATCTTCCCACTTTGGGTCCCCCCTGGGGTTCATCTCACAGTCCCTCTTTTTCAGCAGCTCTGGTGTGGGACCAGTTGCCATCATCGGGCCAGCCTTTCTTCCCTTCCTTCCGTTGCTCCTTAGCTCATCAGTCAGCTTGGAGGAGCAGTTCGTTATTTTCCTTTTTGTGAATATTGTCGGGTTGTTGTTTCTGTAATTTGATTAGTACCTCAGTGAGGTTCCATAGTTTATAGAGCCCCTAGATAAATAAACTGCAGTGGTTTCCTATTAAGTCTCTTGTCAATTTTACTGCCCCCTACAGTCCAAACCAGGACATAAGCATATGGTATATTTAATATTTGTAACGAATGGCAAGGAGATAAGGAGAATAAAGAGTTATAACTCAGGCCAAAACAAAAAAAATGCATGGGTACAAGTCTGTAATTAACTCTGACTTTCAAGGTTACAGATCTGATTCTGACTTCCAGGGTCTGTCTTGGTGCTCAAAAATCAGCTCGCTTTCATCAGATGCCCAAGTACAGCTCCCTGACAACTTCTTGCATCATCAGTCTGGAAACGTGGCAACTGCTAGCAATGGTATTACAAATGACTGGGTTTTGATAATTGTTTCCTACTTTGGATTATTACAAATACTTTGTTCAGCATTTAATGTGATGTTAGCAGTTTCTCTGAACAAAAAGCATGAATAAACTTAATTCAAGTAATTTTAAAAAATGCAAGTGAATGTAAAAATTGAGAAGAGTATTCTATGCTCAGTATGGGTTGTATTATTTTTGTGACATTCATAATGTCATGTGAAAGGCTTTAATTTTATTTCGTTGTGATTTATCTCAACAACAACATAATAAGTTTCTAGATGTTTTCTTTTGTGGAAACTGACTCATTAATTAAATGCAAGTATGTTTGTTATTACACTGGAAATAAGCTAGAACGGCCACATCTTCAAGCACTGTGCCATACGTGGGAGACTACCTAAACCTTTCCACTGCCATTGTTTTCATAATAACTCTGTGGCTGTTTCATGTGTTCATCAGGCATCATATCTGGATCTGCCCATGGAGCCTCAGATGATGAAGAGAAAATTCCTCTGGAGTTTTGTATGACTGAGATTTTTCAGAAGTAACTTTTTGCCGAGTAGCATTGGAATAAGTGGCATGCAGAAGCAAATCCAGATTGAAAAATGACTGAGCTGTTTATCCACCAGGAACCATTTTAAACAGCACTGCACCATTATGCTAATATATAACTTGATTTCTGGTAATCCTTGGAAACATCCCTTCTTTCACCCAATACTGTACTAGTTTGAAATCAAACCAGTGGGCGATCACAAGTCAGAATTATAATTTAATAGAAAAAAAAATTAAAAGAAATAAATAAATGCAGAAGTGCAAGAACACTGACAAAGTCAGATACACCCTGACACTCTATGGTAATAGCAGTCCAAGCAAAGCAGTTCCATTGAAGCAGTGATCCTGTAAAAAGAAAAGGGGTGAGAAAGTCCAATGGTAGCTCTTGTCCTCTGGGAGTCCAGGAGGTAAGCGCTCCTGTGGTGTTCAGAGTCTCAGCTTATATCCAGGATGGAATAGTTGTCTCCTCCCTCTGGGCAAAACATCTCACAATGGGATGGTGAGTCATGTGATAAGGCCTGATGGGCCCATTAACAGCAGATAGTCCAGGAAGGAGCTATCTCTGAGTCATGGGCGAGGCATTGATGGCCCATTAACAGACGATAATGGCAAGGAACACTGTTTCACCAGCTGTTTCAATGGCTAACAGAGATGGTAATAGAATATACTTCAACCTAGGACAAATACAAAGTACATAATCAGTATAGGTTTTCTAATCCTGTATGCCACACTGAGTTCCCAAGAACCTTCTTTTAAGTACTCCATCTTTCACTTGCTATTTAAGCATTACAGTTTATTTATACATCAGTCATTGTTTTGTTAGAACTAGTCTGTCAGCTCAGAGTACTTACCCCTTCCTATGACTGCCAAACTTGCTTATCCCCAGAGGAATGCCACTTAACATTGGCACCTGCTCAGTATTGTAAAGTACATCCAGATGAGAGCATCTCCCTACAGACCCTCAGTCTGCTGCAGGCAGAGATTCAATAAATGTCTCATAAGTGGTTTATGTCTCAATATTGTTCCACTCACCTTTGTAGTCCTTTAGAAAAGGAATTGTGATAGTGGTTTGAAGCACAGCATTTTGAACTAAGTCAAAAGAGTATAGGAACTCATGTAGACTACCCTGGTAAACCATATAGATGCTGTTGAGTGTTGCTAGATGTCTGGGGCAGTCAAAGAAACTTTCATCAACAGAAACTGGCACATGAAGATTTTTCCTGATTTATGCTCTCATTAACATTAGCCTTTGTAACAAAAATGTTTAAGACAGAGAACTCCTATAACTGTGCTTATGCCAAGGAATTGAGATTCAAGAGTGCTAGTTGCAAGACATATATGGAGAAGATGAAAAATAGGTTCCCACTTTGTATCAGTATCTTCAACTTCTTTCCAGCAGCTCAGTACTTAACTACTTCATCCACTTTTCCATTATTAGAATTTAGTTACAATTTTATTACCCAACCATGAAATTTCTCTCAAAGCTGCAGTAAAGCAAAAGGAAACTAAAGCCAGGAAAGTATTTCAGATATATGAGTGCACTCATAAAAGAGATTATTTCTTTCAGAAACCATCCTCTTAAAAAAACAACCAAAACATAGTTTTGAAAATACATTTCACATTTTAGTCATTAATGTGTGTCAGATGCTTTTAAAGAATTTAATGTAAAAAGCAATTAGTATTTGACTACTGATATGTAACTGTGAGCAAAAATTCAATACTGGTTTTTAAATGTAATGCTTCAAATGAATTTGGCAATGCTTCCAGACTTTTCTTGCTTTGAAGTTAATGACTCTATGCCATTAACCTTAACAAAAAAGATACAGTACCTAAATTAATAAAATACGAAAGAAATATCACAGTTTTGGGTCCTGATGTACACACTTGCCAATGGCCTGCAGTAATGTCATCAACTAGTACACTGGATATTTTATTGATTCTGCCATAACAAAATCTCATTCTTCTGGAAAATACTTATCAACTAATAAATGGAACTGAATTTAGGAAAGAACTGTTCATTTCCTTAAGCAATAAACATATTAGAAAATTGGAAAGTTCTAGATATGTTCCTAAAAACACAGAGAACCTGATAAAGCATTACATTTGTATTTCTGCACTGATGTTACACATTATCTTCCCATTTGTGGTCAGATGTGGCATATAAGAAGCCTGAACTTTATTTTGTCCTGTCAGTTTCGCAGTAAGGACGCCTCAAAAAGCAGGTTACCAGGGTTAAGCCTCAACAAATGGAAGGATCAGCCATTCCATGTGGAATTATCATGAAAAATAGACCTGAAAGCTTATATTCAGGCAACTATATGCTGAATATAAGACCTGTCAGTCCTTTATCTGATCTCTTTATCTTCATCTCTTACTTCAGCACAATTATCACCAAAAATCTGGAGAGCTCACTTTACCTATCTATAGAGACAGAAACCCTCAGATGCTCTCTGGACAAACAGCTTCATACCTTTTACAGATCAGTTGATTATAGCTCATAGCTGCTGAAATAGCTTGTTAGAGAAGCTATGAGGGACAAAAGAAGGAAAGAGAAAAAAAGAAAATATAAAAGACTGATTTTCCACTTAAAATCTTACACAATTTTTCATTAACAAAGGCACAAAATAGTTCATCTGAGTAAATTCATATCTTCAAACATTCTAATGTATTTTGCAATTTATATTCAACTTTGTCTCCTCAGCTTTGTATTGAGGGTTTCTTCTACCTCAGCAGTGGTATCTATTACATTATATTATATAAGGCAATACTAGGATGGGAAGCATTAAAAGCAGCACTGACAGTAATCTCACATGATAGAAGAGTATTTTTTCTAAACACGCAAAACTAAGCAGATGCACAATGTAATTGGAAAAGCAATTTTTACATGCCTACATTCTGAACCATTTCAGGAACTTCATAATACCAACAATTTGTAACAGTTCACTGTGTCTGAGTTTAATTGAAGCAGTTTGCAATGAATATTTGCCAGAAGAACTGTCTCATGTCAAGTCATAAGCACTACTCTGAATATTCACTTTGCATAAGACCTTATATTCTAACTAATGCTAGTCAAGCAGACAAGTAAACTGAAGGGCAATCAAACAATACAAATGTAAAGAGGTGACATCTAATAAAATGAAATAAAAGTATTTTAATAAAATGAATTGTCTTAGTCTTGCAGCTGTTTTGTGAGACTGGATTTAATCTGAGTTAAATTTAAGTACAACACAAATGCATCAAAATGGTTTGAGACTGCTGATTAAAATGCTACCAGCTTATTAAGCAATCTGTATTTCCTACAAGTGGCAAATCTATCTAAAAAACTCCAGTCCTGCAAAAGGAATTTTCTTCCAGAAGTACTTTTGAACAGTAAACTTCTTCAACTCTGCAGTATTTCACAAGAAATTTCTGTACATTATCACACTTGAGTATCAGAGCAAGTATCTCCTACACTACCTACATAAAAGAAGTTCATTAAATAATTCTGTAGCAATAAAATTGCATACAATTTTGCTGGTGAATGAAACCAACACATTACTATCATCATGTGACAAAATTCTGAAGTTATTGTCAATTTTCTGATGGGTCACCTGTTGTTCAAGGAAACAGCTGAAAGACATTTAAAAATGCTTGGTGTTTCAGACCGAAACAGAAAGTACTGTAACGTTTGATACATTAAGCTATTCTGAAAACAGAATTGTACAATAGAAGTGTCACATAACTGCAAGTCATATTTTAAGAGTACTTCACAGGATAATTTAAAAAATTAAAGCATTATTTCTTTGTATCTCATTGATGTATATCTATATGTTACATACAGTGGAATGCATGAAACTAGAGTTTCTTTTTCTTATAATTTGGTGCTGCAAACAACTGTTTGTTCAGGTTATAATTTGTCTGAACTTTTTCCCCCCACTAATCTGCTTATCTGAAGCCAATCACATGCAGAATTTGAAAGAGATATTCAAAAGGCAAGTGGTAAATGGTCTTTTATTCTTTAACAGAGTGTCCCAGTTTAGGACACTAGGGGGCGCTACCAACGACGAGAGACTTAACAGAAAGCCAACAACCAAAACCAAACGTAGTTTATTAACTACGGGCTATAAAGTGTATAAGAACCACTATAAGCATAAACCAATTACACAAAACAGACCCGACAATATTTCACAAAAAGAAAGAAAAAACCAAACTGCTCCTCTGAGCTGGCTGCTGGGCTGTGGAGCAAGGGAAGGGGGGAAGACTGCCCCGTGGATGGTGCTGGCCCCACTCTAGGAGCTGCTGGAAAATAAGGACAGTGAAAAGGAACCCTGGGGGACCCAAGGGAGAAATACCACACTCCTGTCACCACTGAGTGGTTCCCTGCTGTCACTGCTTGAGCTCTGGTGATGCCACATTTCAAGGGACTGAGAAGGAGCCACTGTGCCTCTCCCAGCAAAGCAAGGAAGCCAAAAAAGACAGAACTTCTGTTCCTCCAGCTTTTATGGGGTGCCCGTTCTCGAGTTTTCTTGGGGCACCCTTCCTGGGTGTGGCACTTTCCCATTGGATGGCAGCACTGAGCGCTGCTCCCTCTCCGAGATTTCACCACAAGGGAAGACGGCATTCCCATCAAAATGCCTGTGGCTGCACTCGCCAAGAGGAGGGGGCCGCCACTGCTGCCTCGCCACCACTGTGGGGCATCTGGGGGCCACCAATGGCACCGCCTGCAGGGGCACTCGCTGTCCACCACAAGAAACTGCCGCCATGTGCCTCCACGGGCAGCCGGAGCAGCCACTGGGTCACCGTCATGGGGCACCG
>VXBA01000467.1:65400-138902 GCA_013399895.1 Serilophus lunatus
CCCGGCTGCTGGATTCCCTTGGGGGGGGGCCCCCCGCCACCACTGCAAGGACCATTCCTACACAGCCACTCACTGAAGCCCCTCTCCGTAGCAGCGGCAGCCGGGACAGGTGTGGCTCTCGCTGCCGCCACCATCCAGCCCCAGCTCCGCAGTGGAAGCAGCGTGAAGATGCTGATGGCATGAACACAGCTGCCGAGCTCTGCCTGCACCCCACGCCTGCCAGTTCGTTGGTGGCAGGGGCACGGGTCAGCTCTGCCACTTCTGGCCCGCTCTGCCACTGCCCGTGCCGCCACTCTGCCACTGGGATCAGCCCCTGCCACTCGCACAGTTGGTGGGACCAGTCCCCACTGAGGGTCCGCTCCCGTCCTCTCCGCACCCGAGTCTGCGCACCTCAAAGCACTGGGACATGCCTGGTCACATGGGACCATCAGCCCACCATGCTCCACAGAGCCACAGGTTGAGCTAGGTCAGCCCCATTGCAGAAGAATGGATAGGGGTATCCGTCTCCGCTCGCTGCACACCCAGTCCCACTCTGCTGCACCAGGAACAGGGGTCCAGCTGCTCTCGCCTGTTTCCCCTCCTCTCAGGAAAAATGGAAAAAAGTTTTAAAAGACAAAACCCCTTCTCCCTCCCTCCTAGAAAACCTTAAGGTTAAACCCATAACACAGATGAACATGAATGTTGAGATAAAAATAGTAATTGATGTAGGCATTAAGTCTCAAATCTAGAAGATTCTAAGTAATTGTAAGCAATTTTCTGTCCCTTCTGATCCATGTTCTTCGCTTGCTACTTTGATTTCTGGTTGGCACAAAAAACAAATAGTGCAAAATTGGAAGTTACAATATTAAAGAATCACTTCTAACAGTTACTTAAGTAAAAACATTAAAAAATACACTGCATAGAACAATCTTGGCTTTCGCAGTACAGAAGGATTTTTCAGTGATATAATCCACCTCCAGTATATAGATTCTGTGATTATGTAAAAGCCCAATTATCATAGCATTTCCCTTAAGGATCTAATCATATCAGAGAGATACAGTAAATCCATTCCTATAAAACTTCTAGGCTAATTTCTTCATAAATATATGTGAACTTGCTTCACTTAGAAAGGCTTTTCTTTTCTCTTTGAAACTGAATCTGTGTTCCTGCAAACATTTTCTCACTCATCCAATACCACCATTTAGGAAAAAAAAAACAAAAACAAAAACAAAAAAACAGAAGAAAGAATATTATTCCAACATTTCTGTATCTTTTACTTCAATCTTATATCTGAAGAAATATTCTTTTGGAAGAACTAGAAGTTCTGGCTTTATGTTCATGTATTCCACAGTCTCCTGAATACAGCTGCCAGTTTTCAAATGAAAGCTGGTTTTTGAAGGATGACTACTGCTGACTGGACTCAGCCAATTACAGAAAAACAGAAATAATCGAAACACACTGGCCACACAAAATTAAACGACAGTTACTACTGAAATGGATTGCAATGGAATATATGAGCTAGTGAATTAGCAAAGACAGTCAAAGAAAGGATTGCTCATTAAAAAAATTAATTCACGTTGTGGGATTTCTTCTCTGCCATGCGTGTATAGGATGATTTTGGAAATGAACAATATGACACATGACACCTTACCTACCGCTAGACACTTGACTGAGATAGTAACTTGACTTGCAAGATAGTAACCAAATTTCCCTCATATAGGCAACAAAGAAAGACACATCCAGAGGGTGATGATGACACTGATATTTTACTACAATTACCCTAACTATGATTATATTACCTCATTAATGATGGAGTGATCCTACAATAAGAATGTAACTCTACCTTAAAAATCTCACTTAAATGGTTAGTTTTATCTGAGTTGTATCCAGGACTGTTTATCAGTTCCTCATCTGTAAAATGTGGAGAAAAATATTTCCACAGTTTTTCAAAAGAATAAAAGGCACATGGGACACTGAAAGACACAGAAAGGACATGGTGTTGAGCTAGTTTCAGATCAGTGAACATTAAGTCATCCTACTTCTGATTTACATCAGCAGAGGTGAGACAGACTGCCAAAATGAATTTGCACTATATAATAAATACTCAGTATTGCTGAAATTCACTGTCACTACTACCATGTATCCACTGACACAGATGTTCCTTATCAATTCTTTCCTTTTTACATATGACAGAATATTCACAGGCTTAGAGTCAACACTCTATGGGTTGAAGGAAAAAGCAGTAATGCACTTAGAAAATATGACCTGAATAAGTGGTAAGTGTCTAAGGTATTAAAGGACAGCTCAGATGTGTGCACAATCCAGTTTTCCCCTTCAGCATTGGTAAATGCTCCATCTTCAGTCAAGCGCCTACTTACAGGCAGCTGACAGTTAGGGCCTGCCTGCATTCTCCCCTAATCCATCAATACATAACTGAAGAGAAAGAGATACTCCATCTCCAGAACAAATCTGGAGTTTTTTCAAGTAGCGCTCATGAAGATAGCTTACTTATTTGTCTTGCATAAACACATCACTCAAGAAGACATCAAAGAAAGCAGAGCTGCCATAAATCTGATGCTTGCTTTTTTGTTATGATTATTAATCAGCTATTGAAGACAATGAACTCTTGGCTGAATTTCATGAAGGTCAAATCATACTAAGCTGGGACCATTTTCAAACTTAAGGAAGATGGTATTCCCAAAAAAATAATAAAAAATGTTCCATATATGTAACTGATACTCAAACGTAGCAACAAGATATTTAGCTCATATTTACCTTGTGTTTGATTACTAAATTGTAGGTATCTAATTTTGATTGCAGTCCATTAATGGGAAAAGAAGCAAAGGAGTTTGGAATCCAAACTGCTCTCTCTGATGCAGCTCCACAATGTGAACCAAAGCATGGCAAATGGAGGTTTGCTTTTAAAACCTACAATGCTAAATAAAGCAAATGCATCCACAGTTACTTAAAGGTTCACTCCAACTAAGTAGGAATAATTTTATAAGAAGTATGTAACTGGTGATCTAGACAAGGAACAATGTAATGTTACCTGGGGTTGCATGTTGATTAGCTAGCAAGGCAACAGATTTTGCTTCTACTGGTGCAAACAGGAGTCAGAGCAAAACCAAAAATGCAGTAGGATATTGTTGTTCAGTCATGTTTTGCATTTTAGCCTGCTAATGATGAACCTTAGATGGACATTCATACTTGTCTCTTGGAAGACTGGAGCTGAATGTTAGCTGACTGGTGTAAGTTCTAACTGACAGGCCAAAGAAATCCTTCAGGCATGCAGAACATTTTCTTTGAACTGCTATGCTAGTGATGTTGAACTAATGTGATTTTGTCATTGAAGCAAGCTCCCTGAATCTTTCTTGTAAAGTGTTCATACTTTTCTGCAAAAGCTGTCAAGAGTTTGAAACTGGTATTGAGTTCAGAAAAAAAATGGTATTTCAAATTCAAACTATATTCAAAATAAAGTCTGAAAACACTTAGTGCTTTAAAACCATCTATTTTATCTTAGAAAACCACAGAATCATTTGAGACAGGAAATAGAACACAGAAACTACTCAAGGACCTCATCTTAACCCAGTTCTTTTTCTTATAGTAAATTTCTAAGAGGAACCTATTGTAATAGTCAGTCAGAAGATGGATATTGTCTCAACGTTGTCACCAGGGACTTGGACATTTTCAGGTACCCCAAAACCTGAGTTAAAGCCTTGACCGAAGTTTGCAAAGCCATCCTGCCTGAGACAGAACGGCTGCCAGGTGTCGCTCCTTGGACTGAGACTGGAATGTGGTTCCTATGGAAACCAGGGTGCGGATACCTTGGGACAATGCGGTGCGGCTGAAAGTGTACTGTACCCATTTCTCTTTTAAGGAGGAAGGGAACGATACAGTTTGAGTCATACACTGCAAAGGGAATGATACATCTTGGACTCATTCTCTAGAGTCAGGGAGCCATGGCAGATGAGAAAACTACCCCCTGGCAAAAGGCCACTTGACTGACTGACACTCCTCTTTGGATATATAAAGAAGGCCTCTTATCAACCAATGGAGAGGAATTCCCCCCCACTGAAAGAATCTACAATGGGTCAATAGGGACACCTCAAGGACTTGTCGTGCGGTGGTAGCTACATGCCTTTTCTCTCTCTTTCTCTCACTTCGCTTTCCCTACCTCACTTTTCCTGCTGCGTTTTGGGCACATAATAAAGTTTTGCTGTTTGATCAAAGCTAATGTTTTTTGCACTCTAAGATGACGGTAACAAACCATCACACGTCCTGTCAAATTCGAGCGGACAGTGACACCTATCTAATGGCTTTTCATACCAGTAGAAACACTACAGCTTTATTTTTCAGATTTACAAAACAGTTTTGTTTTTGATGAATTATTGTCCACAAAAATGTTATTGCTATATTTAAAATCAGATATTTATATAGTAAAAGACACAACACACAATAGGTTATTAACCCCATGCTACTGTGTAGTACTGAGATGCCTTTACAAGTATATTTTCATTCCTGTGCTAATTAATGTCAAGGTTTGTAAATTACTTTGAGAACAAGATGAAAACCATATGTTAAAATTTGATGGTTATGACCAAATGACAATATCTGCTAATTCTCCCCTTAACTTTGTAATATATATTAAAAATATTTCCTAAAATCATCACAAAGATTAACAAAACTCTCTAAAACATGCAAAAGAAGACTAGAAATCAGCAGTTAAAATTGTTATCAATAGTGTTGTAAAGTAAGAAAAATACAGAAAAAAAGGATTTAAGCTTTAAATCAAAACTGCAATAGCATAATTCACACTTACAAATTAAAAATAAAAGAGTTACAGTGTTATATCAGGCTGGTGAGCTGTCACCAATGGGGTTCCACAGATCCCCATCTTAGGCCCAGTTTACTTCAACATCTTTATAAACAAGTTGGATACAGGACTCCAATTTGCCAATGATACTAAATTGGGAGGAGCTGTTGATTCCCTTGAAGGCAGGGAGCCTCTGTAAAGAGAACTCAACAAATCAGAGGGCTGGCTGATCACCAAACATATGAAAAAAGACAAGTGATGGATTCTGCACCTGGGATGGGGCAACCCTGGATGTGTAGACTGAGGAATGAGATGCTAGAGAGCAGCTCCATCAAAAGGGACCGGGGGTCCTGGTCTACGGCAAGTTAAACATGAGTCAGCAGTGCCCTGGCAGCCAGGAGGGCCAAGCATGTCCTGGGGGGCATCAGGCAAAGCATCACCAGCCGATTGAGGGAGGTGATTGTCCTTCTCTGTACTGGTGTGGTCTCACCTTGAATATTGTGTGCAGTTTTGGGCAGTACAATATAGGAAAGAAATAAAACTATTAGAGAGCATGCAAATGAGGGCTACAAAAATGAGGAATGGTCTAGAGGGGAAACCATACAAGGAGCTGCTGAAGTCACTTGTATTGTTCAAAAGGAGATTGAGGGAAGATCCCATTGCAATCTACACCTTCCTCACAAGGTGAAGCAGAGAGGGAGATGACCTGTGAAAGGGACCAAGGAAATGGCATCAAGCTTTGTCAGAGGAGGTTTAGATTAGATACTAGAAAAAGGCTTATCACCCAGAGGGATAAACCAGGCATTGGAAACGGGATTTCTAGAGAAGTAGTCATGGCAACAATCCTAACATAGTTCCAGAAGTGTCTGGACAATGCTGTCAGGAACATGGTGTGATTCTTGGCATTGTCCTGTGCAGGGCAAGGAGCTGGAGTTCAATTATCCATGTGGATCCCCTCCAACTCAAGATATTCTTTGATTATATGATTCTATGATGGCATTCTCTGGGGGATAGAATGAGGATCTAAAAAAGAGCAGCCATCCCCATGACTCCTGATTGCTAATGCCTGCTGGTAGCCAGTTTTATGTGCTAACAAGATAAGGTAATGAAGAAAGTCTATGGTTGTTCAGAAAATGCTTTCCTCTTAAAGGAGAAGTCTCAAATGACATAAATCAGGGGAAAAAAGTAACCTGAAATTACTTGGCTAATACGCAATGAATACATCATTTCTAAAAGTGTTTGCATTCAAGTATTTGGTAAGAAAAAGCCTGAAAAAGCTCTTCTTACCCTAGATCAATTTAACTAAGTATTTATCAAATCATAGTGCTTTGCCTATTTGCTTCACTACTTAAGTTAATTAAACTATGGAGAGTCAAAATCATAATTCTGAGAGCTCCCTGAAAGGAGAATGTACATACATGCTTTTTAACACTTTCCATTGTCATATATCCATGACAATGTGACTATAATTCAGCTTCCTTAGGAAGGACAGTACTTGTGCTAATGTGGCCTAATTAACAACAGACAGAGTTAACTGTGCTGTTTTAACACTATCTATACTTGTATACGGAGAGGTTTGAATGGGGGGACTAGGAAAAGAGTGAAAAATGAAGCAGGCACATGGTTTTCATTTGGGGGAAGGGAGTCTGTTATGAAATTTACTTGACTGCTGCAGGCAATGTTGGAGGATTAAATGGAAACTGGCTGAACCTAGCTTCCAGTTTATAAAAAGTATTCACTCTATAAAGTTTCCTTATAGCACCTTTTTACATAATGATCTTTAACTACATTCTGTCAGCACAGAAATCTGTTCATATTGTTTAAGATGCATCTTACTTCAGGAATTCAAAAGATTTTCCTTTCAAATGCAGAGAAGACCTTTAAAGGATGGCTTGAGTCTTGAAGCAGTGGAAGATATTGTACCTTTTCCATGCCTCATGCTTTCAACTACAGGATTGAACAAATCTATGGCAGGACGCTGATTTTTGTCAGCTGCAATTATCTTTTACCTGACTATTCATATGCTATTGTGCATAACTCTCAGCCCATTCAGAAAGCGTGAATTTTCCCAAGAGTTCTACAATTATTAAGAAAAATAGGAAGGACTAATATATAAACTGATAATATTTATACTTAATTTTCTTAGTTTGCAAGTTTCCTTTATTTCTGTTCTGGACTCAGAACAATTTTATCAAAATGGTCCTTTCTGAAATTTACTTGACTCATCAAGGTGTCTGACTCTCCTTTTTTCTGCATTTTTGATCTTCAACAGTTTCGAGCAGCCTCAATTCAGCAAAAGTACTAGTTAGGAGGAAAAGAACACAACATCCAGCATCAAGATATATCTGTCTCTGCTTTATTTTTTGATGTTGTTTTGGCCCAAATTAATCTCCTAGGCATTTTAAACAATAACATTAAATAATATTTTGTGCTTAGAGAAATAAGGGAGAATGTTGTTTCAGGCATGGGACAGATACAAAACCCCTGTTACTGTTCTAAATAGACATAAGAGCTTAAGAGACTTAACCATTCATTCACTTCTAGAAACATAGTAGCTTTATCCATGTATACAATGTTTCTGGGAACTCAAAGTAGTTATATGCAATTGGAACTCAGTTTGTATTTTCATAACAGAATCTTTAAAATCATTAGAGTTAAATTCTATTTTTTTTCTAATGAGATATGAAGATGTTGAAGCCTTCTAGAAGTAAAGGAGTTTTTAACAACATTATCTTTCTGTAAATAATTCCTTTTTGAAACCATAGTTCAAGCTGAAAGGATAAAAAGAAGGAATTCTAGGGTCAAATGAAGTATTTGTTTCAATTGAAAACTAAGTACTGATATTCATGTTCTGATAAAGTATAAATGAACTTGGTCTCAAAATGTTACTTTGAGATGAAGGATCAAAAAAGTTCTAAATTGTCCCATTCTAAATGGCTGAAAAGAAATACTGTTCTTAATTAATTTTTTTTTTTATTAACCTATTTAAAGATTTACCAAACAGTTCAGGTTGAAAATATATCTGCCAAATCAACCATTTGGATTTTTCAAAGAACTTTCCTTATAAATGTTATTCAAATTAAATACTTTACTTAGACTAGGGAGTTAATGTAATTTCATTAAGAAATTTATGAATGTTTTTACAAATGCAAAGAAAAGCTACAAAAAGGTTAAATACATACACTAATGTGTAATCCTAAATTTGATTCATATTTAATCAATACATAAGTCATAATGAAACTGAAATGAAAATTCTGGTCAAAGGAGTTGCATGAAGCAAACAGGTGACACATGAAAATGGCATTAGCCAAAGAGCATTATAATGACACATGTATTAATTTGTTTATCTGTAATTTTGCAGCCAGAATTATCTCCTTGAACTCCATAAACAATTAACAAAGTTTTTGGTATCATAACTCAAAGGAGGAAAGAATCAATTTTACAAGTGTAATATAAAATGTGATCTTTATACTATTTTCCGGTAGTAATCAGCACTGTCTGATGTGCAAGTAATTTGTTGGATTCCAAAGACATTCATGTCTGGCTAACAGTTGTTTGCTGATTTTGCTGAAAGGTCTGTGTCAGAACAGGAATCTATTTGTGGTAAAATGGTTCGTGCAGGAAGGTAGGCAGCCTGCTTTCTCATACTGTGGTAATGATGCCTCTTCACAGCAACCACATTTTCCATTTTGGAGCCCTGCTCTAAGTTATCTTGAAGTCTCCATTGAGGGAACATAGAGGGAAGAGGGTGTATCATCTCCTCAAAGTCTCAGTTCTCAAATTCATTAATTGACCTAAATGAAAACAAGATGAAAATCACTCTCTCAGCTAAATTAGTAATTGTTTTAAGCAAATAATCGTACTTCACCTTTGTTTGACAAAGATGTCAATATTCTTTGTGTTAGATAAACAAGCCTCAGATGATGTTTAGCATGACCTTTTCCAAATATTCTACTGTATTATGAAGAGACAGTGAAAGGAAGGGATATGAAACAGAAGAATGAGCTGCCATGTGTGCTGCTTTACAGAAACCCTGGAAAAGAGCTATGGCACTAGCTGAATCACAGCTATCTCCTGGCCATCCTTTACCCGGGGTGGTTGATCAGCATGTAGGATGGAAAAACTTGGCAAAGATGAGCCTGAATGCTTCCCAGCCCAACTCCACCTACCAACACTGAAAGAGAAGTACCAATCATAAATCCATTAATCCTCTTCTCTTTCCCTCTCCCCTGATGTCCCACCTGTACCAGTGACGAAGGGAACACTAATAATTCTGGTAGGGGAGCTGCTTTATACCCTGCAAGAATGCCTCCGGAGTGTAGTGCAACCCAGCCCTCAAGTCCATGACAGAGACCACACAGGAACTGTAAGGCACAAGAGCTGGGAACAAACCCAGGTTTTCTCATAGAGAGACCTAATTCTTGAACCCAATACTATACTTTCTTCCTCCTTAATCCTTTATTTTATTTTCAGTAATGTGCTAGATTCTAATCTACCTCATAACCCCATTAAAGCAAGGCATGCAAGTCCCTTGCCCATCATCAGCAGACCGCCCTGCAGGCCTGAAATCACTTCAGATGGCAATTTTTCAAGCCACAATAATCAAAATGAAATATCTCTCAATTAATTATCCCTCTACAACCTGCATTCCAATCCCACTCCATAATTGACAATTACTTGCCCATTCTTCCTCACAAAGCCTGGAGTAAATTGGATAATTTTAGCATTTGTTTTATTTTGACTGTTCCTAAATTTAACGTGGGAAACTCTTTGCACTCTCTCCCCCTTCCTGTTTTGGTAAAACAAGTTAGTTAGAAATTATGCCTTCATAATTAAAATTTCAACAACACATCAGGAAGGACATTGCCTCAGCTCTTTATTGATCTCATTATTACAAAAAGCAAGTAGGTTATAGCTATGTCTGGCCCTTTATACTTTTTCTCATGACTCTAAAAGGTACTAATATATTCAAAATATTTAATATAAAAAGTACATATTAAGGCTGCTGCTCCAATTTTTTCCAGACCAGCGTGTTGCAGTGTATTTCCCAGTTCATATTAAACACACATGAGAACATTTGTCCTTACGGTTAGGAATCAGTTCTTGGCCTTCTAAACTTGTATTGTTCCCTAATGAACACTATGGTTCTAATTCCCCAAAAGACCTGGTGTGTATCCCAGGTCAATTAAAATGGAGTCCTTAAAGCTTTTTCGTATGAATTCTAGCATGTTTTCTAAGAACTATAGTCTTGTATTTAACCCTCTGCTGTATAAGATTTTTCCAATATGAGTTCCTGATTACTCTGAACCGCTGAGTGTGCTGCATTTTCTATCATTCATTCCTTGCACAAAACAGCCCTTCTGGTTTATCACCTTCCTCTTCACCATTCTCTCTTGGAATTAGAAGAATGAGAAGCATTAAAAATCTGGTCAGCCATAAAGGCCATTCGCTTACTTAGGCCCACCTATTTTTCACAGAGCTGTTCCATACTGAAATTTTCCAGTCTTATTTCAATCTCCTATGGTTTCATTCTCAGGGTAATGAGTAATATTCAACAGCTCTTCTCTTGCTGTTAAATCTACGTTTTCTCTTTAAAAACCTACTGTCATCACCCATAACTTGACCATCTCCCATCTCAGTTGGGCTGCTTCTGCTCAATGAGTTTTGCTCTGCTTTGTAACATCCCTATTCTCACAACTCAAGATGAAAAATAATGCAGGAGAAAGTAAGACAAGGAAAAGATATAAAAGGCAAATTATGAAAACCAAAGATAATTAAGGCACCAGAGAGCCTCTAGCTTGCTGATTTTAGTTGATATCAAGGGAGGGAAGAGGCCTCCCCCTCCCCCATCAGAATTAAGATTTCAGACCAGAATTAGCAAACAAAGACCAGAGGGGTCTGCCAGAACAGACATAACCTGGGAAATGTACAGGTTATTAGAAATAAAAATAATCAGACTGTAGGACTGGGTTGTGAGTCCTGAAGAAAGTCAACTGAAGACAAGAGTTGCAGAAAGAGGTTTTACAATGTAGAGCTAGCAGATGGGAGTGAAGTGGCAATAGCTTGCATGATTCCTGTTAAATAGCAGGGCAGTGGCATGATAAAAAAGATTTCACTGAGCACACACATGAAACAGTCAGCCAGGTGAAGCTCAATTGGAAATGCTATTAACCCCATTTGACAAACCAAGGGACCAGAAAAAAAGAGATATCTATTATCCTAGTGAGATTCAAAGGCAGAAACGCTGCCTTAGATTATAACATGCTCTTAGAATAACAATGCAGAACATGGAACAGTAATTATTACATGCAACAGGATTCAGAAAGAGGGGAAATCTTCTATTAGTTCAAATGATACAGTTAGGAAAACAAAACAAAACCAAAAAAACCCCAGAAAAGCATGCAAGCACACAAGGCTTTTTTATCTTTTTTAAATTGGTTTATTAATATTTTGGTACAATGTTCTTTCTAGTGTTACAGCTATTATTTTAAAAAGGTCTCATAGCTTGATAAAAGTGGTATTTCACTCATCCTCTTTGTAGATTTTAGTTGGTAGACTTTGTGGCATCACAAAAGCTGATCAGAGAATGCCAAAGGTTTCAACAAGATTAAATCTTACTCCACAGGCCTGACATACTTTTAAACTGTTTTCTATTTGTATATGGGTTTTTCAGATCACTTAAGATTTCTAAAATACAGCTTTTGAGCTAAGCTTAGCCTGGGCTAACTAATCATCCAGAAAAACAGCCAGAATAGCTTTTCACAAAGTGACATTAAGAGAATGAAGAAGATAAGCAGGAACACGCTGTATTTATCAGTGCATTTAATACTGTATTTCACTTACAGTGCACTTAAGTATCAGGGATTTAATAAACTAGTGATTTTATAAGCTAGTACCTTAAGTGCTAGGATTTATGAGATTTTTTTAATCTGTAAATTAATAACATGGGAGTAAGGATAATCTTACTGTGCAATCACACTACAAGTTTCTTAAAAGTCATGTGGGCAATAACACTCCTGATATTCAGGAATGTCTGTACATACTCATCTGGCATGCAGGTGTTCAGCTAATAAAACAGAAATAGAAATTTGACAGTTAGGCAGAAAGTTAACAGATTTTTCTATGAAATAATTAGGAGAAGAAAGGAGAGAGATGCATTGATAAAGGTAAAAAGAAATATCTATCATCTTTGCTTGCCCGGTATTTTGGAAGTCTACATGGTAAGAAGAATTCCTCTTTACATTTAAAAAACAAGGAAGATAGTTTATTTGCAGCATATTGTATATAATTTTAGGGAAAAGAACATAGGAGAGCCATATAAAACATACAAAAATAACTGTAGGAGTGCAGCACTATCCGGCAAGTAATTTTAAAAATGGGCAATTAAGATGGAGGAAAATTAATGGCTCATTTTGAAATGTGCTGAGTAATGAAGACCAGTCACTTTAGATATTCAGCCATGGTAACCACAATAACAGTAGTGATTAATGAAGTTTTCTTGGTAAACTGGAAATAAGAAGTTAGTAAAACCCAGGGTTGAAATCTGATCTCATTTCTACTTGCACAGTACTAGAATAACTCATTTGATATCTCTGAACTTATTCTATACTAGCAAAAATGTACAGCTCTACATTCCTAACTCCCAAAATTCTGCTCCAAGTATAATTTGCAAGAGCATAAAGTTTTTATGCAGTAGCTTTACCAAGAAGCTCTTTATAGTTTATAACTATGGTCCCCTAAGCATGTCTGTTGTTTCAATAACCCTGCCTTTATCAGTCCCATCAAAGCTACTGTCCAGCATGAGGTTGCTAGCAACTATAATGAAGTGATGCTGCTGTAGATTTCCTTATAGCTAAAGATTTTCCAGTGCTAGGCAGGTAACTGCAATTTCCATCACATCAAGACAATTACTTTTAAGAACGGAAGGAACCGTCGCCCTCCCTCCTTTTCCTCTACCCCTCCCACCTTAGGTTGCATATCACAGACTTTGCTTGTGATTCTCAACATAACCAGTACTACAGGAAATTGAACTACAAGACAGAAAAGTATTTTTTAAAGGAAAGTCTCTTTGTAAACTTAAGGCTGGAAAAGAGATCATGGAAAATACTGTGAATAAGCTTTTTGATTTTACCTTTTGAGAAGGCAGATGAGACTATGGGTCTCTGTAAAACAGGTTTTCAGAAACAAGCCTTAAAGCATGTAAAAAAATCACGGTTTCATTTAGTACAAGTAAAAGTTGAGAAGCAGATTTTAGTTTGTGCACAACTGCAAGTCTCCAGAACACCACAATGTTTTCATTCTTATGGCAAACCTTAAACATACAGAAGAATTTTTTTTTTAATCTTGTGAACTCCCTAAGCAAAAAGTTGGAAGAATAAATCCATAACAGAAATAATTTCTTTAAAGGCTAAATGCAACACCTAAATTTCATAGCACAGTAAACTGACAAAATAATCTAATAATATCATCAGTATCTGTCTATACCAATTATTTTTTTTCTGGAAGTCAACCTATAGCATAGTTATCTGATACTAGGTTATCACTAAAGCAGTGATAGAATCACTCCAACATCAGCTGATGAGAGCACATATCTCCACACATCCTGTTGAGTTGCAGAATAATTTTTTACGTTGTGAACCTCCACAGAATAATAAGAAGAGTTTTACCACTTCATTGAACAGTAAAGAGGAGCTGCTAATTTTAAAACAAAGTGTGGTTGTAATGCAAGGCTGAGAAAGTGTCTATGCCGTATATAACAAAACCAATGGTCTCCAATAAATTATCAATGAGTGTCAATGAAATTCAGGAAAACAGGCCATATTGAAAAGTTGGTACAGTACACTATCATAATAGAGATGCTAGGTTCCTGAGAAGAATGTTGTCCTTGTAAAGGGCTTCATTCCTACTGGAGGCAACTCTCACTGAAAAAGTTTGTCTTATTTATTTTGGCTGCTACATCATGTTGTATGTAAACAGGGCCCCTTTACCAAGCACTGTATCTAAATAATTTACTTTGAAGAATGGGTAAATACATGGCTTACAAGAAAATATTAACTCACTTGCCCTTTAATGTACAATAGCAATACCGCTAGACATTAGTAGAATATATTATGTTCTATAATTAACTGCAATGTTTGAGTGATTCTTTGAAAACCGATGTGATTCAGTTTTTCATTAAAAGTAATTGGAGGACATTTTCAAATCTGACTTAGAGAGCTGAGCTATCCAAATTCGGGTGCCATAAACGGGACTATTTCCAGAAAGCAGTACTTTAGCATTTTCTTAGTACTTTTAGCTAGGATACCCGACATTATCATACTTTCATATCTTTCTTTTTTTAAAGTTTGTTTGTTTGTTTGTTTATTGAGAGTGTTAATTCCTTTACATTTATGATAGAACTTAGCAGGATGAAATTATAGAGAAAAACATATACATACATATTACAATATAGCATATGGTTATGAAGTAACCAAGTACAGTCATTTTAGAAGGGGAAAACTTTAAAAATATACCAAGATCATCTAAAATTACAATCTTCGACACTATTATTAAAAGAGACTAGATTTCTTTTTCTATATGGCAATCAAAAATCTTCAACAGAAACTCATTGTATCTTCCTACCAACTACTGAGTCAATCCTGCTTCAGTTTAAAAGTGTAGCCTTTTATATTTATATATATTACACTTCTAAAACTGGATCCTGGAAATTGACATAAAAATCTCCATTGACTTCAATGAAGTCAGGTTTTCACCTTCATGTTTACTTAATAATATTACACTCTGTGTTTCTAGGGGGTTATACTTCTGATACATCTACAGAGACCTAGTTTTTAAACAAACTCCACTTGCATTAATCCAGCAATTTTAAGAACCAAAGGTTAATATATTTTAGACTGAAATTCTCCTTCATGTTTTACATCTAGTTTTTGTGATCATGTAGTTAAGGGCATGCTTGAACTGTTCAGGAAGTTTTGCTGCTAAACAGAGCCCATCTGCTCCTCTAACATTAGAGGAGCACTTCTTCTTTATGTGGCAACTCTGGTTAGTCCATTATGATTGTATTTTAAAAATTACTTGAATCCTGTTTTCCTGGAAAGTGATCAATCAGACTAGAACAGATTTTAAAGCCAACGTTTGCCTACAGGCTGAAATAAAAGTAATAGGCAGAACGGCCCTGTTTTCACCAAAAGAACATTTAAAGATGGTTTTGTTTCTTTTCATTACGGTGGTAATGTTTGAAAAATGTTTGGGGGACATTAATAGCATCTTTTTTACAATGGAACTACCAAAGCTGTGAAGATTAAAATAATGCAAAGTGTATCTCAAATGGAGTGTTAAAATAATTAACATTAAGATGAAGCAAATAAAAATATAAATCCATCAAAACTAGCATCCTTTTTGAATGATGGAGGACATATGAAGTGCTATTCCAGTAAATCAGAAATTTACACTTCAACAGTAATGCATTCCCTATGAGATAGTAGACCAGAAATACTCCAGCTAGCACAGGCTTACAATGTTTACTAAGCTCTGTTACCAGCTTTTACTTCTTGTTTAAGCAAACGTTCACTGAAAGCAATTAGAAAACATATGTGGGAACATAACTCAGGTACTGACCTCAGACTTAATGTTTTGGAAAAACGATGCAGGATCCCAGGCTCTGTACAATGACAAAACATTACTTGAATAGGATCCCAGCTTATTCTTGGTCCTTCCAGTTTTCAAATACAATAACATCATCATCATCATAATAGCAGCATTATCATGTACTATTATTAATAGTAATTTTAATATGTGATCAGTCTTTTTCACAGTGATATGTTAGTCTTTTATAATGCTGGGAAAATTTGTATTTGTCCTTAAGTAGGTTATTAATTAGCACAGTAATAATAGAACAACGATTAAATAATTTTGTCAACATGACTAATGGTGCTATCAACTAAAACATCTGTGACCACAAAAATACAGGTAACACTAGATGTGAATTCTCCACCTTGATTTGTCAACTCTTTATCTTGACAAATATCTCCTCCCTTAGACAGGATTGCTATAGCACAGTAGCACTAATGAAATGTTAACTTTATACTAGATAATAATCAACTGTCATGATGGGGATTACCAAATGTAATGCACCACTAGTACAAGAAGCTATAAGAAACCAATTTTTATCAACTCAATTTGCTTTGACACATATATGATGTGAGAGCAAGATTACTATACCAGTATAGTACTTTGGTACAGATTCCTGTGATTACAAGAAAAATCCCAGTTGTCAACTGTTCCATTGATTAGAGAAAGCTACTACTGAAAACTCAGATTAAGTTAAAGACTCACTGTTCATCACAGTTAAGTGAAATTCATTTTTAGATCCAAAATTCCATAATTATGGGTATTAGTATGTATATGAATCAAGCAAAAAACTAAACTAAACACCATCGGAAACACTATGGCAAATCTGCAAGTACGGTTGTCAGGAATACAAGCTGAAGCAGAGATCAGGTGTTCTCATCCCTAACAGTTGCAAAAAACAATTAGAACCTGCATTTCAGCTGAAAATACTATCAAATATACTTGTTAAAGAAAAGTAAAGATTCTGCTAAAAGAAGAGAATGAGCGAAGACAGAAGAGATTTTGCTGACACTGAAAGATATACAACTGCAGTAGAAAGACCAGCATTCATGAACTTAAATTCATCATACACAGATATTGTAGGATCAAAGCAGAGTGCATAAATAGGTTGCATAGTACTTTATCCCATGCTTCTTGATAGTAAAGGGAACACTACAAACTCATACAAACAGTCAACTAGATAAGTCAGCTGAAGATGTGCATTAGTCAGGAAAATATAAAGGCTGGAAAATACAAAGATGTTGCTGGACCTCTGTAATGAAAAGAATCACCTTTGATCACCATAATTTAATTCAACGCTGAAGATGCCAAACTCCTGCTCCTGGAGATACACATGCTCAGTTTATCCACAGAAAGGAAACCCACCCTGGATAAACTGATTCTAGCCAACTCCCTCCCAGTATCAAAATTCCCCAGGAGCAAGTCCACAGAGAAGTTAGTCAAAAGCCAACATTCTTATCTGGTGGAAATTAACCTTTTAGACACAGCATAGTCTGGAGTCAAGCCAGGACATAAAACTGACACCACCTAGGAAACTGATGAATATTCTCCACCCATCAGTGGGCAAAGGATTGATATCTGTTCCCATCATCTTGGACCTCTGCAGTGAGAGTAGAGCTCTAAAATTATATGAGTCCTTCCTGAAGAGGTACACCCAGTAAGTTGTGACAGGATACTGTACCTCCATCAATGGACTCCTCAAACTGTATGGGCAGTCACAGAAGCCAAGAACTGTGGAAATGACGTTTATTCCAAGTATCACGTTGATCACACAGCTCTTGTCTCATAGTTCTACCTCACCCAAACCCTGCTTTATTTGGACTGTGAGCTCCTTGGCTACTGATGATCAGCACCTCTTTGTTTATCCAGCATCTAGCACAATCAAGGACTTTGCTAGCAGTCTACCCTAACATACTCTTAACAATAATGGTATTTGTGCAGTTCAAAACTGTTAATTTACTCTCAGTTTATTTTCAATATCTACATAGAACAGCAAGCTGAAAACAGTAGCAAATCAAGTCCAGCAATAAATTGTACAGAATTTTATCAGTTGCCCCCCAGAGCAGTCATATAACTACTGCCACAACAGACCAGCATGAGCAACAGCCAACAATATTGGAACACAGAGAAAAAAGATTCAGGAACCAGTCATTCCTGCGCAAGTCAATGTCAGAGAGTACTGAAACAGTACACATTGTTAAGCTGACCTGTTTTGACCAGAATCACCATAAATCTTCTGTCAGCCTGGACAAGGTAGAAGACTGCTCCATAATAACGAACAATGTCAAAGCCCTTTAACTCAGCTCAAACAGCAGCAAGACAATCTATCCAGACACACGTATTTCAGAGACTCCGGAATGCCGACTGAAGTAGAACGTAGCATATCTCCTTAGAATCAGCAGTTGCATTAGATTCCCACTTAATTTCAAATCATGTTCAGATCTCATTGCTTATATTCAAGGCATTTTATAGCCTGGGTTGCTCCACCACTTTCTTTACAGGAAAGTACACCTATTACGTATATATATATATATATAAACATTTATATATATTATTATATTTTATTATTTTTATATAGATATATAAACACATTTACACACATTCTCATCAGAATAGGTATTGCTGTATCATTCTGTTTAGATACCATGATGCAAGCAATCCTTGAAGTGGAAGAAAAAGCACAAAAAGAGAACACAAGCAGTGACAGGATCTTTATCAATAACACAGTAGGACAGTTTTTACTGTATTTTTAGTGCATTGAAAAATTTCATTTCAGTTTGTATCCACTAATATACATGCATTTCTTTAATATGTATTTAATACTTTATTTAGCAAAAGATAACACAGCAGTGTTTGCACATTTGAATTTTTAAATCTCCTAATTATGTCTAGATTTGCAAGAGTCCTTCATCAGTTATTTGCAGGAAATGTCTCCATGTATAAGCTCATTTCTATACTATTTCTTTGGGACTGTATGACCATGAAGATACAACAATCAGAGTGAGAAATAGTTTGTTCTTCCTAAATGCAAATCATAAAACTAAGGAATATGATAATACATACATACATACATAAATTACAGATATGTGATATCTGAGCTACACAATATAAATTTCAACTGACCAGTTTGGAGCAGTTGTTGATGAAAGCTAAAATTATGCAAAGCATTTGGAGTGTTAATATGATATATGATATTTAGAAATTACAGCAATAACAATATTCCAAACTAGTGGAGGTAAAACCCCTTATATTACAGAGTCTACAAAGACCTTCTATTGCCTGAACCTAAAATGTTAAGCAAATCACTTTGGTTTTGATTGCAGATTATTTTCAGAAAATACTGGAAAGGAAAATGAGCAAATATCATAAGCATCTGCCTATTGTGAGAACACTCCAAAACACTTCAGGTGAACTTAGTGAACATTTAAACTTAGTTATTTTTGTTCTACTAGACAGAATATTTAAATATTATTTTTTTAATAAAGGTGACTTCTACGTATAAAGCATTTATATTGGAATTTTATAACATCTGGAAACACCTCCTGAGAACAACACCTGATAGGAGGAGCTGCCATGCTGTAAGAGCTGGATGAACTTGGGAATTACTGGAGAACTTATCTTATAGATTATATATATATAATAATACTGACATCATGAATAAAGCAGAGTTGTATGAACCCTGAGGGATTTGGTTAGGTAGACAGGTAATCTTACATGTGATATTGTTTGTAGTTCTCTGGAACTGCAAAGGGGGAGGGAGAGAGGGAGGGGGAGGGGGAAAGGGAAAGGGAAGGGGAAGGCTTTAAATGATCATATTGTCTCAATCAGCAATTTATGGAACTCTCCTTTAGTTGTCAAAAGTAAGCATAAATGCTCAAGACTCCCAGAAAATAAAACAATGTTAATCATCATCATCAAAGAATCCTGAGTTGTCTCTAAAAAAGATTGTTTTGCAGTCACTAGAGTCACTGAAAACATTTACAGGGATGTCCATAATGGTTATATCCATCACTGTCCATTGTCTAACTTCTGTCCTGGGCTCCATACAACTTGAAAGCAGCAGAGTAGTAAGTGGTAAAAGTAATATTTTTCTTTTTTTGGGTGCTGTGTAGTGACAGATAAGAAATTAAGAAAAAAAAAAAAAAAGAAAGAAACTTTTAATGTGACTGTGATTAGAAGAAGAAACAGAATTTTCAACAGCAAGCTAAAGAAAAAAATATGATGAAGAACTAGTGTGTCCACTTCTCAAATATAGATGCAAGGAAGTTTTATGTGATTCCTGTTCAATGGGGGCACAGTCCTGCTCCTGTGCCAAACACAAGAAGTCAACTAACACATGTACCCATGGAACAAATGTGACGACAGTTAAGACAGTACTGCATTCTTCCCATAGGGATATCCTATCATGGTCATGTCTAAGAGTGTACCTGAATGTATTCTATGCCGGTGTGAATGTAAGTGAATGCAAATCTAATAAGAAAATACTGCCAAGCAGGAATAATGGCTGGTTACCACAGCAGATTAAATAAACGGGTTTGGTCAATAAACTTAAGGCTGATGGGAAATGCAAAAGCAAACAGTTAACCAATCTGTGCAGGCATATAAAAGCAAAAAAGCTTAGTAATGAGAAAAAATACATATAGCAAAAAGCAATAGGGAAATGTGGTTGAGATAGCTGACCAAAATTTGGAATTATCTTGGGAGTTTGGTCCCAGTCCAAGGAAGCTAAAATGCCTAGTGAATGATTGTCCCTTGAGAACTCTTCCTCAGGTAGACATTGTCATGATGAAACACATTTGTTTATATTGTTTCTTAGTAACAGAAAATTCAATCTATCATTGCCTTCTGACTATCCATCCTGTTTCCAGTCCTCACAGTATCTAGTAAGCTTTTGGGAGATTTTTTTACCTCTTTGCTCAAGAAAATCATCCTTTAAAATATCAGAGTGATTAATAGGAGATTAATGGACTTAGCTCAGCACCTTGTCTGTTCAAATGTCACCTTTTGTGCTGTTTGACAGTTCTCTTTTTCTGAAGGACACAGAAGGTGACAGTCTTGATCAGACAAGAGTCACACAAATGCATTTGCCATACAAACACAGACACTAACAATTTTCAGTTGTACAAGTTAGCAAAAAAAATGGTTTTATCCTTTCTATGTAACTCAAGCCTCTGTGTTTCTGATGTAACATTTGGCTGAACACCATTAATTGGAATGATTGTTTTTGTTGTGTGTTGGATGATTAAATCTATTTGTGTCAAATGAAAATCTTGTTAGTGTTATATGTAAAGGCTTCCTTCTTCCTGCTGAAACGCAGTCTTCATTAACCCTTCATATAAGTAAGGAGGACTTTATATATGAAAGTATGGGGCAAGTGAAAATAACAACCTGAATACATTAGGTCACCAGTCTGTCTAGGCCTAACCTCTAATCTTCTATCTGTTAAGTAGGAAAAAGCAGACAGCTACCAGCTTTTCTTAAATCATGACTGTCTTGGAAGACACGTGCCTCAATAAAATAACATGGTTGAATTTACCGAAACATGGAAAATTTTCATTTAAAATTCACAGTATACATTCTGGATACAATCAAAACTCACAGAGTTTAAAGGCATACTTATTTTAATACACATCCTTTTGAAGGCAGAGCAAGTCTACCACTACCAAATATAAAAGACAAGAATAATCAAAATATTTTTCATGCTGTAGTATGGTATGTAACTCAAGAGGATGAAATGGATCTACTGATCTTCAAGCTGTATTACTCTGAAGTCAGTGGGGGAAAAACAGATTAGAAGGATCAGAATCACAGAATGAAGTAACAGCAGTGAAGACAACAGCTCCATTTCATAGCAAATTTTGAAGTTTCATTAAGTTCTTGTACTCTGTACTTCAGAGAATGCAAAATCTTTTGTATATTTTTGTCAAAACTATATTGTGTCCCTAGTCTGACCCAAACTTGAGCTTTATTATGAAAAAAAGAAAATACATGCTTCTCTCTGTTTCACCTTGAAGAGGGGGCTATTATAAAGAGTATTATTTCATTTTGATAATGAAGCTGTAATGCCAAAATATCAAAATTCTGCCATACTTAAAAAATTATTTTAATCCTCAAAACACTAATTAAGGTGAAAAGCTTTGATTGGTTGACAGAACTGAGAATCAAAGGAACCAGCTTTACTGTTCCAATTAAAATGAGATCTATAATGCAGAGCAAACATAAAAGACTGTGTCTGTTAATGGTAGGAATAATTCTAAATGGTTTTCAGTTATTAATCTGACAGTAATTCACATTTACATAATCTACATATTTTACATGCTTATTTACATCCATAATGGGATTGCTGGGAAAACTAGGGAAAAAAATGCCCATCATGATAGCTAGTTTGAGATTCACAAGTCTGTCTTGTTTATAATTTCACCTGGTTGGATCCATTTCTTCCGCTAAGGATGGCTGTACATCTTTTGTATACAATAAAATTCTGACATGGTAATTGGCAACTACTGAATAAATAAAAAGAAAAATAAAGCTTAAATTTGAACATAAAATCTTATATGCCAGAGACATTTTTGGCAAAGCAGTTGGAGTCTCCTCTCAACAAGAGCAAATGCTCATAGCCTGCTCCATTAAAATGGTTTTTAATACATATAAAAGGTGCACTGCATTAATAGTTTGGTAACACAAGGAAAAGACTTATGAAAAATATTATCAAGGAAGACAGACAATAAAGAATAAGGGTAGACACATTATCAAGTAAACTTTTATATATGTAAGAAGACATTGGATGAGGCACTTAGTGCCATGATTTAGATGATGGGATGTTGTCAGGTAATTGGTTGGATGATCTCAATGGTCTTTTCCAACCTTGTTAATTCTGTGATTCTCTGTGATTCTGTGATATCTGTTTGAAAAATCACTATTAACTATAGGACTAAAGCTAATGGTAGAAATAGGTCAAATTCTTCCTAAGCATAATCTTTCCATTTCTCAGTTGTATCTTTGTGTATATACAAGAGGCCAGACTGGAAAAAGAAACAGTATGTATTTTAATACAATAATCAAAACAATGGCCAAAAGGGAGTTATTCCATTGAATTAACCAGATGGGTTTCCATGCCAAGCAATAGTGTTTTTACCTTTCTATCCCTCTAAAGAAAGGTATCAAATACAATCCATTTCCCACACCACCCCCCGCCCCCCTCAATATCTATGCCAAGTAAGTAGAAGCATAAAGTTATTCATGAAGCAAATAAAACAAAAGATTAAACACTGGAACGACTGCCATTTAGTATGGTGACTATATATACTCATTCTTGAAAACACAAAACAAAATACTAATTGCCTTCTCTTGTTGGAAAAAAGTTTGATTGCTGACCTAAGTAACTATTACTGTTAAGTGCTAAATTATAGTGACTATTTTTTTTAAATATGGAAAGCTATGGATGCAATAAAAGATGGATCAAGAAAACTGACAGATTTAATCCAAAAAATTTAAAGGTTTGATTCTTTGGGGAAGGGTTAGATTTAATTTTTTCTCACAGTTCCACAGGCATGTCATGTGAGATTTTAGTGAAGGAGACTAAATCCTTGTCACAGAATTTATAGAAAAGAAAGAAACAATTTCTTGTCTCATTCCAGAGTGCTGTTAATTACTGCTTTGGGCAACTCAAAGTTTTGCTAGACCGTGTCCTTTTTCTGACATGAGGAAATGGAGTGTTCCATCATCTGAGGATTTAATCTTTATTATAGGCCAAGAGGTTGTGCCAGTAAGAATGTTATTTTTTAAAACTAGTTTTTCTGGTGACATTCCTATACAATATCTTTTTTCTTATTTCTTACTTTTCCTTCATTGCCGAAGCTTTTCATAGAAGCCAATCTTTTCTTTTGCAAGAGAGCAGAGTTCTTGGAAAGACCCTATAACTCTTTTGCTAGGAAATTTGTGTTTCCAGGCTGACTAGAGACATAAGACAGATATAAGGAATTAAGTATTCATCCAGCTACCCCAGCTCTTCTCTTTCTTTAGACAGCAGTAAGTTTTCTGGGTTCACCACTTGCCATTCAGTGCACATCTGAGGCTTCAGCTCCAACAATGAAGCCTATGCTAGCTGTAGCTGGATTTTCAATCATTCAATATGCTAAGGCGGATAAAACCAAGAAAAACAAGTACAGCACAGAAGGGTGGGATATGTATTAAAGTAGTTCATGATCTCCACCAAATACCCCCTTTTACAATGAGTTTAAAGAAAATGTGAATTTTGGTCTCAGCACTCTGGAGTAAATACAGCTTATTTTTTTCCCTTTCTGGTTGCCAAATGTGAATAAAACAAATCCTACATAAAAATAACATTTCAACATTACAGTTCTTCATGCTATTCTTTCATGGAAGTTTTTTCAAAGATTTTTTGTCACATCTATCATGTCAGAAATATTCAAATTGTTCAATAATATTCGTCTAAAATTTTGACCATGGGGGTTGGGTGTCTTTTCGTTGCTTATCTATGTTAAACATTTTTAAAATACCTTTACCTTCCCAGATCCCATAAATTTAGGGTTTAATTCAGTTAACAAAGTCAATACTTCTATCATATGAAAAATTTAGATCACATTTCATCTGGTGAAATTAGCAATTCAAAAAACTAAAAAAGGCCACTGGAGGACTGGATGCACCTATTTTAAAGACACCCTTTGCTTCAATATTAAAAATTATCTTTCCGTTGCCAAGTAAAGACAGAAAATATTCTGTTTACATGACAATCTTATAATGAGCACTTTTTTCATTTAAAAAAACCCCAAACAGTTAAAATTTAAGAATCAGGAATCAAATGAAGATTCCTAATTATTTTCATAAATTCTATACAAAGTCAATGAACATTATTTACTTGATTTATCTGTCAAGGAGAAAGGAAAAAGCTGATGTCAAAAATCCAAAGCCTGCTCATATCTGTACTGGCCTACTTTAAAGACAGGCTATCTTTTTAAGGGCTTTTCCTTTTTATTTCTGGGTAAATTAAAAGAGCTTCCACTGGGTGAGGAACTGAACAGAGCTGTCATATAGTTCTCTGAATAAAATAGATGAAAAAAATCTCAAGATTCAGATTTCATTTTTCCCATTAGGCTAAGCTCTTACGCCCTGCTCTCTTTTTGCGTTGCATTATCTAGTATTTTGTGTTCTGATGCAACAGTCTAATTCAAACGTAGACTCTTTTCTTTCTCATATTTATGTGTATATGTATAGGTACATACATATACGCACGCAAATATATAAGGTGCTTAGAATATTTGGCTTCTTATCAAAACCCTTCTCTCTAGGATTCCTATGGTTTATACCTTTGACATTCTAGAAAGTACTTGCTAATGTAATTACTGGAAAAATTAGATTTCTGTAAATTAATTATAGGAAAAGGGGTGGGATCTTTTTGAAGTAATGTGTGTTTTACAATCCACATATTACTTCAGGCAGAATATGCTCTTCTCTGATGTGTTGGCAAGATTTCTCAAAATGAGATATCATCTGATTCTGTAAATCTGCATTTTAAATACAAATTGGTCTGTTCAGACTGGCCATTTTTCTAACTACTGAAAAACACCAACAGCCTCTGTGGAGGCAAGAACTACATTTCTGGGGTTTTTTCCACTTCATTGGAATTGAAAGATGGACCATATTTATGTGGGGTTTTTTTGTAGTTTAATACGCAGAAGACTTCAAATTACTGGTACTGTGAGAACTTTAACTGTAAAAAAAACATTGGAATGTGACCAAAATCTATGCTAGCAGTCAGGAATAGCCAATGGCATGGAAAACTAATGTTCTCAGTATGGCTTATGACAAACTTTGTCAATGCCAATGCTTTTCATTGTGCCCACTTCTATTAGTAAGAACTTCCTATGGTGACCTGTCATTACTGTGCCTGCTACTTATAATCTTTTAGCCTCCAAGACTTTCTTTTCCTAAATATGCTGATTTGTATATTTTATAAAAGATCATCATGATGTAACTCCTGATGACTAAGTATATTAATGAATATCCCATAAACATCCAGCAACATGTTGCTTCTCTCCACTGAAAAAAATATATTAAATCGGTTTAAAATATAACTTCTTTATGCCATCTACAGTGCACATTGTAAGTAATACAACACACATAGCACATTACTTTGAGTGCAAAGATGGCATTGATAAATCTACCCTTCCCAAATCTCTTCCTGAAATAGGTCATTTTTGCCCCTTAGCAGTTACAGTTTTACACATCTAAACTACAAAATACTCAAGCATATATCATATATCTATATTGAGGTCATATATTCATTTTGTGTACAGAGAGAGCCCTGACTGTGCTGAAGAGCTCTAAGAAAATCATAGGGATGCTGTAAGCGGTAAGATATGTCATAACTATCCAACAAAACTAGAACTTGGTCTGGCAATATGCATCTCTTCCTTCTCCCCACTATATTTAATGCTGCTGGTGACCAGTGGAGTCTTGGGTCACAATCACTATAGCATACTGTAACAAAAACCAAACCCGTTCTCAACACACAGATGAGGACCAATAAAAGTTAAATGGCAAAAGTCATCTTGCTCAAATTTAAGAAGCCATTAGAAATTTTATAGTATATAAAACTCTCTAGTTTCTGAGAATTCCAGAGTTATGGCATGAGAGGAGGCCTGTAAGGATGCTAGTGGAAAATCAACTGTAAACATAGTGAGAACTTTTTTTTCCTCACTACGTGAGTAGTGCTGCACAACAAAATTGCAAAATGCTAACATAACCCTCTTTCACAGTCAAGTTTTCTAGTCAAAAATTATTTTAAGTCAACGATAAGACTATATTTAGAGGAAACCTATCCATAACACATTTCTTGTCCTAATCACTTAAGACATGCAGATGTGCTTACATACGTGGGGTATATTCAATTAAATTTTTTAATGCTGCTAACTAGTGAATGAGTGAGTTTGTGAACGAAAGTTTATTGCCTACAAGAACTTGGTTTTTCTACCTGAAGGCTGTTTCAAAAGAAATACAGACTTTAGGTAAAAGCCTATACTTTTGATAAATTTTTTCACAAGCACAGAAGAGGTAGACCAGGATCTATACTATTAATCCTCAATTTAAACTGGAAGCAAATCCTGAAATTTGGTAAAAGGGCATACATGAGTATGCACATGAGTATACCATGTATGTGTGTACATGACTGACACAGCTGCTACCAATTTTACTGTTTCATAATCTGGCAATCCACAGGAGTAAGGCTGCACAGCAAAGGTATTCAATGGTGGACCCAGGAAAGACAAGAACTGGCTGTGTCCAGTAGCACTGGCAGATATTCACTCATACTAGATTCTTCTTCCTCAGATTCAGGAATTAGGTCCAAGTTAACCATAAAATTTCAATGTGCTACGTCACAAACAACTCCTCCTACTCCAACAGCTATCACAAATATCGTCCCATACTTCCTGCAGGACGATGGTCTTAGTGGCAAACAGCATTTCCCAGATGGCTCCACTTTGCCTGTGAATGAAAACATGGTCTTGGCTAAGAAACGTAGCATAGAGAAATCAGAATTCTCTCCTAACTTTGTACAATCTTTCCATGACCACGCTGAAGGCCATATAGCCAATTCAAGCCTCAGCTTCTTGAGCAACAGAATTATCTTTATTTATGAAATCTTCGATGTACCCTAAGGGTAGTAAGAAGCAAACAGACGATATTATATTAGAAAGTACTATTGCAGCACAGAACAGTAAAAGCACATAACAGCATCCTGTAACAAGGAAGGGTATTCAAGTAAGAACTAAAATGTCCCACAATATTGTAATCATCATCAGATTAAGGCATGCAGTTTGAGTCAAACCCTCTTAGTTTCTGAGTATGTGAAACCAGTATATAGATCTAAATTTTGCACTCTTAAAAACATTTTATGAATATCTGATAACTTGATTTTGCTCTGAAACTCCTTCCTGTAGCACAACCTATTAACTTTTTCTCTTGGCATGAGCCCTTTGAAGATACCTGCAGATATTTTAAAGCCTCTGAGAGTGTGTGTGCACACATATGAACTTTTAGTATCTTCTGTGACATGTGGCTTGCATATGGAGAAATCTGTGATTTAAAACTAGATAAAAATTACCAGACAGGCCTCTAAGCAACACACAGTGATAAATGTGCCAAGGGACAATTATTTGAAAAGAGAAGGATGCTACTAGAACTCAGTAAGCAGCATGCAGTTTATCACTAAAAAAAGCATATATTTTTCTTGTGTTTTGAAGACTCATTTAAGCACCAAAAATTTATTTCTATTTTCCCACTGTGATCAAATAAACTAAGACAACATTTTTCATAAATAAACTGTTACTCTGGATGCTTCCATTTTAAAGAGCCTCATTTTACAAAGGATATATGACCAGCATTTACAACAAATAAAATTAATTCTGGGAGAAGGAAACAAGAAAAAATTTTCACTCATGGCCTTTGACACAGTGTAAAATTGCACTCTTTTCTAGAGTATGAGCAAAATTTGCACTCTCTAATGACACAGGTATTTGGCATGCAATTAGGGGCTGAACACTGGAGGTTGGATTCAAGGCCACTCAGATTAGACACTATCTACAGGATTTGAAAGCAATTGTGCCTTGCACACAGGTTTTTCTTATGTAAAAGACTCCAAGATATTTTGTGATTTGTACAGCTGAATAGTGCTTTCAATGAATAATGTAACAGTTTTCAGCCCACCTGAAACTGATTTCAGGTTGAAATCAGCAATATTCAGCTGAAACTATCCCACAGAACCTAAGACACATTACTTAGATAAACTACAGAGTGATTGCTTCCAAACTATGTTTCCATTTTGAAATTCACCTCTTAAGAGAAAGAAGGAAAAAGCAATGTATTTTAAAACTCAACAAAATATTTTGATTTGGGGTGACAGTATTAAATATGTCTGGTTGCTGGAAACCATTTCATAGCACCAGAAAGGGAGTGTACCTTTGTTTTTACTGAAAACAAACCGGAAAAGATCCAGCCCAGAGGACAATCCTCCCACTCTGGGAAGCAATCCTCACTCAGCTTCAGCAGAATCTTGTTCATCCCCAACACCAAATGCTTCTTTCCTTTTTTGAAATGTATAAAGGACCAGCTCTGCCACATACTTCTGAGCACATTTATTCCTCTGCTCACTATTTTCCTTCATCTTGGGCCTCTTTTCCATTTGTCTGCAGCAGCTGGATGTCATTCTTTTCCTGGGGCTGCTCTATCGATCTGGTAGTATCCTGAATCCCTGAGTCACATCCTCTCCCTAAATCTTCCATTCCTTTTTCCCTTCATCTGTTTCAGGACTCTTTCATGCAATGAAGATGGTCCATTAAAATAACGTTGTTCTGTAACTGCGCATTTTGAGATAAAGGATTATATTCAAACTCAGGAATGAATTCACAAACATAATTTGCAATTCTGTTGAGTTTTTTTTAAGCATTGTTCTATGAGAGTGGTAATAGCTTGCCAGTAAAAACCGAGAACACCAGTTAAAAGCATGAATTTCAGAAAGTCTTTAGCTTATGTACACAAACTCACTGCCGGCATTGTTTTTTCTCATAGTATTAGAACTGCAACAAGTTTCAAAGAAATAAATACAGAAGGGTGCTTCAAATTTGAAAAATGAGCTCTCAAAACACACATGAATTCATATAAACAAAGATTAAATAAGATTAAGCACAACCTATATTTAAAAGCTTCCCTGTAGGTGTATGTCTTTCATTTTTTCTTCTTACTTTCCTTTTTTTTCTTTCTGTGATGCAAGTTTGGAAATACCTGACAAAGAACAAAATAGCAACAGTGTTTGGAAAGAATACATTATTTAGAGAGTGACTACTTAAGAAGGAAGCTTTCATCATAGGATATATTCCATGGAAACATACAATTTACCTTGTACCATAAGCTATTTTAAAGCAACTTGACTCCTATCTTGAAACTCAGTTTTCAACAAAAATAGATCATGATTACCTGCTCACCAAGTCTCCCCCAAAGCCTACTATCCTTCCCCAAAAAATCCAGAACCTCCGCATGGTATAGTAAAACTGATAAAAAGAAATATTGAAACTACTTTCTAATTTTTTCTTGAATTAAACTATAAAGTAAAGCTCACAACTGATAATTTTCCAGTCACACCACATCATGAAAAAACTTACTTGACAAGATGGATTAATATTAACATTTATTTGGGGACCCTTTACTCCCAGTCATCATGATCTAAAAGCACTTAATAAGTAATAATCACTATGGCATGAAAGTGTGAAATACCATTTTCCAATAAAAGCTCCTTGAATGCAGAAGATCAATTAGAGACAATTCCCATCACCATAAGTATCAGTATTTTCCATTACGAAGGCATTGTTAACATAACTCAACATAACTCAAATTGTTTGTCTTTCCACTTAGTGTGGATACAGGAGACTGAATTCTTTATTTCAGTACAGTTGCTGAAGTATTAACTCATTCTCATTCTAAAGCCATTGAGTTCCTGCAATGAGCAGCAAGTGTTTCAAGGACAAAACTGGTTTTTTTGTGAGTGCTATCAGATCAGACACTCTCCTGTGCAGAGTTTTACTTGGAGAAGGCAAGCTGGGAAACACTATCAGGAAGCCATTTATAGCTCCCTAATTCTGTGAGCACCTGGTTGAGACCCAGCGGAGCACAGCTGCAGCACACCCTGACATCCTTCCCTTTCTTGCCTCCACTATGTGATCAAGGGGTGGTAGGACAACCGGGCACAGTGGCACACAGCTTCATGCACTAAGAGCATTCTGAAGTGGTCAGGTATAAGCAGATTATAGGTCCTTTCATTTGCATGTGGACAGCAAAGGTGGCTAGGGTGGTCTTAATGAAATCAGTGTATCTGAATAGGGGCATTTGAAGAAAGAGGATCAAAAGCAATAAGAATATAAAGCTATTCGAGAACATGGGGGTTTTTTTTGATGTTACTGTTACAAATAGCACACAGGAAGCAATTAATACCTGCACATTGCCATGGTACTATTACAAACGTGAAGATTGAGCGCTATATATGGAACATCTTTTTCCCTTTGCATTTAAAAATAGGGTATTTACACCATATTAATAGCCATCTGTCTTACAGATTTTCCTTTATTCTCTGTTTATAGAATTCTATCCCACAATGTACCTTTTCCCTAATGTCATAAACACACATTCAGATTGTTCTTGGAAAAAGAAACAAGGAAAAAAACAAACCCTTAACACACACCTCAATGTTCTTCCTAAAAAAATACAATTCCATAGCAGGTGGACCCCAAAAAACCTTAAATTATTTCAGTTATTTTATTCACTCTACAATATTCCCCAAACACAAATGCCAAATTGCAGGTGCATACGAAATACTTCTGTTATGACAAGAGCTGCATATCTTCATAACCAGTGCTTCTTATAATGATGTGTGAAATAAATGCTAACTGAAATAAAATGGACAAAAGCCAAAAAAGTCTCAAGTGGCCATCACATACAGAAGAGAGACTAAACCATGTGAGAAACAAATGGTCACATGGCTAATGGTCCAAAGGGAAACATCATTTCCCTGTATTTCTTAAACTTCTAGGGCTTCAGGAATAGTGTTTGCATAGTGACGGGATTTGAGTTCACAATGGTGAGGGTATACTGCTAGTATTAGAATCACCCTAGTGACTCATCACAGTGAAGGAAGGGACACAAAAGGCAAGAACAAAGGCTAAAGACTAGAAATTGGCACACTCTTAAAGAAAGCAGCTAGCAAAGTTTATATCCACAAACTACCAAAAGAGCACTATTTGACCCAAGAATTTAGAAGACCAAGACTTCTCAGAAGAAACTCTTCTACTCCAGTATCTATATCTAGGCCTTTGTATTTCAAGACCATAACCTTCCCCATAAACCCATTCTTGAAGTTATCAAGCTTAGTGGTAGCTAGAATGCTTGTGTCCACTACCCCTATGGAAATGTTCTACTTCACTTTAATTTTCAGTGTAAATAGACTCACAAAGAGTTTTACTATGCATTTACTTGCAGAAATGCATCTTGCACATTAGTTGCAGAAATGCACTCTGAAACTTGCCCTTTTCATTTATTTACAGGGAGCAAAAATAATCCCTATAACTTCTGTTTTGTTAATTTAAACCAGACACACGACAAAGATTATATCTTGCCAGGAAAATAAAAGTCTGAATGCAGCACAAACTGCAAAATCTTAAGGAATTAACTATATCAGAAAGGAGAGAAGATGACAGCACACAGGTACTAGCTTATTTTTGAGTTTAAAACAGTGGTTTTTAAGCCATGCTTAACACAGTGCTACCGTACTTTCATTGCGTGCTAGTTGCTTTAGTGAGAGAAAAGCAGGTAAGGGTATCTCTACTTAGCTGACAGTCACAAGCTCTGCAGAAATAAAAAAGGTTAATCAGAGCATTTCCTTGGATACTAATTATGTTCTATTCAACATCTAAGAAACTTTTGTCTAGGGCACTAGTAGTACTTAGTAATTTAAGTGTATACCAGCACATGGAGAAGTGCTGTGCCAGTGCAACCAGGAGGACAAGAACACCAAATATCCTAATCACCAAGCCCGTGATCAGAAATCACCATAATAATGGGTGTCAGTTTCCTTTTCAAAACATACTTTAACATGACATTTTGCCAATTTTCACCAGCTATGTAAAAGGAAATTATACAAATAATTTAACATAACTTTCTGACTGTAACTACATGTTTTACCTTAGGATTTGACATACATTTACAGTGTATTTATGAAAAATGCAACTTCACTGAGTAGAGTTCACTGTATTTTCTTCAATCCTCATGATTTATACACAGAAGTCCTCTCCTCCATGGACTTCAAGAGTTAAAGAAATCAGTCTTACTTTAAATTCATGGGACTGTGAAGGATCTTCCTCTGTGCTGAGTAACAAAGATGAGATGCATCGTATCTAAATTTAGTCGGATGAAAAGTGAGCACATAATATCGTCCAGACAGGTAGGATGAACTGCCATCTAGAGGTACCCCTGGTCCTTTTCTCTTCACTGACAATGGGGGTTTACACAACTGCTGAGACCATATGCCTAACTGATAGCTAAAATTAAGCAAGATGACCTCCCACAGCTCACAATATTTATAGAAATGCCTAGCTTTGAGATTTTTCTGCAATTATTTCTATATTACTAATTTGGTATATTTACTCACTTCTGTATTATTAGATTTGTACCTTTATTTGCCTGCTACTTTTCAAAGTATCCTATTCACTGTATGCTGCAATGGACTGACAAGAGTGTCTACAAAAAATGCTGAAAAACCCTGATTATGGACAAATTATATCCAGTAATGTCCTTATCATTCATCCACTTTGATTCCTTAATCTGTAAACTTATCCTCAAGCACAAACTACCAAGTTCACTAACTTACTAATTGTGAAGCAACTACACTCAATTTATAATTCAAATGTTGGACGCATACCAGGACTTACAAGGGGGGGTTACAGTCTTTCATTCTTGAGAAACTGCCTTGTGATCTTTTTAAGAAAACTTAATGCCAAGACTATCAAGTTAACACTAGAAAGCTAAATGTTTTAAATATCTTCTGCAAGAGCCTTTTAATAACACTTTTCCACTGAAAACTGAAAAGATTCCCAGAATCTTGTTCCTCTTCCTCATGGAAATCATTCCATATAGTAATATTGCTGACTTGGCTTCCTTGTTAATTTAAGGAATAGCTCAAATCTATAAAGACACTACTCCTGAACTCTGTTTTGCAAGATTTTCCATAGATTTCCTCAGAATTAAAGTTTCTTGCTATGCTGGGGTTAAGGTGCAGTGGGAAGGGTGTGGGCAAATGGGGAAGGGAGATGACATTTTAAAATGCTTTATAAAACACCAGATGTTGCAGAACCAACAGAGTGGAACAATGTATTTGCAATTATCAAAAGAAGAGAGTTGCTTGTCCGCATTTTTAAAAACTCATGGGATACTTTTAAGTCACTTAGTTGCGGTCTTTCTGTGTGTGAAGAACATAGCAAACACCCTTATAGATTTGACATTTAAATGACATGCACAACAAGGGAACAGCTTGATGTGGTTCAGCATTTGCTCTCGCTACAATCCGTACTGTGCTGTAAACACTCCAGTTGTGTGGATAGTATCAAAATTATGCAAAAGCATTTTACCCTTTCTCATGCATCTTTCTTGTTCATGTTTGGGTTCTATAAAGTTGCCACGGGTATATTGAAAGGCAATGCTCCAAACATACTAGTGTATAGTTCCAGTAACAGATGTGGGAAGCTGACAAGAATGACCTACTTCCTAACTTGTGCTTATAGCTTCAGTTTCAAAAAATCTCTTAGCTGGAAGCCTAAGAGCCATGCAGATTTTCTACTCCACAGCTACAATTTTTTTATCAATGGGAGATATGAATATTTTAAGATTTAAGCAACTCTTCCTTCTCATCACTAAATAAAAGACCATATTCATTTAAAATCAATCTGTTCTTGCATATTTCAAGAGCTGTTGCAGATATTTTATGCAACCTGACAGATATTTTTTATTTGGAAACAATTCTGTTTACACATTACATCACTTCAATATTGCACTAGAAATGTTCTGTGGAGGCTAGGAGACAGTCAGAAATCCTGAGCTGTATGTTCACTCTGCCATTAACCAATTGTGTTCCTTCAGACAAGTCATATAATTTCTCTGTCTTGGTTTTCCCATCTGTAAAAGGCACCAGTTATAAACATTCAGATGGCAGAGGTGTTGTGGATGCCAAAAATATAGCACAACTCTGAAAAGTGACTATGCAAAAAGGCATGTTCTGACTCAATGAGCCTCTCTCAGTGAAATCCACATATGAATTTACATGGCCTATACGCTACACAAGCCCCCATTTTGAGCACTTAATGAGAACATCATTATGCAGTGGGCTTGTGTAGAGTGATGGATTTCATTCCCCAGAAGATACTTAGCCACATGTGCTGACTTCAGTGGCAAAAAAAATATATTTTTATTAATTTTTCTCCCGATAGTCATGCAAAACATAGCTGAGATTGATACAGCTGCAGATTACATTCCACTCCACACTTCATTATAATTATTTACTGCTCTTTCACAGAGTGTAGCAACAGTGAGGCAATGCTACTGAAAGTGTTGGAACTGCCTAAAAATCTCAAAGGGAAAGAATTTGAAGGTAGAGGGATAAAATGAGCCTTGAAGGAAATTGGACTGCACAGGTGTAAATAGCTTGGTCAACAGAATCTCTATAATTAGCGATAGTGTGTATATTGGGAAGAACCCAGTCAGCTTTCAGAGCAAAGGCTCAGTTTGCAAGGAAAAGCTTATTTTCAGTCGCAAGTAACAATATTTTGATCATGAGTTACTGAGGACAACTAGCATGGAAGGTTTCAACACCATTTCTGCAGCAGGTTTTCAAAAATCTTTAATGTATTAATATTTGAAAAGTACTGTAAAATTCTGAGATGAAACACAATGCAGAAAGTATTATAATGCCTCTCCTTTGGATTTGTTTGGGTTTTTTTTTGTCATTTACAGGAAAACAAATCTTTGCTTCTTAAGAATTCATCTGCTGCTTATATTCCCATTGTTTGTGTTTATGATATAATCATTTCCAAAGCAACTAATTAGGAGAAATCAAGAATTATGGCCTGAGAGGAGGCCTGTAAGGAGCAAATGAAATCATACATGTGTTACATAGAAGATTCCACTAAAAAAATCTCCTATCTTCTCGTTTCCCCTGAGGCCGTCTCAGGACCGGGACGGGGTGGCAGCGGCTTCTCATTTCCCCAGGCCGGGACCGGGGTGGGGGGATGGGGCGGGCGGCAGCCCAAGAGCGCAGCTTGGCCAGGCCAGTGGCAGCGGCCAGAGCTGATTCCCCGGGCCCGGGGGCAGCGCAGGGCCGGAGCGGGGACATCGCTGTTCCTGCCTGCTGCCTCCCTCCCTGCACAGTGCGTGGCCCGGGACTGTCCCTCCCTGCGCAGGGCACGGTGCCCTCCCGGGGTGAGCAGTGGCCTGGGGGCAAGCCATGGGGAAGCCCCAGTGTGCTCATGGGCAGTGGCTAGGGCAGTGCCATGGCGCAGCAGCCTCAGATCAGCCCCGGCGAGGAACCTGAGCACGGCTGCCACTTTTGGACAGCAACGGAGGGCCGGCCCTGGCACCATGTTGGTGCTGGGGTGTCTCTAAGGTGCTGCAGCCATGAAAACAAAGATGGCGGGCGGGACTGAAACTCGTGATCCTCTCGACAAGAAAACACCGGAACCAAGGCAGGGCCTGGCCTCGCTGGACCAATGGAGAGAGAGCTTGGCCAAGAAGAAGGCAACAAGATCCACGCGAGAACGAGAAGGCTTAAAAGCCAAGGCAACAGCCCGCCCTGGGCTCCTCTTCAGTTGCTCTGAGGGGAAACACAGCTCCTGTCTTTCATGGTCGCAGGCCCCCTGGCATGGTTTCCACCCATTTCTCTCAACAAACAAGTAACCCTCAGTGAGGTGGTGGGAGGGAGTTGTTTTCATTTCTTTTTGTGTTTTTCAGAGAGCCTGAAGGGCCGGGAAGTGCTTCCAAGGAGAGAGGAAAGGGAGAGAGACCGCTTTACCTACCCTTCCCCACTGCTTTTTCCAGCTAGCCATCTAGCTGAAAGCGCAGTTCCTTTGTCCTTTGTTCCCTTTTGTGTTTTTTTCCCTGCATGTCAGGTGTTCCTCTGTGTAATTCTGGAGTCCCTGTGGGTTATCCCTACTTCCCTAATTTAAACCCCCTGTAATAAACTGTTCACCTGCTGCAAACTCTATTCAGTTTTCCGTCACCTTTATTGAACCTGCCCCCTAGACGATAAAAGTGGTCCTAAACCACCACAATGTTCACAATGTTCAAGAACTAGGAATGGCTGGACCAAGTTAAATCAAAAGCTCATGCATTGGCCAACAGAAGAATGTCTGATTGTACAGAGGACAAGTATGTGGAAATACTTTTCCAGCATACTCTCATGGCAATTTTCAGCCTGGGATTTTCGTCTGGAACATCGTCAATGCAAGAGAATCAATCCTTCCTCATGTAACACCCCCATAGAAAAGCATTCTTGAGCATTCCTTTGCTGCCTCTCTTGGTGGCTTAGGATAAAGTGAGAGGAAGAAGACCATTAATGTTCCCTATTAGAGAACATTAAGGACATCTTTTAAGGTCTTATAAGGTTTTATTCGGTCTTATTCTTTGGCATGCTTTATTAATCCTCAGCTATTATTATAGAAAACTGCTAGACATCAAAATTATGAGTGTTTGAGTACTATTTAAATTAAAACTATTGTTCTCATAGCTGGAATGCAGTCTGAAAGAAGCTCTAAGGCAACTACCATCAGTATCAGTTTGGCTGCATCTAAGGATGTTTGTCTTGACAATTTTGGCCATCCAGTGGCCCACCTACCCTTTTAGCAAAAGCTCAGGGAGGGATAATGTCAGCAAAATGAAATTGAGACTAAGAAAATTCTGCTTTGCCACAATCCCTTAAAACCATTTTGGCTCCCCTCATAACAAATCAGTAGTTTCCTCCAGAGCTGCTAAGCATCTCTCCTCATGCAAGCCTCCAAGTCACAAAGACATCACATCACATTGTCTCTAATACTGCTTTGTGTCTTAAACAAGCTTCAAGATGCTCAAAGATAAGACAATTGTTAAGGTCTATCAAATAAGAATTCTTTCTCAAAGAGACAACTTGAATAGCTAGCAAGGAGGTAATAAATAAGCAGATAATAAACCTCCTTCTTAAGGACAAACAGTTTACAATACACTCTACCTTCTTCTCCCTGTCACAAATACTCTTCTTTAAGAGAGAGGCCATGGGAAAGGAAACAAAGCGGGCAGGAATACCAACTGGCCTCCATGTTATGGAAATTCAATGAAAGGACACAATAAAATGGGGAGATGCTCCTTGCCTAAATTTATCATATAGTGTTAGGCCCTTCAAATGAGAAGGGTGAATATCATTGAGACAGATAAAACTTTGTTTTACAGGCTCCATTTCTGAGGTTAAAGCGAGGCTTTATTAAAGTGAATTCAAAGTTTTGCTTACTTACTATAAACATTTCAAGGATTCACTGTGTCAAACAGCTCCTTATGTTAAATACAAAGTATGACACTGACGTTTTCCATAGTTTATCATTGATAGAACTGGAAGTGTAATAGCAGCGAATTTTAACTTTCTGAGCAGACAAAGTAATTTTGATAATGGTGGCCACCAGAGACAGGAAGAAGTCTAAACATTCTTGATCTTTGGGGTTAGTGGGAATTAGATGAATGTGAAGGGACCACACATGTTCTCTTGGGAGAAGGGTGCTGGCAGCCTTGTGTAAAACACAATCTTTTTTTGGCTCATACAAAAAGGAACAGGAGAATCAGCTCTAAGAAAGTCACACTTCTGGGCAGATGCAAGTCATCACAGCTGTGCATAACATATGTGGGGAATGGTAAGGAAGGGACTGAATAGAAAAAGCAAACAAGGAAAGTGACAGAGCCCTGGAAAGTGGCTTCCTCCTGAAGCAGCAACAGCCTTTAAAAACCACTTACCAGGCCAAGTCAGCTCAGGAAACTTTCCCTGCTGCCAGCTGAACTTTCTGGCAGATGAAACAAAGAAGCGAAAATTAACAAAAGGACACTAACAATAAAAGGACGGGATTTAGTGTAGAATCTCCTGAAATTCAGCCTTTTCTATATCAGCCTGCTCTTGTTAACCTAACTTGAACTCCCCACATGACTACTTGCATCAGGAAATGGAGCAATTACAAGCAAAGGGCCACTCCTGCTCACTAGGTAAGCATTTTTCCTCTCTGCAGCAATGCTTCCCAGGGTTGGAAATGGGAGACTAGTTCTGAAAAGTGCACCAAAGTGTTTAATATTCACGAGCAGCTCTAGCACTCAGAAAGTTGTTTGTTGAACAATTTACAGGTGGAGTGGTTTGTTCTGCTACCCAAAGAGACAGGATTACAGATATGAAATTCCTGTCATAATGTGTCAGATCTTTCTGGGTATACCCAAAAGGCCTGGATTCACCCATCTGGGCTACAGCAAGTCTTTGTCAACCTGTATCTATTGATATCAGTCAGGATCACAGAGAAAAAAAAGCCCATCTCTAACTGACTTAACCTTCCCAACAAAAGTAGGTGCAGTTAATCTATGAAATGAAATTCTACCTTTATACTAGGGCAAATGGCATAACCTACACATACAAATTGTGTATTTAAAGAGATGCAAAAAAGATCCTGAATGTGAGTTTCACAACTCCTTAGGTACTACATTATGAACTTGGGTTTCCATTTCATCCCACTATGGTATACCAGCAGGATGCAACCCTTCTTACAGTGAAATCAATATTATCTTTGCCATTGATTGTCAAAGGATTGGTTTAGTGTGCTTTCATCTAGAAACCAATCACTGCATCTTACATCACAGATTACCTCAAAGTTATCAGCTCTTGCAAAAACAAAACCAAACAAAAAAAACCCCCATATTCAAGCATATGAAAAGCAAAAGCCTTTGAAAATGATACTTTCATATGATGAAAAAAACTTGAAGAACTGTGAGCAAATGGATGTGAGAAATGTGGTAAGGGATATAGGTAAGGAGATAAAGAGGAACCTTTGCAATAAACCTGGTCATATACACCATCAGCAATAACCCATGTCTGTAGCAGTGTGGATTAGCATCAGACAAAATAATATTAGAGTTTCAGGTTCACCCTTATAACCTGTTCTAGGTGTTTCTGTGAACTTTTCAAACACATAGCAGGCAAAGCATAGAGTTATTTTTCCTGGACTGCATCTGACAAACAAAATATCTATGTATTCAAAGATTGAGCAAATCAATAATAATGAAAAAACTAAAAGCATCTTCCATCCTGGTATTCCCTTCCAGAACTTGGATGGTTTCCTGTGCACACTGAGTAGGCTTGCACAGCTCTTATTTACTGAAGTCAGAAATTCCCACTTACTTTGTATTCAGTATTTTTGTTCCACCACGACAATACAGGAACTGCTATCCAATCGTTCTATAGTTTCAGAACCATATTATAATAAATCATATCACATCCAAAGACCTCCATACAAAACTGAGAGTGATGGTTTGGATCCTCTAAACCCTTGAGAGGACTCTGTTGACTTCCCAGCACTGCTCTTTAAGGGATCATTCCATTCCCTGACGAAGCACTCTGGTTTGATAGACCTGAGACACATCTATGGAGTCTAGCAGAGACTCAATTATGTCATGTCACAGTAGACTTAAAAAAACTAAAATAACCCTACTTCAAGAAGGTATTATTTTGGAAATAAATATAAAGTATGAGGGCAGAATCTTGAGCCACCAGGCTTCAGGTACTGATTCAGCACTGTAAAGATCAAATGAGCACATTGAAGAAAACCTGAGCACCAGGATATCCAGTCAAGTATTTGACCCAAATACAATTTTAAGAAGTTGTTTAACTCCCTGCAAGTAAACTACATTCCCTAGAAGTGACACACTGTATGCCATCAATCTCATTGTCCAAAAGAGTGATTGCAACAAAGTCATCCACCATTTTATTCCAGCACTAATGGTAGTATAGAATCAGTTAAGTATATACTCATAAAATCATCATATGTGCCTTACTAAAAAAAAAACAAACAACAACAACAAAAAAACACCCAACTTTTGAAAGTATTATGTTACAGTGTTCAATATTTTAAAAAGTTTTACAACGCCCCCTTACCTCCGGGTTTGGTGATACACTGACTGCAAACCAGTTGCTAGTTTCATATAAGGGAAAATAAACCCTCTGTTGCCAGATATTTCCTTAATTCCTCATAATTTGACATTTTCTGGAAGAAATTTCAAATCTGACCACAATAGTTAAGGAAAAAACTTGCACTCCAGTATAAACTATACAAATCAGAAAATATATACAACTAAAAAAACAGTCTCGTTACTTCTCGATGAGAGATATTTGTTTTCCCTTCCAACATTCTAGCAATGTAAAACCACTGTGTAAGGTAGAAAATAATTTTTCAACTTCAGGAAACATCAATATCAGCTGCCAAAAGTCTATCCATATAATAAGAACTATTTGCTAAAGCTGAACACCTGCAGTTTTATAGAGGGCCTCAGAGGACAGCTGTAAGTATTCCAGTCTACTGATACAGCAGCCAACCAAAACCTGATGGTTTTGTCCGAGAAAACACCACATTTTGCTAGCTAGGCATACAAGTACATGTACATACACAGGCATTTGATTTAGACAAGTAGACAGACAGATAGACAGACTGAACATGATATAATGCCCTGTATGCAAAAGATCAGGCTAGTGAAGGATGTCTTAGCCAAGTCCTGAAATCAGTTTTGCAGTCCCAAAATGCTCTTGGAAGAATTCCAGCCTGCTGAAAATACGCATTGTAGCAAACTGTCACACAAATATGTGTGCATTAGTTGGCAATTGATTGAATAGTTCATAAAAAAAGATCAATACAAAAGAAAAATCTTCCTCATAATATGCATAAACAATACATCTTTAGCCACTATTTCTGCTGGCTTCCACAATCCAAAGTGTGTCCATCATTTCAGGTACGTAAAAGATGCTCTTTTTCTTATTTGATATTCAACTTCATTAGCACCGTTTTATTTAGTCACAACTTCAGTTATTTAGTTACAGGCTGTTACTACAGAGGTTATGCTTCTTTAAAGGAAGTTTACTGACAAAATATTCAATCCCTTATATTTAAAAGTCCATGCACACCTTATGAACTACCAAACTGCTCTTAAGCGAACTTACATGAATGAGACAAATATGACAGAGCATAACCACAGTTTAAATATGGAGAAGTGGCAAGAAGTAGGACTCTCTTCTCAGTGCAAGAGTGAAAAAAAAATAATTCCTACTACTCTGCTGTCACCCTCTTTGGCTGGTACAGGTTCTGCCTCAGATCTCAGACTGTTTTAACCTTTGCACAAGGAATGTTTTGTACATAACATGGAACATTCATCTTGAGTAACCAACTTGCAAATGACCAACATTTTCAGAAGTGTTATGACAGTGATAAAGAGATATCCAGATAAAGAAAACATTTATTTCCCCTGAAACCTGTTTGCAGATGGGCTGAAACATCAGACACTGCTTAACCTAGGGCTCTGCTTCTCAGCTTCTCCACAGAGGCCATGAATACAGGCACATGCAATTCACAACTTTTTTATCCCCTTTCCACTAAGAAAAGAAAAAAAATTATCTTTGAAAATACATTTCTGAGCACACACAATTGTGCCAGCTGTCAACATGGCTCCATGTCACACAAAATGCATATAAGTATGAATTTCAGAGAAATTGATACTTAGCCTCTAGTAATCAACCAAGTAGAATCTCCTGCAAAGGGAAGGGTCTGGAAGGCACATATGTGCACACACACAAGAGTTTAAGACAGAAATAAATAAATAAAAGTATTAAACACTCAATTATTTCAATAGGTGGTTACCTAACCAGAGCTCACAATCATTCCTGAATTAAAAACAGAAATACTTTCCAATATACATTTATGTAAACAAGACCAGCTCAGGTCTTAACTCAAGAAGAATGCACCATCTCCCAAACTTAAAGGCTAAAATGAATGCTGTTAATGATTCTGAGAAAAACTCAAATGTACTCCCTTGCTGACTAGGAAGTTAAAATTCAGTCATTATATGGTCTCAACCAATTCTCCATGGGGCCACTATGCATTTTGTAGGTAATGGAAACATGGGAATGGAGCAAGAGTTTCAAGGAAAGTGTCAGTAACTGCACACTCTGACAGAACCTCCATATATGATGGGACTTGTCTCCCTCTGAGCCATTGATCACTCTTCAGAAGAGACACTGTTAAACTGAGTTGAACCACAAGTTTATCTTCATATTAGAAAAACTGGCTACCCTTTTCCAAAAAACGGGGTATGCCAAACAAGCTAACCTGCTTCCTCAAGTCACGTTCAATGTATACGGGAGAAGAAAGTCTAAAAACAACTGAGAAACTTGAAAAAATACCCACTGGTACCTATTCTTATTACATCAGATCAAAATCTGCATACACATCTATATTATTAACTGATACAAAATCACACAACCTAAAGTTCAGAATAACCGTTTTGTGTGAAACCCTTAGTCCTACCAAGGTCAGTCACTATTGGTTTGCTTTGAGGTGGGCTTGGCTTTGTCTTTTTTAGGCCAAGTTTCCAGTGAGGTTTATTTACTACATGAAAACTGTTGCTCCTTCTTCATTCTGATGGAATGTGATGCACATCTCTTGTCCTAAACTCCATCAATAAATGCATTTTATTAAGTCTAAGAAAGATCCACAGAATTTAATGGAAACCATGTCAGTACGAAAGAGGAATATTGTTTGTGGTGCCAATAAATACTTATATTACCTATTTTATCAGTCACATCAGAACCTCTCTGAGCACTGTAGAAACAGAAAAATTTCAACAGTCAAGGAAATCAATATGGTCCTTGATGGACATTTTGCCCACTTTTTTATTTCAGGCAAGGAAAGCTATACTACTTCCATATAGGAAAAAAAAAAGAAAGTAAAAAAAAAAAATAAAAACAAAGCCACACCCCATCCACCTCTCCCCTCCCCCCCCCAAAGAAACCAAACAAACAAGAAAAAAATCAAAAAAAAAAAAAACCAAACCCAAATGCACAATAAAAACCCCCCACCAAACAAACCAAAGTTTCCCACAACAACCCATAACCCTTTTTACTCTGTAATTTTAAATTGTAAATATTTATAGTTCATAAGCATTCATAATTTCTGTTAGGGCTGACCATTTATTTTCTTCTTCAAAAGCAACAAGCTGTTTCTTGGATTCAGTAAGTATTCAGTATGATATTATTATGAGCAGAATTAGGAAGAAAACCCCTTAGATTGTGCATATACGAAAGCTGATTGTTACTGAGGCATCTGTGTCTAAAGGATTACGTTTAAAAAATTATTTTTAATTATATTAAAGAATTTTTAAAACCTAACATTAATGAAAGATTTCATTCCATAATGCGATCACAACAAAAGCCTGAATCTCAGAGTTGACATTCCCACATCAACCCATTGTGCATATTCATTTCAACTAGGTCTTTCTTTCTATGACTTCATAACATAAGTGAACTGAAGGAAAGTGCTAGGAAAAATTCCTGAAATCAATATAAATCAGTAGTATGTTGTTAAGTTCCATTATTGTAGCAGTAGCGTGGAGATAGCATTCTGAATTAAAAAAAATATATATGTTGACTAGTCCACACATTTATTGAATGTTATTGCCTGTAAGTGCTCATTTCTACCAACACTTCTGATTGATTGCTCATCTTTCACATTAGGATTGGTACTTTACCCAAGCCCTGATACAAAAAGCCTAGAATCTAAAATGGTCTATTAGGTATGGGGCTCTACTTCATCCAAAGCTGGCTCCTGGAGGAGTACAATCATTTCTGTTCCAGCTCAAAAATTATAACCTGCCAACCCAAATCTGGCTCCATACATAGTCCAAATATTTCTGCAGTGTTTCTCTAGAACCAGAGCACAAGGAAATCCAGTACAACTACTCTCCCGCGCTTCTACATTGCTTCAGGACAGGTTTGTCTCAGCCTACGAGCTCTAGGTCTTCTGCATACTGATCTGCCCTGGACTCATTTCCCCTTGTTCTGTATTTCATGTTAGACTGGATGCAGGGTCCAGATATGACCTTTACAGACCTGATATGTACATCCTAATAAGACTATTTATTGAAGGTAAACATGTTGCAGACCTGCCCTTGGCATTTTTTTTTCAGGAATTGGCTCAAGCAATCCAGTGCTGTACTGCACCTCATAAGTCATCATTTTGCACTAACCATCAGACGGGTTTTGTACATTTGCTGCCAAAATGACCTGTGCTGGGAGACAATGCAAAGTCTTCACATTGTATTTCTAATGCTACTTGACAACAATTAGCACTTCTGAAATATGAGTGCAACTACTTTTACACCTGTATTTAGGCAAACATATTCATATGGTGCTGAAAGAAGGCCTAAGTATCAAGAAGTCTAGTTTAAAACCACAGTAGATCGAAACATTAGAAAGCATATATAAGGGAAATACTTTTAGCTACAGAATACAGGTATTTCATAACAGAAAACTTAAAAGACCATCTCATAGCACCTCATGTAGTAAATCAGGCACAGGTCATATGCATGCAGAAATAAAATGCAGCAAACCTACCCACCAAGGAGGGAAGGTAACACAAGTGCCTTTACATTTCTCTGTGCTAGCATAGCAATGGCTGGAAGTGATTTGGGGTCTAAGGGTAACTAAGAGGAAACTCAGGGCTCTCATGTCAGCAAAGACTGCTGCTCTTCAGAGTGAAAAAGTTTGAGAAATTAATGAATACCAGCACAGCTCTGGCTCTAAGGCAGAAGATGCAGACCTCCAAGATATACTCTGGCTATTATTAAGAAATATATATCACCTTAAGATTTGGAGATATTTTTACTGGATTGATTTTACTGATACTTGGGTATCAAAAGCCTCTACACACACCTACAGCCTGAACGTTGTTTCTTGTGACAAAGTAAAAATATCAGTCAAATCCAATCTTTTCAACTGGAAAATAGGACCTAAATTAATAACACACCTTCTACCTATGGGAACTTAGTGAAAATTCTGATCCCACTCTGCATGGTGCTCTCTAGAGTCTTCAGTACTGAGACCCTGCTTTGCAGACTGAAGGAGCAATTCATTTCTTACTGGACAAAACTACAAGCAGGAGCATTCAGTCATGAACTCTTTGTCCTAAGACAAATAGATTTTAAAACCAACATATGCAGGTGGTGTACCATGAAACAAATCACACAACAAGATGCATGCAAAAAATATGCTAATTGCAATTTTGGTCACCAAGAACCAGACACTATATTTTTCTTGAACTATATACAGATCTCTCCTCAGCAACAGTGGAAGTTCATTGAACAGATGGAAACTGTACATAGTCCAAAATCATTGCAATGTTGCCATTACCATTGTCTCTCAAAACATAATACAGTTTATACGGACATAGAGGCCATATATAAATGCTTTCATTCACCTCTGTAGTTCAGCATAACTTAGTGCCTTGTTCAGCTGCAAAAATGCTTGTTATTCCTGAGTACTGTTAAATGGATTGGTTATCATCAGTACTACAGGGAGATAACAATCTACTGCCACAGGGTGCTTGCAATGGGCAACTACACAGTAGTTTACTTAGCCATTGCTCAGAATTTTGTAAAAAAAATTGAAGAAAAAGCACTAAAGGTCCATGTAGTTACAAGATAAATACGTCAAACATAAAATACCTATGTATGACCTATTTTCCAATTTGTTCAGAATTTTATTGAAACTTGAAAAGAGGCATTTCCTGAAAGTATTATAGGAATTGTAAGAAAAAGGTGTGAATTACAAAAATGTGACAAATTTATCTATTCCAGCTACCAAGAGGTTTTGGATTTTTTAAAATTATCAAATACTGTACTGATATCCACATAATACCCTGGAAAAAAGAACCAAATAACATCTATAGGTGAAGCATCCAACATGCAGAAGTGATCCCCCTAATGATTCCAAACAACCATAATGTTTGCTGACACAGATAACTATTCAAAGTGAAAAGAAAATTACTCTATTTGTTCTGTTTCTTCCAGGTACCAAAATAAAGATAATTTTAATACGGTTTGTTTCCTCTTTCATGTGATAGGGAGTTACCACAGACTACATGGGCACTGGCTGTGTAAACACAAATAACATTTAAGCTGTGTAAATATATCAACACAAAAATTATGTCATGTTTTTCTGTTCGGAAAGGCAACCAGCACAATATATATCTCACAAGAATCTAACTGCTAACAATTACATATAAAAGAGTGTTTTACATTTGTGATAAAGCCAAGCATAATAAAAAAGTTGCTAATAACCTTCCTTAGCTGCATATAAATGGGGTTATTTTTGTAAAACCAGAAAGTAAGTGAGGCACCTACTGTATCTATAGCATAGAAAATGTCAGCCCTTATTCAGCACTTCTTTGCAGAATTAGTACAACTAAATGATGGCCTCAGGCTAGCCAGAGGGAACAAACAAACAAACAAACCCCTCAGTTTCTTTGAATTCTGTAAAAACTACCAAAATGAAACATGAAGAAGTTGTGAAAGTTTAGGAAAATTATGGACTTTTCAGACATCTGCAGGATAAGGAACAATCAGATTACAATTATTGGAACTCATGCCACTGGAACTAACACTGTGCTTTGAAGACCTTTGTTTTGTCTTTCCATTACAATAAAAATGTTTGGACTCAGTTTTCAAAATGCTAACTAACACAAACAAGAGGATCTCAAACCTTTGGCTCAGTCCCAGACATTTGACATCACTGGCATAAGAGAAACCTGGTGGGATGAATACTGTGACTGTAATTCCTTGTTGGTTGGTTTCAGTTGGATTTATGTTATAGGAGTGTGAGAATGTATGGAGCTCACAGTTTGCAATGCCACAGTTGAGAGCCTCTGGGCGAGAATCAAGAGGCAAACAAGTAATGAAGTGGACGTCATTAGGGAAGTCTACTATAGACCTTCCAGTCAGGAGGATGACACCAAAGAATTATTCTTTGAAGAGACACTTCCAAGTCAACTGCCCTTGCCCTTATGGAGGACTTCAACTTTCCAGAAATCAACTGGAAGCATCACACAGCTAGTAAAAACCAGGACAGAAGATTCTGAAAAAACCTGGATAACAACTTTATCTAACAGGTCCTAAGGGAGCTGACTTGGAAAGAAGCTGTCCTTGGCATGCTGCTAGTCAATAGAGCAGATCTTGTGAGGGAAGTGGAAATTGGTGGCCATCTGGGCCACAGTGACCACCAGGCAATCAAGTTTAAAATCTCTGTTGACAGGAGGAAAAGTGCCAGCAAACTTCAACTCTGGACATGAGGAAAGCAGACTTCAAGCTGCTCAGGAATTAGTAAGTAGGGTAGCAAGTAAGGACCCCTGGGAAAATGGTTTTTTCAGGTGCTAAGGGTCCATCAGTGTTGGTCAGTTCTCAAATATCACATTCTAAAGGTACAGAAGCAGGTAATTTCCAAATATCAGAAGTCATGCAGGCTATTAATCTTCAGTGCCTGATAAAATTATGGAGAAGATTATTCTGGGAACTATTGAAAAACACCTGAAAGACAGTACAGTCACTGGTCAAAGCCAGCACAGTTTTATNCACCTGAAAGACAGTACAGTCACTGGTCACAGCCAGCACAGTTTTATGAGAGGAAAGTCCTGCTTATCAAACCTGATTTACTTTTATGTCAATGTAACCCACCTAGTTGATCAAAGGAAGCCAGTTGATGTAAACCTTCTGGATTTCAGTAAAGCTTTCCATACTGTCTCTCACAGGATCCTTCGGGACAAAATGCCCAGCATGCAGCAGGATAAACACATCATAGGGGAGCAACTGGCTCATGGTTTGAGCACAGGAAGTGATAGTGAATGGAGTAACATCAGACTGGTGACCTGTCACTAGTGGAGTTTCACAGGGCTCCATCTGTTATCTTGGTTTGGACACTAGGGGGTGGTACCAAAAACAGGAGACCTAATAGAAAGACAACAGCAGAACCATTTATTAACTAGGGGCTATACGAGGGGTATAACCCACTATTAAGCATAAAGCAGTTACACATTGAAAGACTTGACAATAAAATGCAAGAGGAAAAATCACAAACTATGCTCCTCTGGGCCGGCTGCTGAGCTGGTGGAGCAAGGGAAGGAAGGAAGGCTGTCCCTTTAATGGTGCTGGTCCCACCCCTAGGACCTGCTGGAAAAGAATCGACAGTGAAAGGAACCCCCGTGGAAACAAAAGGGGAGAGAAATACCACAACTCCTGTTGCCTCCAGTGGTTCTTTGTTGATTCTGCCTGAGCTTTGGTGATGCAGCATGGCAAGGGACTGAGAAGGGGGGGGGCCGTGCCTCTCAGCACTGAAGCAAGCCAAAAAGAGAAAGAACTTCCGTCCCCAGCCCTTTTATAGGGTTCCAGTTCTCGAGTTTTCTCAGTGTCCTCTTCCTGTGCTTGCTGCCTCCCTATTGGACAGCGGCAGCAGTGGTTGCCGCCCCCCTCCAAGATTTCACCACAAAGCAATATGGCGTTCCCACCAGAATGCCTCACAGCCGCACTTTGCTGGAAGGAGGAGCTGCAGCCACCACCCTGCCAGCGTTGTGGGGTACCCGGGGGCCCAGGGCTGCCAGCGGCAGCGCTTATGGGGCCACACCAGCTGCCACGGGTCCACTCCATATGGCAGTGCCACAGGGAAACAGCTGGGAGCAGCCCCCATACCCGCCCGGCAAGGCGCTGGGACGGGATCAGCCCTGCAGGGCCCTGGGGGGCACTCCATGCCTGCAGGGACAGGCCCAGCCCCACATGACCCCAGGGATGGGGGTCTCGCCATCCTCACCTGTTCCCCTCTCAGAAACACGGAAAAAAATTTTAAAAGACAACCCCTCTTCTCCCCAACCTAAGAAACCTTTCAGGTTAAACCCATAACATTATCCTGTGCTCTTCAGTATCTTCATAAATGATTTGGACATAGGACTGAAGGAGATGCCATGAAGTTTGTAGAACAAGCTGTTGACTCCCTCAAAGGCAGGAAGGCCTTGCAGAAAGACCTCCACAAATTAGAGGACTAAGCAAACAACAACCATATGAAGTTCAACAAGGGAAAGTGCTGGATTCTGCACCTGGGATGAGGCAACCCAGGATGTACAGATTGCGGAAAGAGATGCTGGAAAGTAGTGCCTGGGAAAGGGACCTGGTGTCCTGGCTGACAGCAAGTTGAATATGGGTCAGCAGAGCCCTGGCAGACAGGAGGGTCAACCGTGTCCTAGGGGGCATCAGGCAAAGAATCACCAGCTGGTTGAGGCAGTTGATTGCCCTGCTCTATTCTGCAGTGGTGCGATCTCATCTTGAATACTTAATGCAGTTTTGGTTAATATAATAATGATTTTAAGCTATTAGAGAGTGTCCAAAGGAGGGCAACAAAGATGGGGAAGGGCCTGGAGTGGAAGCCGTATGAGGAGCTGAGGACTGAGATCACTTGGCCTGTTCAGCCTGGAGAAGAGGAGACTGAGGGGAGACCTCATTGCAGTTACAACTTCCTCGTGAGGGGAAGAGCAGGAGCAGGCACTGATCTCTTCTCTGTGGTGACCAGTGACCAGACCCAAGGGAATGTCCTGAAGTTGTGTCATAGGAGGTTTAGGTTGGATATTAGGAAAAGGTTTTTCACCTGGAGGGTGTTTGGTTGCTGGAAGAGGCTCCTCAGGGAAGTGATCACAGCATAAAGCCTGACAGAGTTCAAGAAGCATTTGGACAATACTTTCAGGCACATGGTGTGACTCTTGGGAATGGTCTTGTGCAGGGCTAAGAGTTGGATTCCATGATCTTTTTGGTTCCCTTCTAACTCAGCATGTTCTGTGATATGTGCCAAATCAACACTCTGGATCTAGGTTGAACCTCCTTTATGACTTCACCTTAGAATAAGGAACACAGCTTTTTCTCAAATTTTAGTAGGCTGAAAAGACTAAAGGCTTAGAGACTTGCAAATATAGAACAAGGGGAGATGAAATGAGAATCAAAACTTTTTTCTGTATCAAAATCAACTTAATAGTCTGCTAAAACAGAATTAGGTTATTCCAAGTACAACAACTGTTTTTTTCTGTCACTAGTGGACTCTATTGCACAAGTACACAACCATTTTCTAAGGATGTGCATCCTACCTTTCTAGAATTTACTGGATTCCTTTGTCACAAACTAGTGATCGGAGATCTGCCTTACCCTCAAAGGATATAATTTTTAGTAGTTATTTAAACACTGTGGTAATTCAAAATACATATGTAGTTGAGAGATGTAATTAAATGCAAAAATCCACTCTAGATTTTACTTTCTTTGCAAGACACTTTATAAGAATGCAAGCACTGCAGCATCAAATGAATTGTGAAAACATAGATTTTTAAAAATCAACAACAAAAGAAACAAACAAACCCAAGCAATACCACAAAGTTGTAGGAATGGAATGCAGACAACTAGAAGGAGGGAAAAATACAAAAAAATTAGAAAATGTATTCAGCAAATGAGGACTGTGGAAGAAAAGTTTAACTACAACAGGAAGTTATGTTTGTATACATATTAACGATTCTAAGTGATTAGTGAGAGCTGAATATACATTACACTTGGCAAATATGCAAGCAAAAGAAAGTATGACTACATAGAAATGTATACATATTATCCATATGTGCTCCTCAGACACTACAACTTACCATGTGAAATTTCTTAATATCATTACTTTAACATGAAATTAAATATGTGCTTCAAGTCTTTTATTCAGTTCCCTTTCTAAAAGTTCTATTTTCACTCACAGTATTTCAGTCAGATATATTTCAGTCATAAAATGAAAGTGAGGCAAACTAGGTTCTAGTATACTCTCTCAAAATACAACACAATAATTAGAGACAAGAAGAAAACAAGTCTATTACAATCTCTTACATATACTTTTCTGGAACTGTATGGTTGTATCCTTCTTCACCACCTCAGAATACAGTCAGGCTGCTGCATCTATTGCTTCTCAAATATTCATAGGGAAGTACAATATCTAAGTGCAGGAACGGGGAAAACAGTAAGTGGTACCTCTATAAAAGATTCTGCCAAAGGCTTCACTAGCAGCACGTCACATTCAGACATGCTAGTTGGCATATGTTATTAAGATCTCATTTAAAGCTAGATAATGAGATCAGAAGGCCACACCTCAGGAATCAAAGGAGGAGAAAAACAGAAAATAAGAAAAATCATGGAAACAGTGGGATGAAAGTGAGTGAGCACATCCACATTAGTGAAGTAGACAACCTGTTATGAGCAAGAAGAGAAGCTACATCTGGGGGGGATTTTAAGAAAAGCAACAAGGCCCATATTTGGAAAGAGCATCAAAATATACAATAAGAATTTACTAGCAAGTATTTGTGAAATTTAGCAGATCCTATTAAAGTATGCAAGATGAGTCTATATGTATTCACAGAGGAGAAAAAGAAGGAAAATGACCACATGCATGTGATTTGAATCCTTCCTACACTTGCTCAAATGGGATTTTGACCAGATTCTGACCTCTGCCAAGCAACAGGACAAGGATGACAAAGGGTGGATTCATTACACTCCTACAATTGATTATCAGAATTTGTTCTTCAGAAGTGAAATAACAAAAAGCAAATTTCCCAGTTGAGGGAATAGACTCACAGAAATCAAAAGTAAATAACAAGGACACAGCTTATCCAATCTTATTTAAAATTCCTTAAAAGACTGATAAGGTAAAAAGAAATAAGCTGTCTGGGATGGGTTGGAATGCAAATAAATAAGTAAAGCACTACAGGAATAAAACCAGAATTTAGTTAGATTCCAATACAATATATCACTCAAAGAGTACTGAGCACATGGAGAGAGCTGACAAGTTAAATCATCAAAGTAAATTATATAAATGAACTTAAAAATACTTGGACATTTTTATGATGAGAAAGAGAAAAGGGTATTGAAGGTTATAGTAGATATAAACCAGGCAGGAGGGGATATAATAAACTTAAATAAGAACTTTCTTGGTTCAGATGTACTTTTCCAGTTCAGAAATTCCTTTTTTACCATACTGGTGATTAAATAAAACCAACTCTTATATGTTAAGTATCTCCTAAGTACCATAATCATTGCTCCAGAAGTTATTATACATGGTTGCACACAGAAACCTCCAACAATTTCCCTTTCCTTCTGGCCACAAAACACTCCAGTGTTCACTAGACTGACAAGTTAACATGTAGCACTAAGATCAGAACTCATAAAATTTGTACCCAAAAGAAATTGGTTTCCTCTCATCTGACTCGCAAAGAAACACTCAAGCAAGCTGGATATACTTTTCAGCATTTACAGAACTAGCCATACACACTCTCTTCCAGTATAGAACAGGACAGACACATAGTAGCAAATATAGCATGCCAAACACCTTGATTTAGTTCTCATCTGTATTAGTTTTAGCCAAGTAAAAAGACAGCATAGATAAGAAATTATGGGCGGATAAAAAAAAATCAGAATATCTTGCTTTAAGCAGAACAAAGCAATATTTTTCCTGCAGAAGTCTTGTAATCGTGATCATTTAGAAATAATACAAGTTGCTGAGAGGGCTGTTACATGGTTATTCCAGATAAGAGGTGTTCTATTGTTTGCTTGCTTAGAGGACAGGTATAACTATAAAAATTGACATACCTTTGATTTTTATTCCTCCTGCACATCATTCTTTTTCTCCATCATTCCTAAATAACTCCACAGACCTTAAGAGTATTCCTAACCACATCATCTGAAGGATCAACAGTGCTTTATGCTAACCTGACATATGCAGGTAAAATTCTCCCATATCAATAAGTAGTTTGAAACTAAAAGCAAAGTAAGTCCTCACTGCTCTAAGTGTGGCACCTCAGAAGAAACAGGATAGATATAACACCAGCATTTGCATTTCTTTTAGTTTCACAATAGACCTTACCAAAATACATTAGATTTCTTATATATCTGCTGTGCTAGCTTTAGCAATTGTTGACAACTTGTCAACCGAAGGAAGGTGAAGAACAAAGGCACCCTTATTCTTGGATCCCATCTAACATGTGAGTCATTTTTTTTCTCCGTATACAAAGTATAAATTTCCTTCTTCTTTGTCTTGGAAATATACTAAAGAGAACAAACTAATAAGCCTGACAGCTGTTATAATCTGTCCTTGCCTCACATGTCCACAGGAATTAAGTTGTTCAAAAATCAAAGTAAAAAAATTCAAAACGCAAATAAGATTTTGTTCTCAATCCCCTTTGTTTCAAGCTGGTTCTCCATACAGTATTAGCTTGACAGTTCTAAAATCTGAAAACTTTTGCTCATCCCAGAATATCAGCAATGAGAGCTTAATTTACTGCTATCTCTTGCCCATAAGCTTCAGATATGATATGGAGAAATTGCTGTCAGCAAAACGCAGAGTATTCAGCCTTCTGAACCACCCAAATTCCCATCTTTCAGCATTGAAAGAATGAAACAAATGTATCTATTATGGTAATGGGAGATAACCAGCAATGGTCACACAGTCAATACTTCCAAATGTATGTGGTTTTCATAAAATGGCCTGATTTCCTAGCTTTAAAGCTAGAACCAAACATGCCTTACCCAGGGTTCCAGGACTCTGCCACTACTTCTGTAGTGACAATCACCAGATAAAGATTTTATTGTAAGCCTACAGGGAATACTTTTTAATTTGTACTGTTTCCCTCCCAAATTCCCCACATAAAAAGTCTCAAAGCATAACCACTCCTCTGGGAAGTTTAATTGCCAGGAGCAGCTGTGATGTAACAGGGTATGATTCTTCTCTACATATGTGCCACTTATACTTCCTGCCTAAACAACTTCCCACTGAATATTCATGAAAATATTAACTGAAATGAAACTTTAGTTTTTCCTAGGTTTGTCTGAAATAATTCATATTTTCTGTCCTACCCTAAGACACACGGAGATAGTAAAAAAAAAAAAAAAGTAAAAAATTATTCTTACCACATCCTACATGACACTATCTATGTAACTTGTATAAAAATGAAATAGATAATCAAGGGGGTAATTCTGTAACAGTAGAGAAAAGAGACATTTAAAAGGGCTGTTCATGCAATACTTAAAGAAAAGTACTGGAATTCAGAAAGATTTTATTATATTCTCATATCCAAGGAAATTTTTATAAGATTTGCAAAAGACATTTGTTTTCTGTGTTCTCTGAAGGATGCTGATAGACTAAGGTAAAAAATCTTGGGTTATTCAAGTGAAAAGCAGATTACACATTGAGTACAAAGCTGCAAACAGCCAGTCTTCACTCACTGAAACTTATATTCTTCTACCCTCTGTCTCTCAAGACAGTTGCATTCACATTTGGCAAGGCACATACAGGATTTCATCCTGTAACATGTGATGGATACAACAGACTTCACTAATACAGTGTACTAGTTTGAAATCAAACCAGTGGGAGATCGCAAGTCAGAATTATATTTTAATAGAAAAAAAAATTAAAAGAAATAAATAAATGCAGAAGTACAAGAACACTGACAAAGTCAGATACACCCTGACACTCTATGGTAATAGCAGTCCAAGCAAAGCAGTTCCGTTGAAGCAGTGATCCTATGAAAAGGAAAGGGGTGAGAAAGTCCAATGGTAGCTCTTGTCCTCTGGGAGTCCAGTAGGTAAGCGCTCCTGTGGTGTTCAGAGTCTCAGCTTATATCCAGGATGGAATAGTTGTCTCCTCCCTCTGGGCAAAACATCTCACAATGGGATGGTGAGTCGTGTGATAAGGCCTGATGGGCCCATTAACAGCAGATAGTCCAGGAAGGAGCTATCTCTGAGTCATGGGGCGAGGCATTGATGGCCCATTAACAGAAGATAATACAGAGAGAAATGGCAAGGAACACTGTTTCACCAGCTGTTTCAACAGCTAACGGAGATGGTAATAGAATATGCTTCAACCTAGGACATACAGAGACACACTCACTTCAATGACCTGCTAAAGTCCTTAGTAAGTATTAGACTGATGCTTACTCTGTATTGTGCTTCAGGATCTGATCTGTCTCAAGGAGGCTCTCAAAAGGAGAATGCATAAGGAAAACCTCTGCATGGAGAAACAGTACAGTCTCATGGTGCATACTTAGCTTGTATATGAATTCTCAGACAATTTTTAATTTTAAAAGCTTTTCATTTCTTATTTGGTCACTTTTTCTCTATCTATTGCTTTTCACTTTCCCCATTAACATAGTAAATGGATCAAATAAACCCTGAACAAAAATTTGAGAATAGACTCCTTTACTACTCAGTGTCTGGTGACAATATCCAGGTTGTTTGGTGTTCTCCAATCATTTACTGAATAATTTCTGTAAGCATTCCAGGAATTATAGAATCATCTTGAGGGACATAGAGTAAATCTAATACTAGTGTTTGAGATGGGCTAATGACTTTACACCAGATACAAATATTGCAGGATATGTCAGTTCTCTGATGTGAGGGTCATAATTCTCACTGCCTCACACACAAAAAGATATTTACTTCTTCAGGCTTCATTACCCAGAGATGCTGTTTTACAGTCAGATTTCTAAGCTGTCACTAGATAATTGCAGGAAGGTGAGCAAAAGGCTTTCCCCTTTCCACACAGCTGTGTAAATGCTGCTCAAAATAATTTGTTCACAGAAATGTGAGGCCCAGATATTCCTTCCCAACCCTAGAAAATAGAAGTAGAAAGTAGGCCCATATCCTATCTGCTCTACCCATCTGCATTAGCACACCAAAAAGGGAAATTAATTTGGAAATATTTCACACATGTACTGCACTCATCTACTTTTACTCGTAGCAGCACTAACATCTCGATTTGGTTTTACAAGTTTATTCTCTTAATGTTCACTTTTAGAATAAGAATTCATGCTGGCCAAGTCATTTTTAAGAGTTGTCCATGAACACAACCACTACAAGGTCTAACAAAATCAATGTTTTTCAAGAGATTCTTTCTCGCTAACTTCCCCTGAAAGACAGTAATAACAAACCTGAAGTCAGTTGAGCTATTTCACTGTCAATGGTAGAAAGTGGATGCCAAAAAAAAAAAAAAAGGGAAGGAAGAGAGCAGGGAGAACAGTCAGGAAAATTCAAAAATATCCATTTAAAGCCTATTCCAGATCATGTAAAGCTGGCAGTGCATTTGGCTAATCCCTCTAGTGCTTCATTGGAAAAATCACAGCAGGCAGCTGGATACAACATCCAAGGCTGCCCTTTCTTGTGTTTTTTCCATTTCTGGCAGTATATTGTCATACAAGCAACATCTGTCCATTTCCACAGACTGTGGCTGTACATTCAATTCAACTAAAACAGTTAAAGGGAAAAACAAAAGGTAAGGTTCACAGGGCACTGACTATCCAGAGCTCTTGGAATTCTGCAGGTATAGGACTCCTGATCCTGGCTAGCTCACCCTGTTGCAGAAATCACTGCAATCTTTTCCAGAGCTTTCATATCTGCCTCCTTCCAGACAATTGGCATCCATATTTCGAAGGCTTGATAATGGTGCTATTAAAGATTTTTCAAAAAGTGATTTGTGCAACCTTGTCCCTGACCTTGCACAAAAAACTTAGCAGGGGCAACCATAATTCAAGAAAAAACCATTATTATTTACACAGCAGTGTAAGTACCAGTGAAATAGACCCATAATGAAGTCTTCAGGATGTATTTGCATGGATAAAGCACAATTTCCTTTTTCTACCACTGCCATGTTTTTTCTTCAAGAAGTATCTAAACATTATACATGTCAGCTCAGGCAGAATCCTCTTCTTCATGTAGTGGAGTTCTGAGGTACTATACAGATGTAACTCAGTATCTTTTCGGGAAACCATATAGCAGTGCAAATCTGGTCCATTGCTATGTGGACTCTATATTGCTGCTTGTTTTTTAAATGATTTTCACTGTATCTGGTGGTTTCTACCAAGGGTACATATATTGAGCTTGGTACAGCTAAAATACATAAAACAAATGCCTGCCCCAAAGAGCAAGTAGTGGAAAAGGAAGTAAGATTTTACATTTTACACAAAGAGAATGAAAGCCATAGCTCTATGTTCATTAGCACTAGTATATCAAAAAAATTCCAAACCATCAGAAACAAGATCAGGCCTAGGCACACACATTTTTTTCTTAAACTAGCCTCCCGGTGTAACACAGAAGTTACACTGGTTGTGGAAGGACAAGTTTTACCTGAACACCACTTAAGAAAGATGATTGTCTTCCACATATTATTTAATAGAGTCACTGAAAAGAATTTTCATGATTCTGAAGTTTTTTCCATATTAAGAAAAGCAAAAGGAAATTTTTTTTGGTGCTACAGTAAAGGAGTTAAGAAATCATGTAAGCATGGATGGTGTAAAAATTTGTGCTGTGTTTTGGAGTTTCTACAATAAAGGAAAGAAGCCCCAGAATGCCTTTTACACTGTAAAGGCTTCTTTGCAGTTAATCACTCTGCCTCGTATATAAATATATTTGACAGGAAACAAAAACGATTTAAAAAAACATACTTCCAAGTTTTGAAGTGCTTATTATAAATACTCATCAGGTTGATCAAATGTTTGCATAAGTGATGAATACAGGTTAAAAGAAAAGTGTTTTAACAGCTTTTGGTCAGATGCATTATTTGCCACCAATCAAGGCACAAACAAAACAAGCTCAGCCAGAAGATATGTTTTGCTCTTTCTGTCCTCTTAGGTGAACATGTTTCTACACACTTAAAATCCTAATCATTATCATAAGTTAGAAGAAAAATAATACTTTTATTCACAGAAAGTTTATCTGCCAATGGCATTTTAGAAGTTTCCCACAACATTACACCCAGAATACTGTATTTCACTGTTAGTTCCTCACAGGCAAGTCTATTAAGCAAAAATTTTTGTCACAGGCTCCATGAAGGGCATTGATACATAGACTTAGCTACTTCATTTGGAAGCACATCCCTTTTTTTTTTTTGTCATCTCCCTTTAAAATTGCATGTAGAACTCTGACAATAGGCTGTAAAACGTGTATTCTGAAGCTTCCAGAATTTTAAATTAACTGACAAATATAAAATCAGTGTTCTCATTTAAATACACCATAAAGAGCAGGACTGCAGAGGTGCAGCTGAAGAGACAAGGCACATGAGTTGAGTAAAATTCTTAGAGGGTAAGAAGCAGTAGAAGAGAACATAGCTGGCTATTAGATTCTGCTTTCTAACAGTTTCTCAAGAGAAAAAAAAAATTACTCCTTTTACTTGATTACTACTTTTCCTTGTAAATATATGTCATAATGAAAATAAATTTTATAAAATATCATAAATTATTTTGATGTAATTAATTTTAAAGTAAGATCCATACTATTTGTACAGTTGGAAATAAAATCTAGGACAAGCTAGCACCTAGCTAATGAATAAATACCTTTTCATGTAAAAATATTTTGCTCTTAGTGTTTAAGAAGTTACAATCTCCTACACAAATAAATAACTGCAAACATTTTCAAGTACACTTCGACAACACATCCAACTTGAAAACAACATTCACTATGTTTTTTAAAAGTAATCTGTCTTGATTACTAGTCTTTAAAACTTCTCTCTCCCCCTCCTTCATTTTAGAATACTTTCATATATGAATCAGCCCCAGGGTCCTTGGAGCAATACCTCTTGTGGGCATTTTTCACTGCATGAAAGGGAAACCAAATTTTCCTGAAACCTCAAGGTTTGTTAAAAACAAAAAAAAAACCCAACAAAAGTCAACCTTATTACCTACTTCAAGAGTGATAACAGTCCATGGATTAGATGATATATTAAGTCTAGGTAGAAAACTAATATTTTGCTCAGAAATAACCCTGAATAGTTGCCTCGAATAACCGAAGGCCTGCTGAGTGCTATCTTTATTATATTTGCAAAGCAACTCATTTTGTTTTAACTATTAAAAGTAAAAAAAATCTCATGCTTAAGTCCAAGCAAAACATGCATGGAAGCATCTATTTCATAAAATGGAAAACTCTTGTCATATATAATGCTTGTTGCCTATCTTCATTGTGCTTTCAATCTACAGATATTGCACCATCAGAATGCACGGAAATTATGATTAAAATTAACATGTCGGTTGTGTGTGATAAATTACATGCATGTACACATACTGTGCTCGGAGGACATTTGTAGGTATAAAGTCCAAAAACAGGATGGCAAGGAAGGGAGAAAGAGAGTATTTCAGTCCTAGAGTATAAACTACATTTTATTCAAGTGAATGGCAATCTTCACTTTGATTTGAAAAGAAGTTACATTCTACACAAAACGAGCTATAGATACCAATTGCTAAGCACATGTACATGTTATGGTTGGCCACATCTCAGTCTGTCTTAAGACTGGTTTCGGCTGCATGTGTTTATTAGTATTGCATTACATGCATACAATATATACTTACATAGATTTTATGGATTTAAATTTTGACTGTAATACTTTTTTAGAGACAATTTTACAATGAAGAGTAGGAACAGTGCTGCAAGCAGTCATTCAGACATTTCTTTCACTAGGATCAGTATTAGACACTTTCTTGAGCAGGGAGGTTGGACTACATGACCTCCAGGAGTCCTTTCCAACCCTAGGCATTCTGTGATTCTGCAATTCTGTAAATTACTGAGACATCACACTATATACTTATATATTTTAACCAATATTCTTGATGCTGCAACTGCAGAAATCCCTCAATTTTATAACCAGTTGGTAAATTTAGAAATGCACATGTTTAAGTATCTGCTTGTGAAAACTGCATATGCATAGGTTTCAGATTTTGGAAATGAGGTCTATAAATCATCTGTTCCAAATGGTAATCAAGTGACAGCCATCAAATAGTCAGAGGTAATTACAAATTATTCCCTATTTCTACCATACCCTTGCAATCTACAACAATACACAGAATGCAAGCTAATCTGAAACTTTCTGGCACACTGAATTATGAGACTCCACCAGAACATGATACTCATTAAGAGAGATGATTGGTGTGATAAGAAATGATGGATTTTGCAGCATAATTCCCTCTGCTTTCTTTGGCACTGGCATACATGAATTTACACCAGCACAAAAACTATTGCATAACATATGTCAGGACATTTCTTCATAAGCAACAGAAAACAGTTCATCCGTTCACTAGATGAGGAGGAAACACCATAAACCAAAGGGTGGAGAGAAACCAGGATGCCCCAAAGCCTTCCTGGAGCCCCACCAAAGAAACTTTAGTGCAGGGAAACTGGCTTTCCACAGCCAACCTTTTCCAGTCCCTCTGGTTTTGAATGTGCAACCTCAAACAAAACCTTAAATACTTAGCTTTTTAAAAGAGGGTGTTGGACTGGAATGATTAACCATAAAGACCAGCTCGTATTTCTTTTAAATCAACAGTTGTGTCCACTTAAAAGGCACTGAAAGGACACTGGTTTTCTTCTAAAGATTTAAAAAGCGGTAAAAGAAATATATCCTCACATTTCCTTTAAATTGCTGGTACTTCAGGAGCTTCTGAAACACTAGACTGTTTCATTGAAATTGCCTCTTTGTAGCACTATAGCATTGCCAAAAAATACTGCTCACTGCAGTGATTAAAAAATTATTCTTTTTCTTAGGAAAGCTTTGAATTGTTTAGTCTGTACCCCAATAGTAGCAAGTGAGCAAAGGGCATGTTTTTAAAAAATAAATTAAGACAAATAAAAAGCTTAGCACAATGGAACTGGATCCCTGCCCTCCCCCAGTAAATATATCTAATATCACATGCCTATTCAGAGTGGGAAAAAGGGATTTTCCCTGAGTAACCTCTCAGAGAGGGAGAGAGAAAGAAAGAGAATGTAATTGTTCCCCATCTCATTGTTTGTGTTACTAAGCTGTGATGCCAGCCACATGCTGATTATCTCTCATGTTACATAAAGTGCTCTCCCGTTGTGCCAACTGCATGCCGTGTGGTCTGTATCCTGTTGCATAAAGTGTTATCCTGTACCACCACGTGCTGTGCCAAAGTGCTATTCTTTGCTACTATGCTCCCTTGTCTTCAAAGCTCAGATGCCCTTTGTTTTCATGCTTGCTTCTGCCCACATCTTAAAAGCCACCTAATGATGAAAACAAAACATGAATGCTTCTCACTAAACAATGATTTTGTACTTATACTGTAAAACAAGAAAGAACACAAATTACTGTTACTCAGGGATCCTAGAGGATATGACAGCACTGCACAAAAAAATCCCATTAAACTTCAGAGTCATTGCACGATCCTCTGTGACTCAGACATTGCACCTTCACGCTTCTATCAGTTATGGGTCATTGCAAAGATAGCATTTTATTTGTCTCAATATTTTCTTTAGGCAGTCTGCTTAAGATGAAAGCATCCTCAGAGTAAAACACACTAAGAATAGCTCTATCATGATATGTTGCAATAACACATTGTCAAAAGGTGCCGCTGCTCCAGCAATCTGTAAACACGCTATATCATCAAAACAGTGCAGAAGTGATGATGTGTTTCTGGAAAGATGGCAGCAGTATAGGAGAAGCACATCTACAAGCAGAGCACACCTAATTATAGGCTGACAGCCAACTCACTGTTCTTTTGGGTGGCCTAGCAGGAATGACACTGCTACATCAGCTGGCACTACTGTTTCTGGCAACTGAAAATGACAAGTCTTAAATGTACAAAGATAAAGGTTAGGCAAAGTGTTTCCCAGTGGAAGAGAGACAAAATAAAAATTGAATAATCAGATTTTTGTGAGGCCGCAGAAAATGGAATCTTATCTCCCAGGGTTCATGGCCTTTTCTACAACAATGCTTTGTGGAGAGAGACTAACAGCCACCAACACTATATATTTTCCCTTGAATCATTGTATGAGGCTAAGGAGCATTTTAGTACAAATCTTACAATTTGTTACTTTCAGTGTTTTTTAAATATTTCTCAGATCTCAATAACTCTCTTGTGTTTGGTAGCATGTTCATCAAATATCACTGCAATCTATCTTCAGGAGCGAAGAAATCCCCCAAAGAATACCAAGGCTCATTTCTGAATGAAAACATTCAAGAAACACCAAAAAAATCCAAACTTCTTTCACAGAACCTTTAGCTTATATAAAGGAACTAGCAGAAAAATCTTATCACCTTCATTCAAAATCCACAGCAGATATGTCCTATTTGTTACCACCAGCTTTGAATTGGGACAAATATTGCTTAAATTTTGTGCTACAGTGACTCTTTCCTGAAATCACACAAGAAAATACATTGGCTATGAAAGTAGTTTAGCAGGAAAAAAAAGGAAAAAACCCAATAATAGGTAGTTTCCTCATGGTGCATAAACACTATAGAAGTGATTTTTTTAATTGTTTTAACTTAAAATAATGCAATCAGTGTGTCTTTTCTAAATAAGCTTTTTACTGTAATGCTTCTTTTCCTGCACTATATATTGTGTCATACTACACTATACATTCTTTATACTCCTCTATCGCATCCCTAGAGTCAAAGGCAGAAGATAGAAAAATTCCTGGAATAATATCCCCAATAAATTATTACTAACTATTATAATTCAATATGGACACATAAACGGCACTTTAAAGAAAATTGAATTTGTTGAAAATTAAAGCAAACCTGGTGTTACTTTGAACAAGAGGCTCACTGATTGTTTTCAGATTTCCATAATAAAATAGGCTTTTTTGTTTTATGCGTTATATACCCTCTGAGGAAAGGAATTGTACCTCAAAACAGATGGGTGTACAGAATCTTTATTTTTAAATACAATCCTCCATGCTCATAAAACTCTGATTGGAAGCCAAGGAATTTATAACAAGGTGCATAACAGCAAACTTGAAAAAAGGCCAAAGATGAAGAAAAACAGAGCTTGCATTCATTAATTAAAATAAATAAGAAGAGACTATAGAACTGAAAGTTACCTTAACTTGGGGACAAATATCTGTGGTTTAATTTAGTGACATCTTCTCACTGTATGTGGGTGTACAGGCACTGAAATATGCAAGAAGACAGACTTAGAAACAGAAATTAATTCTGTGGAGCAGGCATTTTGCTTTCAGTATACAGCATGATGCTTTCATTTTATTGCTGTCATACACTGAGAGCATGAAGAAAGGACTGCTATCTGAATTTTAGGGAATTTTCTCATACACAGCTTTTCTTTCAAAATATGTGTTCTGTTAGAACAACAAGCTTATGGGTCTTATTTTAAACTGCTATATAACCTGGAATGGTGTTAAATATGCTCTTGTAGTATAAGCCATGACTCTGTATGCCTCACTAGGAATCAGCACATGTCCTGAGTATGTTTCAAACCTGTGTATTACACCACCTGTGAAGCATGCTTCTAATCCACTAATGCACACATGGATAAGCTTTTTACTGTTGGAAGAGTGGTTTATTATTTTACATTACAAAAAAAAAAAGGAAACACTAATTTTTTATTTGGTTTATGGAGCTTATCTTTTTATTACAGAAAGTAATTACGAGTGAGGGTAAGAGTGTGGAAACATGAAGATTATGTTTATCTAAGTTCTCCAAGACCTTGTTTTTAATGTTAGCTAATGGAGTTATTTTTCGTCCCTCTTTCCTTACTTGAGGAAGCTTTACTACTTTTCTATGGCTGAGTTCTGCATTCATCCTTTTTTTAAAAGGTGAGACTAGTATGACAGAGGGGCCACAGAGTTGTAGTTTAAAATTAAAACTTGACAATACAAGAAGAATTTAAAATACTGTCCCTTATAAACAACATGTCCTGTCTCAACTCCTTGCTCTACTATCTATCACATTCTCATGCATGAATACCTTGTGTCAACCCTTCAGTATTCCACCCACATGCACAAACCTAGTCTGATGGAGACTGCTTGCATAACTAAAGTGAACACTGATGTGATTTTTATAAAAAGACTCACCCAACACTGAAAATCCACCCCCAGAATCTGATCTTTTCTATTTGTAAATGTATTCTGATATTTCAGATCTGTCTGTCCCCTCTTGATGATTCCTCTGGGCCTGGCAACCATTAGCTTTTTTGCAGGCCTAAGAGCAGGTGAAGAGGGGGAACTGGAAAACACTCCCCTCCAAGGATATTCATATTACACAAAGGGACCAGCTATCAGCGGCCTGTCTACATGCACAAACACCTAGTTTGTCCATGCAATCACAGTTACACAGTTAAACTGCACACACAATAGTTTTATGAACAATCCAGGACTTCACAAGTTTTGTAAGCTGGGCTCTGAATCTATAAAATTATGCATTTGATATATATAAGTAAGTACGGTAAATAGAGTATAATTAGAACATAATACAATGTACTGTTTTTCACTGCTTTTTAGTTTTGCTTCCCTAGAGCTACAAAATGAAATTCTAATGAGCTTTGGTTAGTCACATAAATACAACCTAATGTTGTAATGCCTGATAGTGATCTAAACTGCTTAGATATGTTTTGTATTACCCCACAAAACAGCGGTTTGTTCATGGAATGGAACAAAAATTTCATGTTACTCATACTTTGGCCCTAGGCATGCATGTGTTGAAACTATAATCCCTAACGTATTTCAGAATATGTTTGGACAATCTAAGTTCCTCTGTGAAAATGACCCAAAAGGAAAAACCCCTATCCATTAAAAACATAAATTACTGAGCCTTCAATGTTTAAGTGTAGCCTACAGCATATAAAGAGAAATTTCCAATACATTGTTTATTTTCCCAGTTGAAAAAGGAAGAAGATGGGAAGGATGCATTTAGGAACCATATAGAAAAGCTGTAAACTAGCTGTGAATAGATAACCATTCCGTACAGCGGAAACAAAATATTCTACACCGAGACAGGAAATCTCCCTTATAAAATGTTTTCAAACATGGTTGTACAGATACACACTTGTTTCATATACAGGGATTCTCCCCTTAGAATTGCAACAGCCATTTCCTTTTTCTCTGGTGGTGAGAATAACATGAAAGGTTATTACTGACAATAGAAGAAAGTATTTTTTCACACTCTAGCAGCTCCCTGCAGATATTAGGCAGAACCTCATATGTGAAGTGCAAGTGGCATTATGCTCACAACACCTCTGTATGGCAGAGGGATAAACAGAAAAGCAGACAGGCAGACTGACAGACCAACAGAGTGGTGAACAGAGACAAAACGAATTACCAAGTGTTAAACAAGGAATGTGTTGCAGTCAAGAAATTGATCCAGATCCCACAAGTTCTTGCCTAGTGTTTCAAATATAATGTCAACTTCAAAAGACAATACTTCTTTCCAGCTAACAACTAATACACTACTTCTAGCTGTTTATTATTTTTTCTGCAGAAAATAAAACATAGAATCATTAAGTTTGGAAAAGACCTCTAAGATCATTGAGTTCAATCATGAACCCAGGACCACCACATTCACCACCTAAACCATGGTCCCAAGTGTCACATCCACAGGTTTTCTGAGTAATTCTCATGTTTCTACCAGTGTTTCGTTCCCTGGGGAGCCCATTCCAATAGCTGACCACCCTTTCAGTGAAGAAATTACTCCTAATATCCAGTCTAAACCTTCCCTGGTTCAATTTAAGGCCATTTCCTCTCACTTGTCACTTCCTCTCACTTGTTACTTGTTACATTGGAGAAGAATCTAAGCTCCTCCTCGCTACAGCCTCCTTTCAGGTAGTTGTAGGCAGTGATAAGGTCGCCCTTCAGTCTCCTTTTCTTCAGACTGCTTTTCTTCTTCCACAGCTCCCTCAGCTGCTCCTCATAAGATTCATACTCCAACCCCTTCAGCAGCTTCATTACCCTTCTCTGGACTTACTCAAGAACCTCAACATCTATTTTCCAGAGAGGGGCCCAAAATTCAGCATAGGATTTGAGGTGCAGATTAATCAGTGCTGATTACAGAGGACAATGATCACTGCCCTAGTCCTGCTGTTCACACTATTTCTGATACAGATCTTCTTGACCACCTGGCCACTCTGCTGGCTCAAGTTCAACCAGTACTCCCAGGTCCTTTTCCACCAGGCAGCATTCCCAACATTCTGCCAAGACTGTAGCGTTGCATGAGGTTGTTGTGACCAAAGTGCAGCACCCAGCACTTCACCTTGTTGAGCCTCAACCCATGAACTCAGACTGCCTAGATTCCTGAAGCTTCAGTAGATTATTTTTGTTGCCACTTAAATGCTTCTTTTACGCAGATGAAGCTTAAAAACAAAGAATTAATAGATTTGAGAAGATGTAGACATAAAAGTGGAAAAGCAGGTTTTTATGCTTTTTCTTCCTCTCCCAAGCTGGGAGCCAAACAAAAAAGCACTTCCAATTGACATTAAGTTCTTGAATTAATCCTTTTGCTTTTACTTCTTCTTCAGAGTAATTCCAGAATTAAGCAGCCTTTTTACTGTTTATATGAACATTGCTATACAGGTCACTAGAAAAAGTGTTAACATTTGATTTGAAACAGGGATAAAAAAATCAACTTCTCTTCATAGATTTACTGCAAGATGGTACATTAAAAATAAGCAAAAAATAAAAAGTTACAGCGATCAATTTGATTGTATTTTTAATTACAGGAAAATAGAACAAAAAAGAGAAAATATTCCCTTGAAATTAAAAATATCTTTTGGAAAAGTTTCCATTCCAGTTTACATGTAGCACCATTTTACACAGTATTGACTGTGAAAAGAGATTTTTCAACTGGTCTTCAGTGGAATTTATTCTAGATTTAGCATAGTCAAAGGAGTGCAAGGAGCCTAGATGCAAATGCAAATCTGTTCTTTAATGTGCACACTACTCAAAGTAATAAAAATTTTATTATCTTGAAGTTATGTACACCCACTGTGCAATATCAAATACGCATGTTGTAAACACAGTGGACCAAGTTCAGACATGATGTAAGCATGTGTAACTCAACAGACTTCAAAGGGATCACTTGGGAAACAGAATACTACTAGCATGGCTGTGAGTTGCAGGATCCATGCTAAATTCCTGGATCATGTAATTTTAAATAGAATTTTTTTAACAGTATAGTGTTACACAGCATCAGAAAGTAAAGCAGAACTGGGCTGTCAGTAATCTGTGGGGTCGAGTATCAAAAGAATTGTTCCTGACTTTATGCAAGACACACAGGACATTTCAAGCAGCCTAAAAAAAAAAAAAAAAAAACAAAGAAAGATGTCATTTCAAAGCAAGAATGGCCACAATTGCTTTAACCAAGAAAAAGCTAATAGTTTATGTACACTGGCGCTGTATAGAAGAAAAGCAACTATTGTTTAGGCAGTGTATGGAGGAGAGAGAGGGCAAGGACTAGGAGCCCACAGTCCTGGGAGATGGGACCACGATGAAGAAAATGCCAGAATCTGACCAGCCAGAACACCAGCACATGCACTAACTAACACACAGAGAGCAGCAGACCAGGTAATAGGTGGCACTGATATTGTGCATTATGTTGCAAAACTCCACTCAACTTTTAAACTTTCCAACTTACACCTATTCCACTGCCTGGCTGTATTCTTATCAATCGAAGTGCTTTCAGAAAACACAATGAAGGTATAGCTTGCAATATTACTGTCTTCTTCTATATTTTTTGCTTTTTTTAATGAAATAAAAGCTAGGGCACTAGATGATTTAAAACCACAAAGACATTTCATCATGGATCATCAATCTGCACACTAGGAGCTTGAAATCAAGTGGAAAAGAAACTCAGCAGAGAAACCACAGGCAAGCAATGCTGCTGAAAAGAAAGATATTCAAGAAGAGAACCAAAAGAGATAGTCAAAGAGAAAGAAATAAATGGAACTGAACTTTTGACTTTTTATGCAGATAAGTCTCATTCTCAAGTGCTGTCTTTTTAGCAGTATTGGTCAACAAAGACTTTATCTGGTCATCTTACTGCATAGTTTGGTGAGACGGTTTTCTGACTCACAGGACAAATACATATGAACTTTATCTCATGAAATTTGAATAAATTACTGCATCCTTTCAAAATCACTGTTTTGCTCAAAAAACTCCAAAGGCATTTCATTTTGTAAATTTTAAAGTTGTGAAAGCAGTCAAATTTCAGGATATAAGAGAAGTTTTATTTCTTTCAGCACCAAAGTAAGTGCTATAAGTGTTCTTTTCTCTCAACATGAGCAAGTGGATGACTTACTGTTCCTTTTCTATCAAAAGACATGGTGACAGGAATAATCTGTGCCCTGGGAAAGAATATGAAAAAGCAACATTTGCAGACGTTTTGCAACTCAGTTTGAAAAAAATCACCTAAGACGGCTTTCTAATTTAAGATCAGCTATGAGTCTCAAAGTAATGTGAAAAAGAACATCTAGTAAATACTCATACAAGTATAAAAGCTATTTGTTCAAAAGCCAAGTATTAATACCTGAGAACAGCTCTAAATGGTCACATTGCACTAGAACTTACTGAGAAACAGGACTTCCAGAAGTGTCAAATTCATTTTTAAATTACAGGTATTGGCTTCAAGAGGGTTACAGCTGAGGTAGCATTTGATATTACCCATAGTATAACTTTTCTTGTTTGAATCCTTGTTTGGTTGTCCCTATGCTTTGATGATATCTTGAAGTTTGTACAACTTGCTACTTAACTGCAACAGCAGTCAAGAACTGCAACAGCATACAGTGTATGAGACTAACAAAACCGTGCTTCTAAACACTGATTCTGGAGGCTCAGCAAATAAGTTAGTTTTAACATGTTTCATGCTTTAGAAGTCTGCCAGAGAGCATCGTACATTCAAAATTAATACATGGATTATCCATGAAAATTTCACACTGCTCAAATAACCTTGTATGCATAGTTCTTCAAAGAACAGTGTACTGATGAGTATATTAGTAAGTCTTTCACAGCAATAAGTAGTGATATTTAAAACCTGTCTCAAAAACATCAGTATTTACTAAAAAATGTCTAAGAACTGATCCCCAGAAAAAGGGCTGTAGCTACACATTTATACTTGGCTCCTAAAAAGACAACCAGGAAATAAATATTTGATGCTTTGTATAATTGTCATACAACAGCAGGTTTTCAGTGTTTGGCCTGTTACAGTTAATATAAAGGGCCAAACTTCAAGCTGCCACAGATCTACAATTCCTGACACTTCCAATATCACAGAACATTATTCAATAAACAAAATACATTCAGATCTTCAAAGAGGAGTACACAGATTTCTAAAACTATTCTGTATATAAAACTGTGAGATGATCACAAAGAAAAAAAATATGGGATCACCAGTAAGTTGATAATTAGGTGGCTGAAGCAGATCAAATTTTATTTTAAAGTCTGTATAATTTTCAGTTCAGATTTGTATTGCAATGGGAAGAAATAGACTGCTGTAACTTGAATCCTCAGTATTATAGCACCTACTGGTAAACTGTCTTCTCTGTCTGAAATACAACACAGGCAATACAGGGTCCTGCACTTGGGAAGGAATAATCCCATGCACCAGTACAGGCTGGGAATCAACCTTCTGGTAAACAGCTCTGTAGAGAAGAACCTGGTGGTCCTGGTGGACAAGCTGTCCATGAGCCAGCAGTGTGTCCTTGCAGCCAAGGGCAATGGTATCCTGGGGTGCATTAGAACAAGCATTGCCATAGGTTGAGGGAGGTGATCCTGCCCCTCTAATCTGCCCTGAGTGTTGTGTCCCATTCTGGGCTCCTCAGTACAAAAGAGACATGGAGCTCCCAAAGTGGGTCCAATGAAGGGCAAAAAAAGATAATTAAGGGATTGGAGCATCTCTCTTATGCTGGACCTGTTCAGCCTTAAGAAAAGGTGACTGAAAAGGCACCTCATTAATGTCCGTAAGGATCTATCCCTCTGAAAGGATGGTGTCAAGAGGTTGGAGCCAGGCTCTTCTCAGTGATGCCAAGCAGTAGGACAAGAGGCAACAGGCAGAAACTGATGTACAGGGAATTCCACCTGAATATGAAAAAGAACTTCTTTATGGGCAGGTGACCATGCACTGGAACAGATTGCCCTGGAAGGCGGTGGAGTCTCCCTCACTGGAGACATTCAAGAACTGTCTGGACCCAATCCCATGCCATGTGCTCTAGGATGACCCTGATTGAGCAGGAAGGCTGAACCGGATGACCCACTGCAGTCCCTTCTAACCTTACCTATCCTGTGATTCTGTAATTAATATTAAAAATTCTGAATGCCTTTGAATGACAAGTTCTTGCTTCTATGTAATCTAATATTCACCTATTTGCCAACATGTTACCATTTTTATTGTATTCTCATGCCAAAACAAATGCTTGCCTGTGTATTTAAATGTCTTTTAAATATCACAACACTGAATCCTAAAAAAAGTTTTAAAAAGGAAGAGTAAAGAGTAAGATATTCTGAATTTTGTTACTAATTCACAGTGTTGAATGATTTGCATGATGTTTTACTTTTTTCTAATGCCTTGCTTGAAATAAAGGTGCCAAAATTGTTCCTAGCTACTGAACAGAACATCGTTTGCACTTTTAAGTAGCAGGAAATGAAAGAAAACCTAGCTTTGTCCCTATGTGTAATTCCCTATGCTCTCTTTCTTGAAGGAACATGAAAATGAAATATGATTTTAAAGATTGACTCTAAGAAGAATTTAAATTATTTGTTGCTTTTAGGTTGATAGTCATGCTACAAAGGGAAAGCTAGGGGCAGAATGTAATTCACATTACTCAACTATCCAGAGCAACCCTGAAGCCAGAGGAGCTCCAAAGGGAGCAGGCAGATATCGGAAGCAGTGCAGCAGGGCAGGGTCTGTAGAGATCTAGTCTCGCATCTGTCCTCTACAATTGCCTGTCACAGGGAGAATTCTTGTTTCCAGGCCTCAGCCAGATTGGATGGGCAAAGCCAGAAGTGAGAAGAATGGACAGAGAGGTCACTCTCTGTGCAGCTGCATATGAGGTGCCACCAGTACTTATGCAGAGGTGCACTTCAACTGCTCCCTTGCAACAGGAATTTTGTAGCCTTGCAGTCTGTGATTGAGTCCACACACAAATGACAAGAAAGCACATATTGTCAGAGTAATTCTGAAGTCAGGGTGCATAGCTAAAACCCTGAAACTTCTTGGTACAAAAGTAAATCTTAATGAGATGCAGCAATCAGGAAGACAAAGCTAAAAAAAAAGGAATGGTGTTTCATACCAGGTTCCTGGCCTGCTTGACTTGTTCTGTCAGTTTTTGAAAATTGTGAATTTCTTGAAGAGAACAAGTTACCAGGTTTTTCTAATAATGATAGCTGAATAGGTTTGTTTATTTTCTCAAATGTTCTGAAGTATAGTGTATAAATGTACAAAGAGACTTGCTGTGGATTGATCTTTTAAATGTATCACAAGTAAAGTCCTCAATTCTCCCATGATTCAAAAATAAGAAGGGGGAGAGGAGAAGTGAGGATCATATTAACCTAATTCAGAGAAATGATGTAAAAGCTCCAGGGATTAAACAGATGCATGCAGGTTCTCTCACACAGTCCCAAAACAGATTTGTGCTAACAAGATTGAATTTCATACCTTGGGATGTTTGAGAGTTCCTTTTGCATGCCTCTATTCATATAAATGATTTTCTTCACTTCAGTTGGTCTAACTGCATGGCTTATGAGCTTGCATACATAAAGGTGCCTCTTTAAGACATAATAAAACATGCCCAACCCTAATATATATTTAACAAAGCCCTTGAGGAAACTAAGATCAGAAAGACTAGTACAGAAACCTAACAGCAATAGGAATGAACTACGAAGTAAAAAAATGTTTAAGTAGGAATGGTGATGGAAAGTAGGAAAGTGATGGCTCATATTTGAAAAACACCACATCAACACAAAAATCATGATTTATGCGAAGTGACAGCTAGCTGCTATTTGATAAGGCTAAATTATTTCCATTCTCTATGCAGGAAACTTCGGAAATTAACATACATTTATCAAAGAACGACAATCTTGAGATTAATCCTTCAGCATGAACGTTGACTATGTCATGCTTGAAGCGTGCCTAAAAATTGTCTGAACAGTGGTTTGTTTGCAAAAACAAAAATCTGTTTTAATGAAATCTTTCACAGCAACTTTCTCTCTTTTTTCCTTAAAATGTGTTTTGCTCTGCTGTGACAGGAAAAAAAAAGCCTCTTCCAGTTTCTGATGAGTAAATAAAAACTATTGGGAAAAAAAACCAAGTATACACGTATGTATCAGGAAGTAGATAAAGTCATCTAATACTGTTGGGGTTTGGAGGGGGTGCTGGGTCTTTTTGAGGGGAGGGAGTGGTCCTGGGGGGTTTTGGGGGGATTATGGGGGTGAGGGAAGGGTATTTGGGATTGTTTACCTGTTCCCGTTCACAAAACCATGTTTTTTCCCTTTAAGAAAGAAAGACGAGGTCAGGGAAACCTGCGGAGCTTTCTCCCCCAGCCTCGCTCTTGGCGTGCCAGGACAGGGTTCTTCCCTCTCCTGCCCTCCAGGGCTGGCGGGGTGACCGAGGCAGCCCCCGTTCCTGCTCGGTCTCTCTCTCGGGGGAGGTGGGGGTCACCCCAGCTGTCTCCCTATGGTTTCCCTAGGTCAGGAGAGCAGCTGCAGTCGACTGCTGCGGAGCCCCCATCCCCACTCACTGCGAATCAGAGCCGGGGGAGAGACAAGACTGGTGATTGGCACTGGTGCGGGTGGGGTGCATCAGTGGCGCCGGAGCCAGTGCAGGCTGCCTCGGCAAGCCCGGGTCCCTCGCTGGCGTGGTGGCAGAGATGCAGGCGGGCAGCACGGCGCTGCCACATGTGCCCCCCTCTTCCCCCTTCCCCGGCTGCAGCTGCCGGCTCACGGCGGTGCAGCGGGCTCCTGCAGTTTCCCCCAGCCCCATGCAGGTGGGGAGCACCTCCCGGTCCCAGCTGGCACTGTGCGGGGTGCGTGGGGCTGCTCTGGCTGCTTCTCTGTCTTTTCTCGGCGAGCGGCCCTGGTCCCTGTTACCTGTGGTGTGTCCCAGCAGTGGCAGGGACGGTTGGTGGGAGTTTCGTGCCGCGGCACGGACTGCCCACCAGCCTTTCCTTGCCAGTGGTGCCCTGGCTGGGATCTGTCTAGGTCCTGGCTGCAGCAGGCACCCCCGTGAGTGGCCCTGTTGCCTGTGGCGGGTCCCCACAAGCGGCGAGTGCCCGCAGCACAGGGCGGCAGCCTCAGGAGCGCCCCAGCAGCCACAGAAGGCAGTGTGGGCACGGCAGCTGCTCATGGACGGCCCCTGCTGCCCCGGAGATTTCCCCCATCGGGTCCCTTGGACAGCGGCAGAGGCTCCGTGCTGGCCCCAAGCTAGCAGTGGCCACGTGGAGGAGCAGTGGCTGCTCCAAGGGTGCCGCGGGTGACCCGGGGATGGTAAAAAAAATGGTGCCTCCAAGTTCCAAACACGCGGTTTTTGGTGGAAACCGCCATTTTGCCTGGAGTGAAGACCCTGGAAGAGAGGTGGAGCCCAGACAACTAGCCAATCAGAAGATGGCTAAGCCAGGAAGAAGACAGTGAGATT
>VXBA01000467.1:139048-164440 GCA_013399895.1 Serilophus lunatus
CTTCCTTTCCTTCTTCTGCTTCTTGGCCAGCCGCACCCAGCCTTGAGGAGCAGTCTTTTTTTTGTTGTTTTTTTTTTTCCTCCTGCGTGACTCTGTCAGGTTTTCATATTTGTGTATTTTTGTTTAAGTCTGGGGTTCCCATAAAGGTTCTTCTGGTAGAGCCCTAGGTGAATAAACTGTTACCTGCTGTTAAAATTCTGTTTAGTCTTTTCATCATCATTGTGCATACCCCTAGTGAAAAATATTGGTTCAAACCACCACAAATACACTAGCATTACCAGTATAAAAATAACAGCTGCATTTGCCTCAGCATCTAGTAGTATTTGCAGACTAGATTCTGACTGAAGAACTCCAAAGCATTTTTACCCATCTCAGTGGCAGTGGAGTTAAATTAGACATGCATCACTATAAGAAATGTAATAATCTAGTCTGGAATTACTAACACATCTTGAAATCATAAAAATTCAAACATATTAGCACCAATAAGTAATATTTTAAAGAAAATACATTGTATCTAAGTCCCACTACAAGCTTGAATTTTACAGCATCATTTCTGTGGGGTTCAGTTATTCTGTAAAGTTCTGGATAACAAAGTTAAAATTAAAAAAGACAGGTAAAGGGCATAGTATTTGAAATGCTCCTAGAAGAGTGAGTTTGCATTGTATTTATACCTTGCATAAGCTGTATATGCACTATGCATTTAAATCTGTAAAAGGCTGAAGTGAAATTAGCAACAAGGACTTGAAGATTTGTTATTTCCTCTGGAGCTTACATCACTTCTTTCACTTCATGGTATATATGTTCTAAGGGAATCAAGGTACTGCAGAGAATAAGCTGCCATCAGATACTCTGCAATCTTGCTAAAGCAGTGACAGAACATGAGATGATGTAGGAAGAAACATAGGTACAATTTATAAGGGCAGTGGCATGAAATGTACATTTCTCCGAAATTAGTTAGGCATGCTTAGGAATGATGGAATGCTGTCTTGTCTGAAGCTGGGATAGATCATTTCAGCTATTATGAAGGCCAGATGGTCTCATTACTTTTCATCAGCTATGCGGTAAGCCAGAATTTCCTCAAGTCTTCAAATGCTTTCTGTGTGACTGGCCCAAACCACGTCAACAAGGTCATGAGATGCTTGTTTTCAGGTTTTAGCTCTTGCTTCCTTGGTCACAGCAAGATACTCATGGATTCTGCTAATCTGATCAGAAATTCCAATTTTGAAGGCAGCTGTAAGTATCCTAAGGAATTCTGCTTTTAGTAAAGAACACTTTCAGATATTGTGATCTAGCAGCCAAAAGCATCAGATTCAGTGCAAGTTTCCACATAAAATGTTTACAGTTATTTCAGGACTGGCTACATGCATCACAGGAACAAATACTTTCACTGAATTTCAGCCTGTACGAATAATGTCAATAAAGTCCTTTCTTTCTCATTATAGAAAGAGGTGAGGAACAGAGATAATTTCACACTAATTTTTTCTCAGCTTTCTGTTGGATGAAATCTGGAGGCTATTTCAAGATGAAAAGCAGAAAATAAGTTGTATTTAAAGTGATCCTAGTAGATTTTCAACTAAATACTGTGAACATTGCTAAAGAGATGATGAGTCATGCCCGCTATTGATCACTGGTTTTCTATCCATTCCTGAAAACTGTTACAGGTATAACAAATTTTTTTAAGATGATTTTTTTTGCATATTTCCATACAGAACAACATACACATTTGTTGGTATTATAACAAACATACATTCAAGCCAGAAACAGTTTTAATTTTCTTATGTCACTATAGAATAGAAGTGTAGTCAGTTGGTAAAACTGTGTTTAGAAACTGTGTTGGTAAAACTGGAGTATTCCAGTTGGATCAAGTTCATATGAAACAGGAAGGCCTATAGAGAAATATGTACTAAAAAAATGAGTTTATGAATTTATAGTGATTGCTATATGTCCCTTGATAGCATCTAAATCAATTGAACATGTTAAGAAAAAAACCCAGCAATTTTCACATAAAGCAGTGAAAGTACTCCTAGTTACTTCCAAAACTCCTGCCTGGCCACTCTGAATTGAATTTGTTTATACTTAAAGGACTCTGTCTGAGAGAAGACATGAGACAATGTAAGAATTTCATAGTTACCGAAGAAGATTATTCACTATGTTATATGGATTTCTTTGACTGCTCTCCCAGAGGCATATGCCTAAATCAAGCCGTGAAGAATGAGAGACTTTCTCAAATTAAAACAACATCAGAGTTTAGATGTTTCTGCTTATTTTCTCAAGCCCAAATAACTGACTTCCCTTAATATATGTAGTTCTTTACACTATTAGCTAAGCTTCTATCATGCCTAAAGAGTTGCCTCTTTGGCACTGAATTTTCATATCCTGTTTGGTTTTGTGTTGGATTTTTTGGTGGAGTTTTTTTTGTTGTTTGCCTTTTTTTCTTTTTTTAAAGTACTACAAGATGTTTGTAGGAAGGAGGCTCAGTAAATGAGAATGTCTTGAAAGAATATACTAGATACTTGCTACATGCATACACTGTTTGTAAAATATACTCCAAATGCTAATTCATGCCCATATGCTCACCTATACCTATATTGGTAACATTAATACATTACTGCTAGGAAGAAGTTAGCCATCATACAACATCATACAACAGCTATTCCAATGCCAAACCATTTTTCAGCTGTAAAATCTTTAATCCTCTCAGATGGATTTTGGAGAAGGGAGCAGGAGAGAGAAAAGAAGAAGAGAAAGAAGAAATGGTAGGGAAATGGAATCTCTCTAAAGAAACCAGCTTCACAAAGTCATAAACAGAGAAGATAAAAAGGGTTTGATTCAACACAGAGTCAACCTTTTCAATTTTTTTTTAAACAAACAAACAAACCCAAACAAACAAAAAGAAATCAAACAAAAACCCCACAAAATAAAACAAAAACATCCGGGCAAGAAACAAATCCCTAGTGCCTCAATTTCTCCCTAGATAATAACGGTCAGATCCTGAGCTACTTCTTATGAGCACAATTTCCTCATTGTTAGCAGCTGTTCATTGGTTAGCATTGCACAACTGGACAGGTGCATTTTGAAGGGAATAAAAGAGAAGAGGGGATTGTCTTCCTCCAGACCATCACATGGACTAATAAGTTTTCTTCAGTACAGCAGTAACTGGCCCACTTTCTAGGCTGCATCTGAATTTTAATGAATGTAAATAAATAGTGGAAAGAAAAGGACACCTACAGTACTAGACAAAGTCAGAAATCTTCAGGTATTTGTTGGGTTGTTTTTCTGCCTGTACTTCCCCAGAAGCTGGGAACTGCAAGATGACATGGGGGGTTTTTTTATGTCCTAGCCTCCTGAGAACTCCCAGGAAAGTCTCAGGGGACCAGACCACTCCTTTGCCAGTTGCTTTGGAGGCGGACAATAGGCTGGCTCACATTTAGCCCTGTCAAGTTTACATTATAAACTGTGGCTCCTAATATTAAAGTGGACAAATAGAAATTATTCTGAAAGCTCTCTGAACTGACTGTTGTCAATTTGTATGTTCAACTTTTCTCTGCAATACTTAAAGCATTCTTGATGTGGTGAGCATTTATTTTCAGCAGTTTTTCCATATCAGTACAAAAGCTACTGCACTGCTCTCATTGCATACTATTAAGCGACCTCACACAGAAACAATCAATGGATGTAAGTTCAGACACGTCTATAGTAATGAGAACTACAGAAATCCTTAAAAAACGTTTTATCAACACCATATTGCTCTTGGTATCCTCTGCAAAAAGTATAAAGCAAAAACATGACTAGCACACAAGAAAAGAACAATAACAAGGACCAAGATACTAATGGTGTATGAAAACGTGAACATATCTTGAGTCTAAAGGTTTCTCCTTAATAATTGAAACTCTAAAACAGGTCTCTATTTTTAATTTTGAAGCTAGCCGATTTTTGACATTATAACTCCATTGAAATGGGAAAAATATAAAAAAAGTATCAAACATACTGAAACAGGGAACACTTTCAAGAAAATATTTATTTTTTTGAAGAAATTATATTTCCAAAGGTCTAGGATCTAACATACAGACCTTATAACTGATTAAACCAGAGCATAAAAACCTATTTTAACCCTGCTTTGACAGAGGATAACGTATCCTGCAGGATAATTTGTACAAGTAGTAATACAAATATATATCACATATATGTATATTGGTGAATTGGTTTCTGAATTATATACTATCTGCACAAACACACTTTCATACCTAGAACACCAAGCATTGATTAGGTGATCAGAGAATGAAATACATGGAATGCCACTAGCTGTATACGCTGTTCCATGCATGTCTTGCTCATCTCTATCTACATGGATTCAGATTATAAAGTTCATAATATGTTGAGATTGCACATACACACTTTTAGACTGGCTTTGTTGTTTGATCACTATGAAAAATAGAGAAGCATAAAGATAGCTACAGACTATCACATAGTAATGGAAAACAAGTTTCAAATAAAATCTGTCCTTACCACTACAAAAAGTTACATATTTATCTACCAAATCAAGTGCAAAAATTTTATCTAAATAAACAAACATCTACCAAAAAAAGGAAAGTTTGAAAAGATTCATTTTTTTTTACTTAATATTCTGACTTCAAATTATTTTTTTGACTCCAAATATTTTTCTATTGCTGAATTTTTATCACTTTTATTGTATTTCCAATACAATAAATTGTTTTCTTATATTTTGAATGGATATTTGAACTATACTTTTCCATGGCTTGGAATGACAATTTCAGGTTGCTCCCCTTTTCAGAAATCCCAAATAATATTGCATTTGTGATGGTAACCAATAAACAACTGTTAACAACAAGGAGTTTGTACTTTTAAGGAGTTAAATATCTGACAGCTATTCCCTTGAGAAGTACTAAAACTGAGTAGTTGAGGATGAAGCACCTCTTGTAAAAGGGCAGGCTGAGAGAATTGGAATTGTTTAGCCTGGAGAAGAGAAGGCTTTGGGGTGACCTAATCATAGCCTTCCAGTACCGCAAGGGAACCTATAAGAAAGATAGAGAGGGACTTTTTACAAGAGCGTGTAGTGACAGGACAAGGAAGAATGGTTTCAAACTGAAAGAGAATAGGATTAGATTAGATATTAGGGAAAAATTCTTTACTGTGGGGGTGGTGGGGCACAGGAACAGGTTGCCCAGAGAAGTTGTGGATGCCCCATCACTGGAGGTGGTTCAAGGCCAGGCTGGATGGAGCTCTGAGCAATCTGGTCTAGTGGAACATATCTGTGTCCACAGCAGGGGGGTTGGAACTAGATGATCTTTAATGTCTCTTCCAACTCAAGCCATTCTTATGATATGATGCTATGATAGAGAAAAAATGATCCCCACACTTGCCTCTGACTCTATTGTTTCTCTCAGGTTTCTCTGTGGTCTCATCAGAGAAACCATTAAAGGAAGACCTGCTTGATTGTGCTGATTTTTCATAAAAGGCATCATCCCAGAACAAATATTTTAATGTAAAATATTATAAAATAAAATCACCAGTACAAGCTTGATATGGAGCTATTTGAAACAGTCTAGGAAAGGACTGCTGTGATGATTAAGGGACTGGAGTATCTCTCATAAGTGAAGAGGCTGTGAGTGTTGCAGCTGTTTAGTCTGGAGAGAAGTCATCTCAGGGAGAATTTTATCAATGTGTATAAATACACATTGTATAAAATACATATTGTGTAAAAATAAAGAGGCTGTATTCTGTGTGGTGCCCAGTGACAGGAAAAGTGGCAAAAGGTACAAATAGGAGGTGCTGTCTGAACATCAGGAAATACATTTTTACTGTGACAGTGACTGAGCATTGAAACAGGTTGTGCAACCTGCCACCTTGGAGGGAGATATTCAAACATTATGCTGGGAAACTGGCTCTAGGTGACCGTTCTTGAGAATAGGGATTAGACTACAAGACCTCATGCCTTCTGTGATTCTGTGAAGAAATTCAAGATAATACTCTCAAATGGAAGTTACAAGACAAATAAAAATAAAATGCAATTGAAAAAAAAAATTAAGTTCTTACTTCTGATGCAGATACAACCTTTGCTGTAGAAAACATACTCCAGATGTCTTGCTGCTAGTGTCACACACAGTCCCTTTTTCATGCTTCCTTGGGAGAGGAAGCCTAATTATGTAAGAAAAGGAGTGAAAGAATTAGAGATTTAACTATTGTTATTTTCCTCTTAGATCATCAGCTAAAATCTAGTTTATATCCAAAATGTTTTAAAATCATTGTCTCAGTGGCTGTTCTGTTATCTGCAACGAGCATGGCTTTAACGATAATATGTTAATGCATGCTCTATCCTGCATATGAACCAGTTATGTAACTTTATTAAACAGCCTTAACTTTTTCACAATTAAATAAAACACAGTCTCCATCCTATACTTTCTATGATGTCTCCAATGAAAACAAGTTGTGACATGACAGTGTTAAGGTCAAAGCTGTATATGAGAAAGAAAACAGCAGCCAGTTATTGCCTTGGTCATGAATACATGGAAAGAGTAATAATAAATGGAGGATCCCCAAAATACCCTTTTAAAGTCTAAACAGAATCAAAAACATTTCAACTGCACTAGTGGAATCTTTAAAACAGGATGTTATACTTAAGGTATAATGTAATGTGTTTGTCTTTCATGGAGCAATTAATCACTGGATAGAGGAGTTAAGACCCAATCAAAACAGAAAGGTGTTTATTGCTGCAGCTGGTCATTAAATGATTTCTATAAAGCTTAAACACTGGACTTTGCTGTTTTTATTACAGATCTGCTCCTATAAAAAATACATTTAAACTTCCCCTTTTAGATGTTGTGGTTTAGTTTCTTGTGCTTCTGTTAACAAAAAAAAAAAAAGACAAACCTAAAGAAAGAGTTTGTTATTATGTTACCAGAAGAGTTATCACTGATAATTGGAACTAGAATGATGGAAAAACATCTCACTTTTAATTTGAATACACAAGCCTTTTATCTATGGGGGAAAAAAAATATGAATAATGGCAGTGACACAAAATAATCATGATGTGAGTTTATTTTTGCTTGGGAGGAAATGTCCTTTCCAAGACAGGTAGTTGATAAAAAAAAAAATATTTCTTGATATATGCTTAAGAATTATATTAAGAAGATCCTTGACTACATTCTCAAGTACCCTTAAGATACCTGTACATGCAATCCTTTTGGATAGACACCTTGAGTGGTAGTAAAAGAATGAAAGAAACTTCTCTGCTGTATTTAATCCTTCAAGTGACAGTTCTTTGAGGAAATATCCAAGGGACAGTCATCCTCTTTACTGCACATCAAAGGATTATTTATCTTAATTGCTTCAACGAGGTACTTTTAGCACATAGAGGTGCTTTGTGGAATTATCTGTTTATACCAAACAGGAAAGTGGAGGTTCACAACTTTGATCTGAAGCAAAACCTATGACTTCTCCAATAAAAAAAAATGAGTCCTGAATTTCATCATTCTTGGACTGATGAATGCCATAATTGCCACACGGGGAAAAAAGCCATAGAATGAGTTTGGGTAACATCTTAGAGGACTTGTAACTAAATGTTTTCTGAAGAAAATGAATGGGCTACAAAGGGCCTATGGAACTAATATAAAGTACTGACTATATACTAATTTTGAAAAAACTAACTGCTTTAAATAGCAGAGTCTATGTTTTATGGCAATTCGGCACTGACAACATAATCTTTCATGGAATAAGTCAAAAATATTGAGGCAAAAGATGGCACCCTTTATCTCGGTGCTGGGGCAAAAACCAGAATTCCTAAGATACGTGCGCAAAGATGTTAGTAGAAAGAAATTTTACAGTTTAAACATGTCTGGCTGCAGACAAATCAATAGCAGAACATGCACACATTCTCCAAGATGGAGCAGCAAATACTATCAAGATTTATACAAGCCCTACATGCTTCCACTTAACACATCAATTAAGAAGAATGAATTCCTGATAAATTCATTCGCAATTACTTCAATGCTTTACCTACAGTATTAAAACCTTCATTTCTTTCCTTGGAATCCAAATGTAACTTGTTCACAGTTGAAGCTAGAATGCAGAAAAATATCCTTGATTGTAGAAATAGCTTTTTTACTTTGATTCATATAAAGTTTTAAGGGTAGGAAACACATACAAATCAGAATTACGAACCAGTATAGTTCATGATTTCAGATTCTGAGGAAAAAATATTTATTCTCAGGCCATCAAATTTCAGGGTGGAAATGGATAGTAGTCTAACATTAGGAAAAGAGAAGTCAGCGAAGTCTCTTCTGTGGCGCAAAAAGCATAACTTTAAGCTTTTGGAAACATTCTTTGGAGTATGAGGAGAAAGCTATATATTGGACATCATATTGCTTATGGGAAAAATAGAGTGAATTAAGTCACACCTGGTTGAAGATGGAAAAATTGTATTTGAAATGTCTGCAGAGCTCATTAGTACCTTGATACCAAGTGATTCAAAACTATCTTTGGCTTTAACTCAAGCTGCTGTCCTAAACATGGTGACACAACAACAATTCAAAAAGCTTCACAGACATATACTAGAAAATTACAGTCCTTCATTAATTACCAAAGTAAAAACTTGCTAAATAGAAGCTCATTTTAGAAAATAAAAAAAGAAACAGACTGTTAGAAGCAGATGGGAAATAGACTATAGCAGCCATTCATTACCTTTACATTTGCAGACAAGAGTGAGTATTGCCAGAACAGTTTGTTCATTTGTTTAAGAAATTCTATACTTACATAACTGCATTCAGTTTTACTGGAAGTTCCTTGTAATACCTTGAGCATTAACTTGATTTTTTACAAAACTGATTCATTTAAGCATAACCTAGGCGAAGACTTCGGTCAGCTTTATGGCAAGATACCGATGGATTGATAATTGATGCCTATGTACAACACAAAAATCTACTTGAACTTCCACTTGCTGTAAAAGGTAATGCTAAAAGCTTTACAACACTAATCAGTGGCACTGCTTTCTTCCTCATCTTCTGCTTGCAAGAATCATATTCAAAGTTTAAGATTTTTTAGCCCAAAATGCAACTCTGAGCAAAGGGGAGCAAGTGTGAGGAGGGTGAGGGTTGGGTGGGGCAGGGGGGTGCTAGGAGGGGGAAAAAAGCAGAAAACACTTGACTGTCACAGACCTGGAAATGCAAATTTTACCACTCAAGATTTTCCTTTATACTACAAAGATCCATAGTATAAAGGACAGCTCCTTGTCCTCTCAACATAGCTTTGGTAACAAGCCAGACCAGAAGAATTATGTATTTTAAATTGAATTACTATTGAATTACTTTCTGATAACCTCTTAATTACACTCTCTACCTCAAAAAGCTTGTAGACTAATTTAAAACCACTTTTTCTAGTTTGTTTACTCATGCTGTGTCTCTAACAAACGTCATTAAAAAATGAAGCTAGAGTTGACTAAATGATTTTTGTAAATTACCCCTAGAACTGTATGTTGGGATAGAGACTTCCTGTTAAGTTCTCCTTGTACCATTAATTTCCTTTAGATGCAAATTATTTCTGTGCTTTCATTGATTTATTCCTAAATTTAGAAAGGACAGACTTTGAACATACTTAAGTCTACTGTGTGTCAAAGGTAAGGTATAAAATATATTAATGAAAGAAAATCGTCTAAGCCTATAATCTCCTTTACCTCCACAGCCTTCTACATAAAATTTTCACCCATTTGGCTGCCCAGAATCATATTCTTCCTCCATGAAAAATTTTTTACACTCAGAAAATACTGCAACAAATCTCAATAAATTTATTTCAATCATCTGATTCATACCTGAATAGACATTAGCTAATGCAAGTCTAACAATAGCTGCTAAAGCTAGAAGAATATATGGACTACTTAACCCAAGTACCTCACTTGAGATACTAAAGAGAAGCTCTGATGTATCAATGTTCTTAAAATATCATTAATATATTGTTGTCAGCTTTTGCTGTTTGAATCTGGGTTCCAGCTTTGGACACGACAAGTCTTAACAAAGAAAATACTTCCATTTCCTTCAGCATAGGGCCTAAAATCTATAACTATCTGTTGATATTCCTCTCTATGGAAAAGAGAGTTTCATAGAACAATGCAAACATATATTTCTTTAGTTCAATACATGCAACTGCACAGTTTTTGTGTTTTCCCTATGGAAAAATGACTTAAACAATACTAAGACATTTCATCCAGATTTACTCTTGGGAAACTACATACTTAACAAAGATAGCAAGATGGCCAAGCTAAGGTCTTGCATAGTGCTAAGCAGGCTTAATTAATCAATTTCTTTCATAACAAATTTTGAATGCTTTCTTTTTTACCTCATTGTGATTTATCCTTCTACACTCTGTCTGTTCTCATGGGTTTAGCCAGAACTGCCATATTGGCACATATATAAAGGCCACCCTCATTTCTCAAAGGCTACACAGAAATATCACCAAAATTTATTATTAAAAATAATTTCTCCTGGCACTTCTTAGACCATCTTCTCCAGCCTCAGCCTACAAAATCTTTCCTTCACATGGTCAATTTGCCAGGTATGCTGCTGGCTGTCTGCACAGCTATTAATTCAGTGGCTCTTGAAGTGCAGGGCCTGGACCAAACACATCAGTTGTGCATGTCCACAGCTGGACCTGGACTTCAGCAGACCAACCAGGCAAGGAAGGGGGGCAGATGGACTACTTATTGGTAAGCCCTCCCAGCAACACGGTAGACTACCAACATCTACCTTTCTTCAAAACCCTGAGCGGTCCTGAGCTGTGCCTGCACTACTCCTGCATCTGCTGCCTGTGTCATGCTGGGAGATTCAGAAGGTTCATCACCTAAATGGAGTTTTAAAGGAGGAAGACAGTAAACTTATGCATTATCAATACAGGAGTAAGTTATTGTGAGGTTTTTAACATCTGATTTTGCCTTTCAAGCAAGCTTCATAGAAATATAACGGAGTAGAACTAAAAGTAGTACTTCTACATTTTGCAAAGCTGCATGGGAAATGCTTTTCATTCTTTTACTTCCCACCTCAACCCCCAACAATATATATAAGCAAGTATAGTTTTATATTACTTCATTAATCTGTTTCTTACAGAATCAAATTTTTAAACTTTTAGTTTGTTAAGTCTATGATAATCCTTTCATTATTTACTGATTTGTTGTTTCCTTCAGAGATATGACTGTTCCTTAAATTTTCATAAATGCCATGGTCATATCCTAGCTGAGGGAATATGGGAACAATTCTGCACTTACTACCAAATGTAATAGCTACCAAGATGAACAGACTTACAAAGAATAAGATTGCAAAATTAAATCTTCCAAATTTGGAAATAAAGTCAGTTTATGGACAGCCACATATTTACCTGAACATATAAAACCATCACTGTACAGTGATACTTACATCCTTACTACAGGTGTCAACTAAACTGTGAAGACAAACTCAAGAGGTTGAATATGATCCTCCCCATTCTCAGAATTCACTGACTGTCTGTCAGGTATTCTGGTTATTGTGCCCTGCTTCTTTAGGATAACCAGAAAATAGCAAAGTAGATAATTATTTTTCAAAGTAAACTGAGTATCACTTCATGTGTACAGAATATGCTGGGTAATACACAATAAGAAGTGATATAACTTCACCTGTGGAATATAAACATCAGCTGATCTCTGAGTCATATCTGTGATATGATTGCTATTCACATATAAAGGGGAAACTGCTTTTTGCAAAATAAGGACAAAGACTGCTTGTCCATGATCTTCCATAAAGATTCTGATCATGCCAAAGCCATTTCCCTGTACAAAGAGGTGTGCTAACGCTTGGCAAACAGCAGGGGGAGGAAACATTTCAGTCATGGTGTGTGAACAATGTCAGTGATTTCTCAGATAGCATCTCAGAAATTTAATGACTACAGTGTGGCCCGGAAATGAGTCGTAATGGACAGCATTGAATCATTTCATCTTTAAATGCAGCAAGAACAAAATCTAATATTATCTTCAGCAGCTTAAATTGAGAAAACCACAGATGGATTCACCATTTGAAGGTCAGGGAAAAGGCTAAGAAAAGTTGCAGCCAAAGGCTGGAAGAGTTAATTTAGGTCTATGAATGTCAGATCCTGCTTTCCAAGCCCGGGCTCAGAGGTTTCTGATTCAAGTAGATGGCAGAAAAGCTAAGATGCTTTTATCAGATGTTAGTGTTTATAGAAGCAATACAGAACAGGATTTTGTTAAATGTATATATTATGCCAGATCAAACTATAAATTGAAACATCTGTGTCCAAGTTAATCTCAGATACAGCAAGGAGATTATTTGAATTGTGTGTTTCCTTTTGTGACCTTTTTAGATGTGGCTTTGTTTGAAAGGGGGAAGGAATAACTTTCTTAAGTTTTTATTCCTAAGCAACAATGCCAATAGTCCAATATAACAGCAATATCTTTTAAAATCACCCAGCTGAATAGCAAAAATCCTTTAGTAAATTCTCAGTATTGTTATACAGGGAGCTCTAAAAAATAAATTATAGTCATATAAATAAAGGCATACAGTTTTAAGCATCCTACAAACCATCCATGACATAAGTATTCAATTAAAACTACTTTTATGAGCAATAATCACATTCTGAAAAAGTGAACATGGATGGTTTGCAGATCTAGCCATAGTACCTACAAAATTTACTTTAAAAACCCCAACAAAAAACAAGTAAACAAAGTTCAGTCTCTTTGCTACTTAAATAAAGGATTTTAAAACGCTTCTGTTCCTGCTTTCAGGACATGAGACACAGGAAAAAGAATTAAGGATTAGTTCTTTAATTATTTAAAAATATGATAATTATTTGCCTTTATGTATCTGTATCATCATAAAACAATCTTAGCTGAAACTCTGATTACAATAAACAAATTTCAGTTAGGGAAATAATAGAACAGAACAGCTTTAGTTTCCAATAGTATAAATCTGGCTAACTGGCAACAGCACAGCAGTTCATAGAAGTTAGACAGAAACTTTTAGCTTTATAGAAACTTTTAGCATTTATTCTTGAGCTGCAAGTAAGTTAGGCTGAAATTTTGCAGTACCTACCTGTCTTCTAGAAGTACAAATGGGTTTAAGATCTGCTCTTAAACCCACAGAAGCCACTTATATTGTACTGACATAATATCTACAAAATAGCAAAGTTTGCAGGGAATACCTCTTCCCACATTCTTCTGATTTTCACCTTTAGTATCTCTGTTTTGAATGCTACTTCATTGTCAGCTCTTAACCCACTGCTTGTCATGCAAACTCTGATTACCTGTTGTAATTTAAAGGAAATAGAACAAAGTCAAAGCTGAAAAGAGTTTATGTAAAATCGAGAAGATAATATTTTATAAGATGAACTGGGAGGGGATATTTAGAATTTCAGAAAATAACTTTTCTAAACCACAACATGAACATATTTTCCAATATCTACAATATATGTACAGTATACAATATAAACCAGAAATAAGTCCTCTGAAATCCAGCCTCTTAAGAAGAACATGAAGGGCCATTTCCTCATCTGTTAAAAGGCATTTTTTAGTTTTTAACTTCATACACTGCATGAGCTGAGGTAACACACCTGCCAGCAAAGCTACACTTGGTATTACTGTAGCATTAAATAAAGATACCACTGACTGTTATCACTGCATACCTTAGTCCATAGTGTTCAATAAAATATTGAGTAGATTTTATTTTATCCTTGAATTTATTTCATAAATTCCTCATCTTTCAGAGAGCAACACATATGGAAACACATCTAAAGGCACAAAAAAGCATAAATAAGATCCACTGGATCTTTAGTGCTGACTTCAAAGGAGGACACTAATATCCAATCTTCTTTCACTGATCTGACTTGTATATGAGGGTGATATACAGACTATCAGGACTGTTTGAAGGAATGTTTTGCTTCTTACACCTGAGGAAATGGAGCATTAGAATCTGTAATCCCTGATAGAAGACTTTTTAGATAGATTCTCAGATTTTAAGTGGGGAATTTTTTGATTTCAAGTGCTTGGAATATTTACTTGGAAATAGTGCAGAGGAGCTTCCATACTTCTGGATGAAGTTTCTTATATTGATGTTTTTCATTTGAAAAATCAAAAAGTTACCAAAAATATAGTTTTCACTGACAAAAATAGTTTCAGTCAAATCTTAAAAGAAGACTATCTGAATTAGATCCAACTTTACCCTTTCAAAATAAAAACCTGAAGCCTTTTGGTTTCAGTTCTGTACTTCATAGCCAGTTACAAAGTCAGTGATTGCTATTATTTATATCAAACGATGTTCCATATCCATAAACATTTGGAAAATATTACATATTTTAGGAAAAGTTTTACTATTGCTTAGCTTCACTCTCCCATTTTGTGTTGAAGAAAGTATTGCCTTCATATCACAGGAACATGGGAGAAGGAGGAAAAAATGCAATCATCCACATTTTCTGTACAAATCCACCACTAAAAATGATACATTCAGAATCCTATACAAGCACTGGCAATATCTGAAATGCCACTAGGTCAATGAAAATTCACTGGGAACAAATATCTTCATAATCCACTTTTTATTTGCAAAGAGACCTTTTGCATAGTAGTTAACTATTCTGTAGTTAACGTACCCATGGGGTATCCTCTTGCACCCCTTCTGGGAAATGAACATGCTTGAAAACCTCTCAGAAGTGCCTGCAAACCCATGCACATAGTATGGGAAGCAGACAGGAAGATTTAGACATCTGTATGAAGTCACAGGGCTTTTATCTCATGATTACAGAGACATGGTGGAACAGCTTGCATGATCGTAATGTTGTCATGAATGGCTACATGCTTTTAAGAGGGACAGGAAAAGATGTGGTGGTGGAGCTGCCCTTTATGTAAGAGAATACCTGGCATGCATGGAGTTCTGCCTTAGGGAAAATGATGAGCAAGTTAAGGGGTTATGAAGTAGGATAAAAGGGGAGACTAGCAAGGGTGACATTCTTGTGGGTGTTTGCTACAGACCACCTGATCAATATGAGAAAGTGGATGAGGCCTTTTACAGACAACTGGAAACAGCCTCATAGACTAAGGCACTGGTTCTTATGGGGGACTTACCACCCTGACATCTGCTGGAGAAGAAACACAGCAAAAGCGCAACCCAGGAGCTTCCTGGACTGCACTGATGATAACTTCCTGATACAGGTGGTGGAGAAACCAACATGGAATGACGTGCTGCTCAACATTATACTAACAAATAAAGAAGGTCTGACTGCAGATGTGAAGGGTGAGGGCAGCCTTGGCTGCAGTGACCACGAGGTTATGGAGTTCAGCATCCTGCAAGGGGAAAGCAGGGTAATGAGTACAATCACAACCCAACCCCACACTTCAGGAGAACTAATTTTGGCTTCTTTGTGGATGTTCTTGGAAGAATCCCTTGGGAATGTGCCCTAGAGAGGTCCAAGAGAGCTAGTTAATATTCAAGGATCACCTCCTCCAGGCTCAAGAATGGTGCATCCACATGGGCAAGAAATTGAGCAATAGGGGCAGAAGATCTGCATGGAACATAGAATAATCTGAGTTGAAAGGGACCCAAAATGATTGCAAAGTTTAACTTTTGGCTCTGCACAGGACAGCACCAAGAATTGCACCATGTGCCTTAGAACACTGTTCAAGCACTTCTTGAAGTCTGGCACCCTGCTACTGTGATCACTCCCCTCGGGAGCCAATTCCAGTGCCTAAACACCCACTGGTTGAAGAATATTTTCTTAATATCCAGCCCAAATCTCCCCCATGACATTTCATGCCATTCCCTCAGGTTCCATAGTTGGTCATCAGAGAGATGAGAAGGCCCCTCTAATTCCCCTCACGAGGAAGCTGTAGACCACGACAAGGTCTCCTCTCGGTCTATTCTAGGTTGAACAAATCAAATTGTCTTGATAAAGTAACTCCTGTCAAATCTCAGACATAAGTAGGAGATACACATGAAGTGTAAGCAGTGACAGATACCTCAGATGAACATTGGGATGTTGTCAGAGTATGCAGAAATGCAATGAGGACGGACAAGGGTCATTTGGAATTAAATCTGGCTAAGCCTGTCAATAATAATAAGAGTTTTTTTAAATACATTAATAACAAAAGATATACTAGGGAAAATGTGGGTCCTCTACTAAATGGAACATGGATCCTCGCAGAGAAGGCTCTTCAATTCAATAAAGACAAGGAACTAGTGGTGAGGTTCCAGAGAAGGGCCACAAAGACAATCGGGGTACTGAAGCACCTCTCTTACGAGTAAAGGTTGATGCAGCAGGGACTGAGAGGGAACCTTATCAAAGTATATAGTATCAGAAAGGTCTGTGTCAAGAGGTCAGAGCTAGGCTCTTCTCAGTCATGCTGAGCAATAGGACAAGAGGCAATGGGCAGAAACTGATGTACAGGAAATTCCACCTGAACATGAGGAACAACTTTTTTACTGTCAGGATGACTAAGCACTGCAACAGGTTGCCCAGAGAGGTTGGAGAGTCTCCTTTGCTGGAGATATTCAAAAGCAGTCTGGACACAATCCTAGAGTAATGTGCTCTATAGGGGACCCTGCTTGAGCAGAAAGGTTGGACTAGATGACCTCCAGTGGCCCCTTCCAACCTTAACCATTCTGCGATTCTGTGTTCACCCCCTTAAATATGAACATAATATGAATTTGAACTGAAAAAAAGCAAGCTGAAAGATGTATGAATAACAAATTTTATCTCTGATGATCATTTGGATTAAAAGATTTTTGACAGAAAATCTTCTATTCTGAAGTCAGGACTGCAAAAGCATATCCTTTTACGGAAGAAAATCCATTGATGTCAATGCAAAGAACGAATAGTGTTCACAAAAGCATGTTATTTGAAACTGTCTTATGTCTACAAAAATAATTTAAACAAATAATTTAAATATTCTCGGTAACCTCTCTATATACACAAAGGTTACCAAAATAAGATGAGTGAATTTAACAACACAACATCTAAATCCATTGGATTATTTTTTTGTATTCTATTTTATTGGTTCTTTATTTCAAAACTGGAACTATCACTTTACCTGGAGAAAACTTCTGGCATGGAAGTAACAGTTTCAAATAGGGAAAAAAATAAGACTTTTATTTTAAAGGCACTATTATTGAATAATTTGAAAAGACAGGAAAAGCATTCCTTGGATGCATTTTGGAAAAAAAAAAAAAAAAAAGAGGTCAAACTGACAGATATTCTGCTCAGAATGCAGCCATATAAACTTGAAGGAAGAGTATGGTTAGAAGGGTAATTTTACAATTCCTTTCTGAATCCTGCCATATTTTAGATGGAAAATTGATGAGAGGCCATTAGATTTGTCAGCCTAACATGCCAGGCACAATGTTTCTAGGATGGGTTTCTATGTAATAGTGACAAAAGTATGACATTGTGATCAGTTAAAAGCAGTCCAGATACCTTGGCATATGTTATGTAAAGCTTGCTGAAAAATCTTCATTGACATTTAGAGAAGCAGAACCACCTCCAAGCAACTGCCTCTTGAGTCAGCTCCACAAATTGTGATCAATTTTATCAACCTAAAGCAGTATCTAAAGGAGGTGTTGAACTATATTTATGCCATTTTTTCTCACCTTGGATCTGTGACATAAAAGCCATGGGTTTCTATTACTCTAGATTGTCCCAAGACCTTTACTTGTACAAATTTCTTGCATGTACCAGCATTCAGCACTATTTGACCTAGAAATAAATGGCAGAAGACACAGAGAACTAGAGCTACACCCTGAAGTTCACAAGAGTCAGTTGACAGAAGCTAAATAGTCACCCTGCAAAACTAAACGCTTTTCCACCACTTTACAATATACATAAAAGAAACATCTTTGACCTTACTGTTCCAAGATACAGCTAGAATAAAACACATCCAAAAGCAAAAACATGAAATCATACATTATTCTTTAGGCACCAATCTGTTCCTCAACAGAAGATTAATGACAAACTTGTGACAGACGTTAATCACTTTGCTCAATTTCAAACTGGAAGGTTCTCACTTAAGAAAAAAGAAGATAGAAGATTTTGCATGTAATAATAGAAAAGTTAAAGCCCTGTCAGAATAGCATGTCTTCTTTCCTTAAATATATAATCAAGCACAAAGAAAATAAAATTACAGAGGATAGCTCTGCTCTCTCCCCCCTCCCCCCATTTTCCTTTAGTCTTGAAATAAAGAAAATATCATTTCAATCTGACAGCCTATCAGATGTTTCACAGTTATCTATCCTGTTGTTTTCCTACCCTACACCTCACCTCTACTATTTCAGCAGTTAAGACTAAACATGCTCCTGTGATATGCAGGTGACCAGATGTTCTTCACTGACAGAGCTGGAGTTTTCATCCAATTCCCTTGGTCACTACCAGTCAATGGTGCTAATGAAACACAAGTCAAGCCCATAGGTGGCAAAGCCTTCTGTGGTCAAACCTATAACATGACAGAGAAACATAAAAATGGATGGAGCATTGTATACTAATGAAGATGTAGGGCTTGAGAAATAAGGTCAGTAAAAGCAAAAAATACAAAAGCAGCAACTGAGCAGTATCTCCCTTCACAGTCATTTTTACTTCAAAGAGTACATCTTTACATTGTTTCACTTAGTCCTTTTGAAAGGGAAACCACAAAATGGCTGCCTTTGAGAAACAAAGCACCACATGTCATCCTAGAATGAAACACCTAAGAAGTTTTACTGTTACTTCTTTTGCCAATGGCTTTCTTGTCAAAAAACAGTTTTAGTCTCTCACAGGATTTGTAGCTGTATCATGTAATTAACCTCAAGAAGCTCAGAACATTCCAGGGTCCACAGCAGCTAAAAGCAGAAGGGACGGCACAATTAAACTATAAACATGTTCTAGAACACAGCTATAAAAACACAGGCAGTGTTGGCAGCAGACGAACATCAAGAACACACTACCCTTAGATAGTATCTGTTGAGAGACAGAAAGGATGGGAAGTATGAAGGCTGTACTTGCCTGCAACTCCAAGCTGTGTTTCAAATGAACTAGACTCATGAAAGGAACTAAAAAAATAAAACAAAAACAAAAAAAAAACAAAACACCACAAACTAAAAAAAGAGAAAGAAAAATTCTTAAACCTTAATTTGAACTGTTTCTGGAATTTAAAAAAATGCAATCATTCCCCCACTCTTCAAAATTAACATGCATTTCCTGCTTCTAAATAAAACAAGAAAGACAATTCCAAGAATACTACAAGAACACTTTTACAGTGTGATCAAAAGAAGAAAAGGTCAGACACATCACAAGAAAGTATGTTATGAAATTTCCAGTATGATTTTACAAACTTTGCAGAGTTTTGAAAAATAACCCAAAATTTCGATAAAAAATAAAGCATCAACACTAACTCCCTTTTGAGGGCTGAATAAGTACACTATAATATTCCAGCAAATATTAAGGAAGAAGGAAACTTAATTTTTACCTTTTTTAAAGGGTTTCTTCAGGTCAATCTATAGATAAACAGTGCTGAGATTACTTGGCAGGGTATGAATGATTTTGCACACATCTTGTTTTGTGATCTTAATTTAGTTGAACACTGTTTTGTGCATATGCTTTGCAGACTTTATGTCATTTCAGCATTTTTCAGCTTTTGGATATCTACACAGAAAATCTACACTGCACAAGAGAGTGAAAGAAACAAGAAGAAAATTTCCAATTTTCATGTACACACTCAAAGTCTACATCTTGTATAGTGACCTATGTGTGATTTCTCTCAGGCCTTGTTCTGTGTTCTGCAAACAGCTCTTGTGATTATTGCAATCCTAGTATCAGGAACAGGACATTGGAAGTGAGCCTGTGAACCAACTCCCTTCACTCCACACAGTAAAAAACCCCACATGCTCTCCTTTGCTGCCTTCTAAATACTGCAGGAGGGTAGAGAACACACTGCCACCTTAGAGATACCCCATGTTTTTGACAACATAGTGGCTGTTTGCCTTGTTTGGTTGGTTTGACAAAGATACAAAAATCTCTGAGGCTTACTGGGGTTGCACAGTTTGAAACAGCCATATGACATGTACATCAAACCTTGAGCAGGCAGAGACACAACAACAGGTTACCATGGTGCAAGAAAAGAGGAGGATTACATGGTATTCATACAGAAGAAGGAATGGGGTGGGGAAATCATGCTTCATTATAAGTATGTTGTTCAGATTAGCCAAACTCTATCTCCTTCATCTAACCAATTCCTTGTTGAACATTGTCTCATAAAATAAAGCAGGTGACCTTAGCAGATGCAATCTAATCTGATTTCCACTGCATTAGCCTACGGATTCTTATGCAACTGCATAGCACAGCAACTAAGAGACAAAACAATGGAAGTTTTAAAGCTTTATTTATTGCTCATTCTCAAAACATTCAATGGCCATCATGCTTCAACTGCCAAATCTAAATTAGAGAGTTAAAAAAAAAAAAAGTACTCTTTGGGGGAACATTAGAGCTCTATAGAGAAGTGTGAGCTCAATGAGATGGAGCATCTGGCTAGAGACCAACTTGCCTGTAAGTCCAGACCAAGTGGACCCATATGGACAGCTCTTAGAAAATCATAAGTGGTAACAAGTGGAAAAATTTCCACCCTTCCATGTTCAGCCTCCTTTTTTGGCATTAGTAATTAAACTGTACTTACTGTCATAAGCAGATTACAAAAACTTTCACCAGAATCTAAACAATTTTCATATAATCTAATCACTTCCTTATTTATTCATGTTTACAACAATTATCATCTTCTTTTAGTTGGATTGTGTGGTGGTTTAACCCACCTTTTAGCATTCAGGGGGCAGGTTCAATAAAGGTGACAGAAAACTGAATAGAATTTACAGCACGTGAATAATTTATTACAAGGGGTTTAAATTAGGGAAGTAGGGATAACCCACAGGAGACCCTAGAATTACACTGAGGGACACCTGACAGACAAGGGAAAAAAAAAACACAAAAAGAGAAAAAACAAAAAAAAGAAAGGGAACTGCTCCTTTCAGCTAAATGACTAGCTGAAAAAAAGCAGTGGGAAGGGTAGGAAAATCTCTCTCTATCCGTCCCTCTGATGGAGGGGACTCCCTGGCTTTTGAAGTTCTCTGAAAAACACAAAAAGAGGTGAAAATGACTCCCTCCCACCACCTCCCCAAGGGTTACTTGCAGGCCAAGCTGGAAATGACTCTAATGGTGAGAGAAATGGGTGGAATCACACCGTGGAGGGCCTGCAGGCGCTGGGGAACAGAGCTGTGTGCCTCCTCTCGAAGCAGCCGAAGAAGAAGAATGCGGGGCAGGGCCGTGCCTCGATTTTTGCGCCTTCTCATTCTCACGTGGATCTCGTCGCCTTCTTCCTGGCCAAACTCTCTTCCCATTGGTTGGTGGGCCTGAGGCCCGCCTTGCTTCTGGTGTTTTCTCGTCGAGGGGGTCATGAGTTTTCAGTCCCGCCTGCCATCTTTGTTTTCATGGCTGCAGCACCACGGGGAACGCCCCGGCGCCACCGCCGCCTCCATCGCCAGCATGGCACCAGCGCTGGCCCCCCGTTGTTGTCCAAAAGTGACAGCAGGGCCCAGGTTCCCGGCCAGCGCCGGCCCAGAGCTGCCACACCGGTGCCAGGGACCTGGGCAATGATGGTGCGTCCCATGCACTGCCTCACCCGCCCCGGAACTTCCCCCGGGAACGGTGGAGGCAGGGGGAGGGTGAAGAAACAAGACTGTAGCTGTCCTGGCTGGGGTGGCGGCGGGGCTGCCGCCTGTGTCACCTGAGCTGGGACTGAGGGACCACACACACTGCACAAGACGGCCCCGGGGCCACGTGTGCCGATGGCTGGTGATCGGCTCCCATGCTCCCGGGAGCGGCAGAGGCAGGGGGCACAGCTCACTGCCGTCCCCACACCCCTGGGAGGGTGAGGAGCCGCTGCTGCCCTGGCCTCGGGGGGGGGGGAAACTAGAAACTGCTGCCCTGCTCTGGTCCCCTGCTGCCGGGAACCCAGAGGGTGAGGAGCCGCCGCCTGGCCCCGGCCCCATCCTGATCTCAGCTTCCCTCTCTAAATCCTGAGAGAGCAGCTGGAGCAAGTATCCACACAATTGTACTTTGAACAGCTTTGTTTTCTTTCTATTTTCTTAGTAGGGAACTGGACACTGATTTCTTTCTTTGCTGTTACCCAACTACTGAACACATGCAGGACATGTTTAAACTGTTAATAGCAAAATCTTGAACACCTTCCAGAAGCCAGGATTCATCATATATATATATATATATGTGCGTGCGTGTGTTAGAGGAAATTGTTTATTTACTTTTGTTGCAAATTTTCTTTTTTTCTCACCAAAAGTTTGCAGCAGAAATAAATCGAGAATCAAATAATGTAAAATCTTTACCTGCTCTCAGATCTCGCCTGCTGTCATATAAAACCAAAAGTAGTCATATTTATACTTCTTAAAAATATGTTTACTTCACAAAAATGAAAAAATTATAAAGAGAAGGAGACACAGACAGCTATTCCCTAAAATAAAAAATAAAAAAATCCACCAACTAATCCCCTCTCCAGTGAATTTAAGAGGTCTTCACATCAAGAAATTCACATCTTTTCCTTCTTTGCCAGAAATTTTATATAATACTACAGTATTACATGCATATATGAATAAATACATAGTATAAAGTATGAAAATATAACTGAGTTATGAAGTACTGTATTTATTTTCTCAAGAGAAAATTTTATTTCACAAGAAAAAAGACTATCATTGCATTTCCATTGCTCATGAATGTTAGTTAACCAATAGAAAAAATACAGTGAAGACTAAGAATCTTTTACCAATGGTACCATATTAATGATATAAGCTAACCCTAGAATCATGCTTATCTTGCATTTCCTCCCATGACAAGACATAAAAACCCCTAAACTGCTACATCATCTATTAGCATAACATAAATTAACTTGAATATTTTCCTTCTAATGGTAATGAAAATACCTTTTTACCTTTTTGGGATGAACTATTAAGTGAGTTTCCTAATGCCAAACAGTACATCACCCTCAGAACCAAATATGAACCCATAATATTTCCTGACAGATTTATATTTAATCCATCAGATACCACAGTCCCCTAACCAGCATGCAGTAAAGATCTGTCTGTATGGTTAAGCTGGGAAACAAACCCCTGAAGAAAGGGAAAAAAAAATAAAAAAATGAGACAGCCAGAAGAAGAAAAGGGAGCAGGTTGCAAACCCAGTGGAAGCTGGACTATGGTTCAGAATGAGGTACATTCTCCACTCCTCCCCCTAAAAGAGTGTTACTGATAAAAACATTGCACAGATATATGTAGTAGGATGAAGTCTTGGTTATCATTTATGCATTTAAAATTATTAAACCATTCAGGCAAAAGGAGAGAAACAAAAATAGAACAAAAAGGGCAACCCCCATGAAACAGCCTGATCACAATGGATGAACAATGAACTGAATACTTCCAGCTGGACAGGAGCGTCATCTCTGCACTATGTGAGGTATTAATGAAAAGACAAGCATAGGTTTCTTGTTTCAGTCCAGAGTTCCACAGTCAGCTCAACTCTGAGAAAGTGGTTTTCATAGGAAAGCACATTTGAATGTCTCAAATCAAATACAGTAAAAGAATAAAACAAAACGTACAACACTTTAAAATCAATCACATCTTGACAGAGATGTCATAACACATTCTCTCTCTTCATTTCCTTCACGACACAAACTGAGACACTATTCTCTGCTGAACAGTTCTGATTCACTTGCATACTGCTTGTATTTTCTTTATCCAATAGAAAGGTATACTATAAAGTTGAATGATGGTTGGGGTAGTTTTATTCCCCAATCACTCTTTCGGCCAGTTTTTTCAGACTCTCTTCTTTTGCTTCAAGCTTCAGATGCAAGAAAACTTGAAAATAAGTGGTAAACCCCCACTTGAAATCACCATATTTTAGATTATGAACAATCAAAATCAGTGATACTTAGCACAATTCTAACTCACAGCACTTTGACCCTGCGGGCTTAAACACACACCAGATAGCAGAGAAAAAAAAATCCCACCATAAATCACAACAAAACAAGAACAAAAACCCACACTGACAAAATTTTGAAATATCCTGTACCTTTGCAGAACCTTTAAATTGCAGAAAAATTTAAGCAATATTCTGCAATAACACAAGAGATTCTACTTCTTAACCTGACTACCCTATGCCTGATGTAAAGCTAGTTCAGTGCCTCAGGGCTTCCATTTCCTGGCAAGTTACATAGGGATACTGACATATCTCTTCAGCAAAGAGCTTTGAGCTGCATAAACAAAAAGTACTAAGGAATGGATAGAGTTGATTATTTCATTTAAAGCATATGCTTACATCACACATCAGTGTCAAAACAGTCAAGTGGGAAATCCTGAAAAAATATTTAACCACTGAGAAAAAAGTAGTACTGTACTTTCAACTTTGTCTTTGAAACTTTCTGCGCTAACTGCCCATGTTTTTGGTTACTTTGCAATACTGTATGGCTTCTATATATGACCTCAGTTCGGAAGCTTTAAAAATTTGGGTTTTGAGTTCGCAACCCTGACCAAGGAAAAGATGTTCTTAAGATTGATACAACTGCAGTACAAAATAGTTTTTCCTTCTTTTTAGTAATTTTTGCTCATACCATTCTAGATACAAAGTCACAGATAGATCTCACAGCTGCTCTTTGAAAGAAGATGTGTTTCCTAAAGTCTCTATATTGGGCAGCTTTACTAGCTATTTGTATAGCCAGTATTTGAGAGAAAAATCTAGGATTGCTCACTACTGAAAGCTTTTCAACTGATGGTGAATTATTGCACATCATATGCTCCTTAATTAACCTCTTCACATGCTCTCAGCTACAATGAATGTGATGCAAACACCTTTTGCATAAATGGACAAGGTACATTACATCACCTTTTCCATGCACACAAAGAACCCCAAACCTGGACAGACAGACTTGGGGTAGAACAGAAGACAATCTGAGTCAAACTCCCCAGAAGGGAAAGTGAGACACTGAGTGCAACCATTCATATTGCTCTCACCACACTTCCCATCGTAGCCATTTAAAAAGGGCTTTTGAAAGGGGGTATAAGAGAGAAACCCCACTTACCTGAGTTTAAAATTCAATTTTTCCTCAAATTTTTCCTGTTTCCCTGAAGTGGTGGAAAGGGGAAAAGCTGAGATGAAGGCAGCCTTATCCCGGGCAGGGCACGGGGTTGCCTCGGCCAGGATGGAGCGGGGACAAGGCCGGGGCCAGGCGGCGGTTTCTAGCCCCGCCTCCACCGTTCCCGGGAGCATGGGGCCATCCCCTCCCACACGGGCACGGTGGCTCTGTGCCCTCCAGGCTCCTGGCGGCGGGGCAGCAGTTTCTAGCCC
>VXBA01000467.1:172069-191200 GCA_013399895.1 Serilophus lunatus
CCCTTTTCAACCACTACAAATGTTCATTGTAGTCACACAATTTCACTTTCGTGCCTACGCAGATTGATTGCCACCATTTGTGTCTTTGAAACCGTGAATGTAACTAAAATACTTTAAGGAAATCATTAGAGTAATTTAGAACATTGAGGACCTCTAGTAGTCTTATGGTCCAAATTCCTTGTAAAGCTGAGGCTATTCAGGGTCTTGTTCAGTCATGTATTGACTGTCTCTAAGGATGAAGATTTCACAGCCTCTCTGATCTAAAACCTAACTAACACCACCACTGCAAAGTTTTTCTGCCTTATATGCAATCAGAATTTTCTCTGCTACAATTTGTACCCGCTACCTGTTATGGCAACGTGCACTTACGGTACATTTATCAGTTTAGTGCAACATGGAATTAGTATTTCTCACAAGGGCACACTGCTGGCTCTTGTTCAGCTTGCTGTCCATGAAGATATTTGGGTCTTTACCTGTAAAGCTTCATTCTAACCAGTCAATCAATAAGCTGTAGTGCTGCTTGGGGCTATTCTGTCTCCGGTGCAGGACCTCACATTTGCTTTTCTTGGGACTTCAGGAGGTTCCTGCTAGCCCATATGAAGGTTCCCCCAAATGGCAGTTCTACACCCTCATGTATCAACTGCGCTTCCCAGTTTGGTGTAACTTGCAAACTTGCTGAGGTTCACTCAATCCCCCTGTCCAAGTCACTAATGAGACGTCTAAATGGCACTGGTCCTGGTAAAACAGACAGTACTTTACATATCAGTGGGTATACAAAGGCTGAACTCACAAGCTGTATTCTATGTTCCATACAACACTGCATGAAATAAATGAGTTTCCAATTAATAAATATATGTAAATTCACTAAATTGGATAAATAATTTTGTGATAGTCAGCATAGTACAACGGCTAGAATTTACACTATATCCATATATAATGGCATTTACGCATTTTTGCGTTGATGTGTATCCCTTAATTAACATTGCTGCTATTGTTCCTAGATATTTAGTGCTGCAGAGCTATGTGGCAATTAATGAAGTACACTCCCTGATCTGAAGATCTTTTAAAATCAAAATAGATTTTAAAAACAACGAGATAGTGTATCAGCCATGACATCAGAGAACTCTGAATGAATACATCTATATGACAAAATTGCAATTTCCTGTGAATAATCTATAAAAAATAGATATATTAAAAAAGAGAAAAGGTTCAAAGAATTTGCATTGCAAATAGCAGACAGCTTTTCCAGCGGAGGGAAAGAAAGACTAGGTGCATTTGGATGAACATCACAGCAAACATTTCTGAAAAAAAAAAAGGCAAACCAGCAACTCCACCTAGCTTTTCATCCATGCAGAACACAGAGAAACCGATTGAAGCAGGCAATCACAACAGACAAAAAACATTAAAGGTAAACTTTTTATGGTGGAAGAACACATGACATTCAATAATGAAATGGCAGTGATTAAACATTGTAAAATGTACACTAGTAAAGTAAAAAGAGCATGAGTAATCACATTGCTATGAATGCAACATTGCAAGAGAATCATGCTGGTTGATGAATTGGGGTCAGAAATGCTCAGCACCTTTCAGAGTCAACTCTCTGGAGCCGTTTTTGTTTAGGAAAAGCCCAAGGTAAGTGCAAGCAGGTGAAGATTCCATTTTGGCCTGAACACAATATATATAAATTTTTTCTGTTGTATCTATCTCTGTCTTGTTACTTATCTATTTAGAAACAAGAAAATATATTCCAAAGCCCTGACATGCTAAACTACTCATAAAACACTCCTTGCAGAAATATCTGATTCTCAGGGGTATGAAAGCAAGAAAATGCACAAATCAACAGATAACTTGCACCACTCTACACAAAGTTGTAAAGTTAGCCCCACTGCTGAAGCTTGAGGCAATCAACTTTAACCAATCTATGAAGAACCTTCTGCCTAAAAATGAATATAAATTATACTTTTTCTATTCTGCTGTCTGCTGTTACTCATCATCAGACTTATCTTGATTTATGGCAGTATAAAACAGCATCAATATAAAAAAAATAGAGGAGAAAAAAGAAAAATAAACCTAACCAAGAAAAAAACACAACTTCCACAAAACAAAAAAGGGGCTTATGAAGTCAGGTTTTCCAGCTGAAAGTCAAATTTTCACTAAAAAATTGTGTTTTAAAAGTAGATATCATCAAAAATCTAGAATTTGGCATAAATCCTCCAAAGAGTATAGAAAGTCTGAACACTCATGAATATATCTGGAGCAATAAGATGAACTTCATATTTGGCATTAAGTTATTATTTAAGTTTCTAAACATCAGAGCTGGGTGAATAATTGCTAGCCAATCTCGGATGTCCTTAATATGAAGGAGAAAACATCCTGTTTGGACTGTATGAGGTGTTCTAACTGAAACAAAGACAACCATTTATATATCTCTGCTGTAAAACCACATCCAGACCCCCTTGATAGACCCTCTTTCTGCTATACTTGTCCAAAGTAGCCATTGTGGATCTTGTAGCTTTCAGCTGTTTGGTAGTCAGCTTATTGGATCAGAAAAATCGATGACTTAGATTAATTTAACCTCAGTACTGACATAATTTCTCTTTATGGGGAAAAAAAATCCCATCTTAGTAGTATCACAATCATAATAGAGTATCATAACATTTACACCAACAATGATCCTGAGTGAACAGGAACATTTCTTCAGATCTCACTTCTGATCCAGGATACAGTATATTTAAAACAAAAAAATAAAAATAAAAGCTTCCTTATTACTTTGTTCACATTTAAACTCCAGACAATATTTAAAATTAGCCAGTGAATTTGATACAAATTACAAATAATTTTATCTGGTGTGGAACCAGATTTCTAGTGAATTATTCACCAAAAAAGTGTTAGCCCCATTCTATTTACTGTAAGTGTTGTATGAAGAAGCAAATGTCAAAAAGAGAGAATACAAAAGGAAAAAATAAAGGCTTTTAAGCTATGTTTCCCTAACAGGAGCAAGAGTCAGGCCCATACATCAGTTTTTCCAGAAAGCAGTGAAGAAATGTTTATCTGTCAAATTCTTCTCTGCTAGGAAAAGTACATATCAGCATGAGGCTACACACATTAGGAAAAATCCTTTGCTGTGGTAACAGAAAACATTGTTAGGTCAGCTAATGTACTTAGTATTTTACTTTCCTGAGAACAGCTGCAAAGACTCCAATATAGGGGAGTAAAAAGGGAAACTATCATTTAATTGAACCAACTAAAACATACTGCCCTAAACAGAGAAAACATGATGGCTATTATCAGTTACATCAATCTACTTATGCATACTTTTATTACTTTCTGTAACCTCTTTGGAGACTTTGAACAAATACTAAAATGAAACATGAAACAGGAATTTGGGACATAATATCTTTGAGGAGATCATAACTTACCTCGTAAGCATAGATAAAAAGACAGCTTTTCTAAGCAAGAACAAATTTCACATTATCTTTATTCTCTTTCATCATTTCTAATCCAGCTAAATCGAGCTTTAATGTATTCTACATGCAATTTTTGACTCAGAACTTCAGGCAAGCATAATGTTTTACTAAGTAACCACAGAGAGCAGCAGGAAAGAGTCCTCTGTAACAAGACTATGTTGTCTTATTCTATAATTGGTGAAATAATTCCTAATTACATATATACATATAAATTTCAAGCCTTTAATTGCTATGTATAGATTTTATACTTAGGTATAACATCCATTTCTTCCCATTTAATTGGATGAGGTGAACAAAATACAGTAAAAATCTTCATGACATATCTAAAAAAAATACTTTATTTTAAAAACCTAAAGTCTATTTAAGAATTCCTAGTTCTGTTGTCACCTGCTGACAAGTCAAGACTGAGTAATTAGTACTAAACTCCCCACACTCCCTCCAAAAAAAATAGTAGCCTCTACAAATGAATTTGTGATCTAATGTCAAATACTCATGTTGAAGTTTATTTCTACCCATTCAAAGGCTCACCTACCTACTGGCAATTTCATCAGAAAAAAATGGAAGCAATGAATTAATAAACCAAACTTCTGGCTATCTAATGTACTTTGTTGTCTTTTAAACATCCACATGGACAGGATGGTGATATTTTACATTATTTTTCAATTTAGGACGTGGGCAAATACAAACCATATTCACATCTAAATACTTCAGTCTCACCCATCACCCTCCTGACTTCTGAGATTACTTAGATGGTCAGTTAGGTACCTACACCATTCAAGATCACAGCACTGGTTTTTGCTCCTCTGACGTGACACAGATCAAACTGATACAAAGACAACAATCTCCAAGACAGTACAGCTACAGTGTAATGAGTGCATCTGCCTTTCCTTTTGAAGCAGCCAAAGGTTTGTATCCACAGAATTTGGTAAGCTGAAAACAAAAATTCACTTTTGTTTTGAACAAAAAGCCAAGAAGTGTGAAAAAGTGCTTTGTATTGTGAAATAACAGTAACACTTTTCTACACCCTCTCCTAGATGACTCAAATATATAAACTATCTCCATATACTTTCATCTCATGTTTATTTTTCCATCACTCATCTAATTAAAATACTAAGTACTATTTTTCTAAGTGAATTAAAATACGCACAGTGAGTGAAAATGTTTGTATTCTACTCTAAAATAGGAAAAGTGCATGGATTGAAAAGTCTTATGCAATACCAAACATGTCAAAAGAACCCATAATTACTTTTATTTTTATAAACCTGCTTCTAATAAAGGACAGAATTAGATACCTACTTGATTAGCAATTGCCCTGGGCTTGCTGTGCCTTTAATTTCAATTACAATAGCTGTTTGGCCAAGAATCATTTTCAATGTTTTAGATTGTGAAAGGACATATGCAGAGGATATAGACATGAAAGCATGTTACTGAAATTTCCAAATATTTTGAAATTTTGCTGTGGAGACATTGAACACCACCTTCTTTTAATAACTCACATTTATAACTGACACAAGTTTTAGCAGAGTATTTACTGAAGTTAGGGTTCAAGACAGAAAAAAATGCAAATAAATAAAAATCAGCCTATATTAAGGACATCTGTGTTTCAAAAATATGACTTACAAAATCCTCAAGTATACATTCCTATTATATGTGTATTCTTACACCCTAAGAATAAGATGTAACATGGAAAAATCCAAGAAGTTCTTACAATCAATAGGACTCCCCATGCAAAGTATCACTCTTTCAAAACATATCATTTTAGGGCAGAGAGGAAGCAATACCAGAATATTGTATCGATAGAACTTAAGTTCCTACTAGAGAATAGAACACAATAGGATAAGTTGTACATAAATACTATATCCAGAAAATACACATTGTACAGACAGTTAAACACAAATTTAGTATGAGATTCACAAGGGAAATGTTAAGAACAAAGAGTGAATAGTTAGAAAAATACATAAAGATGAGAAGCAGTGCCACGAAAGTGGTAGGAATAAAGCATCTGCACACTGTCAACACTTCTCATTATCAAGGTACACAGAAGACAAACTGGACAGAGCCATTTCCTACTGCAGTTCTCAATGTGAACAAATCACATCGAAAAGTAGCTCAGTAAAGTTCACAGAAATCTGGCCAATTCCTAAGTTCTTTAAATCCAAGGAACCATCATAACACAGGAATGGGGGGCACAAAGAGGGAGGTGGTGTTTACACACTCAAGTTGTCAGTAAATATTCTCTTCCAACATCAAAATTTTTCAGAGGTATTGGGAAGAAGAGGGATATTGTTACAAAATCTGTTATTACATAATTGATTAAAAGAGTTTCTCTGAAACTCAAGACCTGTATCTTTATGACTGGCACAGAGACCAACTTTGATAGAGAAATGGGTAGTCTGGAGGCTCATATGAAGGAGCAGAGAAATCCTAACTTTCCTCTTCTCATTTGTGAGCCTAGGCAAATGCAGTAGCTGAAAGAACAAATTGTGCTGATACAAAACAGCATTTCTGGCCATGTCAGCTTTGGGTGTGACTCAAGGACTGCAGGACGTTCCATTCAGTTGCCTGTTCCATTTCAAGGGAGCATCAGACTACATTTAGCAGAAGCTTCTCTCCAAAACCTAGCTCACAGAAATGTCAATCCCTCAAACTGGCCCTCACAGGTTGTGAGCCTGACTCTCAAGACTCCCATCACCAACCCATACAGTTCATCATAGATGATGAATATAACGTTTGCAAAATTCACAGCAAAACTCTTACAAGTTTTTGTTTGTTTTTAAAGAGGATTTTTTTAACTTCTTGTTTTTTCTTAGAAATTAAACTGGGATCACCAGTATAAATACCATCTGCTTACCATCTTAATTTTTCCTTATGTCTTTCTCATGCCACTTGTAAACTTCACTTAGAATTCCTGAATTCTTTGTCTTCTCTCACATGAGTCAGGATCTCCATATTTAATATTATCATTAATCTCCTTTGATACACTACCTTCACATTGAGGTTAATCTTTCAATTATTTTAACATGCCTTTACAAGCATACATAAAAAATTAAATACATTTTCTTATTTGGTGAGCTATGAAGTGTTTCGGGTGTCATTCTAAGCAATTAAAATTCAGTTGGGACATCCCAAAGTTCTGCCTGTAAATCCAATAGAAATTTGACTTTTTGTTGTTTGGGGTTTTCTTAGTAAATGATGAATGTTTTCCAGGACTTCAAAAAACATTTTAAGAACATCCCAGACCAACAAAAACATTAATCAAGATTTATATGTAATTCAACAGAAACTTTACCCTTAAAACATATACTACAAAATTACACAATTTTTTATTTAAATTGTTACAATTAAATGCGACAGTTTCTAAGTAGCCAATTGAAATTTTGTGAAGAAAATTTCAAGATGTGGCTGACTGCTCACTGTGTTGACATCCAAATACTATCGGCAGTTTTAAACTTCGGATGAATTATTCGAAATAACTCTTATGTTTCTGGCCTCACTGGTCACTTTCCTCACAGTGAGGAAACACTTCCTGCTTCTTCACAAGCTGTCTACTTGAACCATACTAGAAACCTACATGAAACTAGTCAGAGATGAGAAAGAAAATGGCAATGACAGAGAAATCTTGCCTAACTAATTAATGACTTTTTGTGATGATTGGAAATCTAGATCTTCAAAAAACCACTCTACTCAGACTACATACTTGTCTTCTCATGGCTCAAATATTCCTCCTTGTTAATAAGAGTCATAAAAATGAAACAGTCTTTTTTTTTTAATGTTATTGCATAACTACAATGTAAAGTGAACATGCCAGCATATCATCTGAAAATATCACTTTCTTTTTCAGCAGTGAGTGGGACTCCAAGATGAACTCACACTGAAGAGTGCAGGAAATCTTGTAATTTCAGTATGATAGGCCAGAGCATGGCTTGAGCTGAGATTTTCAATCAAGCTGAACAATTATGTAAAGCATCTGAAGGTCAAGTGATAAGCCAAATTTGCACAGTCTTATTGTTGGATTTTCCATTTTATTTTCTCCCTTGCTGGAATACATATCATCATCTGTAGCTACCACCATTTGAGAGATTCTGAAAAATATGTAGTCCCCAGAATATCATTAGTATTTTCATGCCTACAAGACTTATATTACAGAGCTTCAGCACACTATTTATGCATAGATGGTTTGTAATCAATATAAGCAATACAGATAAAATCTAGCCTTTGTGGTCTCTGAGAGAGGAATAAAAAACATATCGAAACTATACTTATATGAACTCCAAGAAAACTAAATTGCAATTAATTTTGAAAACATAAAAATACAGTAAGAAGCTTTAAAAGCAATTCTTTGTTCAAGGATGTTATATACCGAAGCATGTCTAAAATTTAGTCTGAAATCCCAGGTTTTACTATTGATCCTACTTCAAATTTTCTCAGTGAATGAAGCCACATCTACTTAAGAAAAATATTTTAAAACAAGTAATAGTATTTTCTTACTTGATTTGGTATACTTATTTGAATTGGGCAAACAACAGGCATAGATTGTCTCAAAATTTACATACTGGAGGAAAGCAAAGAACACCTATTTAAATTCACCATTACTTTGTGATGATGATTCAGTGAATGATCAGATTAAAAAATAAAATTGACTTTAAAGAATTGATTACTTTAGTATATAAAAACTCTCTTCAGGCAGAGACTTGATGAGACAGACATATTTCCCTCCTTCCTATACGCATGAGACTTAACACTCAAACTTTACATAAATTAAACAACTAGGTCAATTAAAAATTCTCTTTTGACCCCAGTTACACAGTTTACACAAACGAAAGAAGAGAGCTGTGTTCACAGTCTGTGAGGGATTTCTCAGAACCTACACAGAATCTAGCTCAGTACATCGTAAAGTCTGATGGCCTAATCCTGAGCATACTCTGGTAGTGTGAAATGCAAAAACACATCCTTTGAAACCAACTGATACCACCCAGATGAGCTGCAAGTTTAGGGAACCAATGTGTAACTCCTGCAAATATAGAAACTAATCCAAGAGTTGGAGGCACAAGTGACATGCATTATAAACACTCAACACTGAGGCCTATCAAAGACTGTAAGGTTTCAAAAATAGGATCTTCATACCTCAGCAAGTTTTTTTGACATGTCTCTTTCTAGAAGAAAATGCCCAGAAAGGGTAGGTGGCCCTTCATGCCTTTGAATGGCCATGTCTGCAAAGTCATTTTTAAACACAATTGGCTATTTTATGAGAACAGATCTCTTTTTTGAGAGCTTAATATCTTCTGTAACCAATAAATGCTTAGATCCCTATTTTCTCAGTATAAATAGTATTACCTAAAGACATACCATTCATATAGTTACGCATTTAAAAGAGAGCTGTAAAAATGCTGCTACAAAGTATCATTTGCTTGCTTGCACAAAATAAACAGAGTGCAATCGAAGTGCATGCTCGACTTACTTCCTCTCAAGCTCCTTCCACATTCAGTAAAGGTATTCAAAAGCAGTTTTATTTCTCATAAGGTGTTGCTCCAAGCCTTATTTTAATATACATCACTCAAATTACATGATAAAAATGTTAATTTCCCAAATTCTCCGGTGCTCTGACATTAGAAGTTATACTTTTCAGAAGCATAACTACTGCATCATTGCACCGCTGCTTCTCAGCCAATTTCGTGGCTTAGAAACCAAACTATAAAGTAAGAATAAAACCACTATTTTAGGTTTTTCAGCTATTTTAACAATATTACATTTTTAAGTTATCAAACAATACTTTAAAAGGTTTCATTAACATTCATGAGAACTCAACACTGCTGAGTATTTTGCACACGGGATCATAAAGCAGACACTCAAAACATGAGGCATGCATGCATAATAGCCATCTTCTAATATTTTGATTAAAGTGATTTACCCAAAATCATGTGGGAACTGTGTGGCAGATACAGAAAAGATTCCTGCCTAGCATTCAACTTCTATAAAAATGAAGACATATTTCTGCAACTTCTTACCTCTTCCACTACTTTTCATTCTCTGAATCAAATGAATTAAGAATCTGACAGACAATAACCTGGTTCTCAAGGCAAACTAAATGCCCTCCTACTGATCAGTCAAGTCTATCCCACATGCTTCAGAGAGAGGGTACAGTAGAAAGACATTATCTGATTTAAAGATATGTGTAGGAATTAGAGGTTTATCGACAATAAAGAAAGTTGTTGGCGAGTTCTCATGTTGATGGTGTAGTTCTTTATTGTAGCATCTTTAGAAATAAAAATTCAGGTATTGAAAAAACCTAACCATTTTATCTAGTGTAGTTAGATAATTTCTAATCTAGGCCTTGAGCAAAGCCAATACCTTTGGATCACAAACTACATAAAGGACTAGAACACGAGGCAGCAGGCGAAAGCATGCACTATGTGGGGCTCCAGTCCTCTTTACTCATAGCCAGCTTCTTTCTGCTACCCTTAAAAACATAGGACAGAAAAGAGCACATCTATGACACTCTTGTCAATTTTCTGGTCATGTCTCTTTTTAAAAAAGAACTGATTCTCTAAACCAGAGCATTAGAGCTCCCAAGCCAAAATTAGTTTTAAGAATATGTTGATATGGTAAAAAATACATTTCTGGAAATTTGTTATCTGCTGTGAGAGGATCATTTTACCAGAAATGTTTCCCATGTACTTGAGACTTAAGCAAACAACTAGCACTGGAAATTTCAGATTAAACTCTGTAAAGTTAAAGGCAAGTGAAAACAAAACCTCACAACAGAAATAGTTGAACTATCACCTTTATCATTATTTTTCCTATCAAGACAATAGCTGTGTAGTAAATGTGTGTAAAACAAAATACTGTCATTAACATAAACATATATTTTTATTTAGAACCTCACCATATTTCAAGACTTATACTATAAGCTCTCTACCAGTCATTGTTAGAGGCAGACCACACAAAAACACGGCACAGTAATGGACTAGACTTCACTACAGCCAAAACTTAAAACACAATTCCTATTACAAAACAACACTAAAATACAACTGATGTCTCATTTAGAGCCCTTTCTATAACATCTGGATATAAAACTATCTCATAATACATATAAAGTCCACATAATTGTATATATGTGAGAATCATGTGCTGCGAACAGTCTTGGAATTGGATTTTCCATTTCACTTCTTCAAACTATGTTCCATTTCTTAATCCCTTCTGCTTTAGAACAGAATCTACTTTTATACATTTCCCACAGACCAAAAGCTTGAAAACATTTGTAATTTAGTATAAAAGAGCTACTCTTGACAAAATTAAAGGGCTGGGTATGGCTCATGGTGTGGAGTCCTTTCATTGCATAGAATTTATAAAGTGAAGTAACAAGTTGGCTTGAAACACCAAATCAAAGTTCAGCAGGGCACATTTTCAACTTAGCAAGACAGGCAGGAACAGAGATGAATTTCTGATTTGAAATACAATTTAATTTTAGACATGTTCATCCGGATGTTTCACTTTCAATGAATTGGCATTTTGAAATGAAAAAAAACATTCCATTGTAAGATTTCCAACTAGTTTTAGTACTTATTAAATAGACACATGAAAATTTAATTACTCTCTCTTGTCTGTTAGGAATTACTTCCAGACACATCATATTACCTCAGGCCTTCAATCAAGCTGCTTTTCAGTTGCAGAAACCTCTACATGTAAAAAACTCCCCTGCAGTAATATGGACATGAATATAATTTCATTCATCTTAGGACAGCCCTCAGTAGGCCACAAAAGTGAATTTCAACAAAGAAAAACAATATAAATGCAGTCATACTAAAAAACTAACCAACAAAAAAAAAAAACCCACAAAAACCCACCATCAACAAAAAACATGATTTAGAAAGAAAAAAAACACCACCAAAACAAAAACACCCAACACAATTTATAACTTTTGCTGTACTATGCATTCACAATACTGAATGTAGAAGCTTTTGTCAGATGCTAGGAAATTTTTGCCAGGGTGCATTCAAATGAAATTACTTCCAAATTTAGAGATGATTTGGAGGTCAATAAAAAAAAACTTACCACTTTCATAAGTTTCCACAAATAATAAACTCAAAATATCAAATAATATCCAGCTATCAGATATTTCAATACTCAGTTTACCGTGACTTTTTTTTTTTTTCCTAAGACTTATTCAGGAAAAAGGCCAAAGGAACTGTAATAGCCTTCTGGGACAGGAAGACTAAGGTTTCTGTAAAAAATGTTAAATTAATTTTTAGAGTGATGCAAAGTCAGGGAAGGGTTGTTAAGGGATGGCCTTTTGCCACAGGGTGGAGTCTTGTTATGGTATCCTTTTAGAGTCTGCAGGTGTTTGGCAGGAGCTGAAATCAGGGCCAGCTGTGATATCTCAGCTCTGATATTTCCCTCCCCATATTTCTCAGAAGTGATGCATCAGGGTGATGTCTTACACCTGATGTACTCAACTTGTGTGGTATGACTGCAACTGCTGGGGGGAGAGGGGGGGTATAGAGGAAGTACCACTGCATGGTTTCTATTTCATTTTCAGCTGCCAACATTCACATAGTAATATTCATCAATATGAATGGATTTAATCTGCTAAAACATCAGATAATTTATTAAAATTCCAATGCTTCTGGGTTGAGTTGGTTTTTTTATGTATGCTAGCCAATTAATTAAAGAACATTGTATAAGAATGTTGAAAGAAATTACATTGCAAAAAAAGGGGAGGGTGAGTGGGTCTCCTCACTTAACCAGCAAAGTTCTTTGTTCTTGCATACTTAGCTGCAGTACAGTGCATACCAATTTTTGTTTTGTTTTATCTTTTGGGAGAACTTGAATAGTTTTGATTAAAAATAGTATTCTCTTTTAAGTTTGTTTTATTTGGAAAGCCTCAAACTACATTGTATTTCACACACATATTCCCCAGGATATGCTAAATGAGACCATACTGAGGTCATTCATAAGTTTTTAAAATGTTTTAAGAATTCCTTTAATGTTTGTACTATCTTGGCCTGGTTAAAAGAACACATTTTCAAAAAATAGTTTAAAAAAGTTTGACTATATATATTTTCATTAACATAGTCTATACTATACTATTAGGAGTTTGTAAGAACTTTTACAAACATTCCTTTCTCCCCTACATTTTTTAGAAAATTGTTCCTTTAACAAGTGGATCTCCTCTTTCTCACAGCCTTTTTATCCACATATGCACAAGTACACACATATGTCTATCCGCAGACTGATTGACTTAACAGTACAAATGCCTGTGGTACTCATTTTAACTTCACAAATGAATAAAAGATTATAATCAGTGGGAAAACTGGACATTTCACTCTATTCATGGAAAAAACAGTATCACCTGGCACTGCAACTTAGTAAAAAATTTCCTGTTTTTTGGCAGCTCACTTGGAGTGTGATTGAAGCTGTTAATGATATTAACAAAATGTCATGGGATCAAAAAATGTGTTGTTTTATCTCAGTTTATGGAAGAAGTTATATAAACCTCAGCCTTGAGAGTTTTGAGGTCCTTTTAGTTAAAATAAAATTTGAAAACACAACCCACCTGTGGCCAATTGAGTTCCATTAGACCATTTCACTCGTCTTCTCTAATTGTCTTTCCCCGTTTCTTCACACTTGCTTCTAGACATCCCTAGCGTTACTCCAGCCCCCTCTCAGGATTACTGTCTTTGGTACCAGCCTAGAGCATCCTTTACAGCATTACTGACAGCTGAGCTGGCGTACCCTTTCACAATTGTTGACATCCATGCATCTTGGTTACTAATAGTGCACGACTGCACTTACAACGGAAGATGTTTGCATTATAGATATCAAAATCCAAAGATCAAAGAGGAATATGATGGTAAGAAAATTAATAAATAAAATGTAAGTAAATGAAAGTAAATAAAATGTTCAGATCTAATCCTGCTGCTAATGCCTAAAATGGCAGAAGTTAGCAAAACCTATATGTTATCTGTTAGAGGCAGATGAGAGTTTGTCTATATTTAAGTACTACCAGGATTCATTATTTTCTGGAGCATTTGCAATGATTAAAAGCAATTAACTGTGAAATGAAAAGCAGATTATTATGATAAACTCCTTAATTTTACATCACACTGTTTGTACATGTTGTTACGCAGTATTAGCAAGCATGGTTTTTCAATGCAAGGTGAGTGACAACCTTATTATAAATGTATTTTCTGATCTAAATTGAGACCAAAAAACCACTGTGTTATAACAGGAACACTGTGAAGCATTATTGCAAAGTTCTGATATTTGATGACTGGATTCAGATATAGACATAAGAAAATGAGAGGGCTGTTTGGTGGATGAAAAATTGGTTGGACAGTCACATCCAGAGGGTAGAGGTCAATGGCTCAGTGAGGCAACACTGGTGACAGCAGTGTCCCTCAGAGGTCCATTCTGGAACCAGTGCTATCTTTCATCAATATTATCAACAACATCAATAATATCTATCATTAATCATCAGACAAAGCAATCAAGCGCACCCTCAGCAAGTCTGCAGACAACATCAAACTAAGTGGTGCAATTGACACACCTGATGGATGGAATGCCATCCAGTGAGACCCAGATGAGTTCAGAAGTGGGCTCATGGGAATGTCAGGTGATTCAACAAAGCCAAGTCCTACACCTGAGTCAAGGCAACCCTCAGTACCAATATGGGCTGGAAGATGAACAGCTCAAGTGCACAGAAGGACACAGGGTCCTGGAGGATGAGAGGTTAGACATAACTTGGCAGCATGTGCTTGCAGACCAGAAGGTCAATCATATCCTGGGCTGCAAAGGAAGTGCAACCAGCAGGTCAGGAGAGGAGATTCTCCCCCTCCACTCTGCTCTCATGAGAGCCTATCTGGAGCATTGTGTCCAGCACGGGTCATCACTATAGGAAGGATATCAGCCTGTTGGGACAAGTCCAGAGTAGGGCCATGAAGATGATGGAGCATCTTTCCTAGGAGGAAAGGCTGAGAGAATTAGGACTGTTCAGCCTGGAACAGAGAAGACTGCAAAGAGTCCCTGTTGAGGGCTTTGAGTACTTTAAAGGGGACTGTAAGACTTTTTAGCAGGGCCTGTCATGACAGGGCAGCAGGTAATGATTTTAACTTGAAGTGTCAATTTAGATTAGATTGGGAAAGTATTTTACAATGAGAATGAAAACACACTGGAACAGGTTGCCCAGAGAGGAGGTAGATACCCCATTCCCTGAAAATATTCAAGATCAGACTGGATGGATCTCTGAGAAACTTGATCTAGTTGAAATTATCTCTGCTCATTGCAAGGTGGTTGAAGCAGACAACTTTTGAAAGGTCCTTTCCAACTGAAAATATTCTATGAAAAATCTGGCTGTGATTACAGTATGTTCTTGTTGATGGATACTGGTTTTTCCCTATTACAACTGGGATTTCATAGTGCAGAGAATACCTAGATTACAGGCTCTCAGATGTTGCTAAATTTTTTCTCCAGTCTTAGACAGTCTCAGGGTACTGTCATGCTACTCAAGGTTTCAGAAACTGAAATTTTAGGCAGCCTTATGAAAAATAAACAAATCTCTACACAAGCATGTTTTTATTCCAGATGCATGCTGCCTATACAGCAACAGAAAAATGAAGTGACAGAAGACTGGGAAACATAAACCAGCAAAACCAGAACTGTGAAGGTGAAAACTTGGCCTGAATTGTCCCTAAGCCTCTAAATGCAAGCTATGGATAGTGACTCAGGGCAATGAAGCCACCAGCGAAGGGCTAAAGTTTTCACCATCAAAATAAAAAATAGATGTAGAAATTAGAAAAATATACTTAATAAGCTAAGTATGCAACTCTCCAAATTGCAGTCTGCTGGATAGTCTCCTCAGATAAATAATGGTGGAGGGGGGGCTTAATTTACTTCACAACACTTACATAAAATAACCTGCCATAAGAGCAATACTTTAAAACACCAACGGTTTTCCATATTTAAAAGAAGAAAAGGGAAGAACTGCAGTCTTTATTTTTCCACTTCCTTTGAACTGAAAATACCTGTGTGAAAAAGCTTAAGGAGGTAAGGAGCACCAGAACTGAAACAAATGTATAACATGCAACATAAATTGACATTCCATTTCAATAGTAATGAGAACACAATGTCTGAGTGACATGTCTTTCAAGAAGGCTGTAGAAAAGTAAAATCTTTTCAGCAATTTTATGAAGAACAGAGATTAGCATGCCCCTTTATATATATATATATTTCAGAAAAAATGTACCATATGGTGGTGTCTAACTGCAAAGCACTGTGATACCCTTTATGGATGGGCTAACTATATCAAGTAATAACCTGACAGATACATTATAATTATAGATGTTATTTATCTATATGTGTAGAAATAATATTTGGATGAATTATAACAAGAACAAGGCAACCAAATTCACCTCTTTCCAATCTGAGAGGTAGTAGCCATATGTTTTAAAAAGCAGTCTCTTTCAGATGGGCTCACCTTAAAATTTGCAGCACCAAAAAAAGAAAAAACTATTTTTCCAATGTTGCCTCAAGTGCAGCCAAAAAAAAAAGTAAAATACTCTTGCTGTATGTTCTTCAAAGCCCAACCTAAATCCCTGTGGAAGTTATGAAGTGAAAAATTTGGCCCATGAACACTTTACAGCATGATACTACATAATTTGAAGGAAAAAGAGCATATTTACTTAAGGAAAAAAATTCTTTCTCCACAGTAGCCTAATAAATATTGTTTTATGCCCCTAAGAGTATTATAATAATATTTTTAACAAACATTTATTATAAGCATATTCCTTTATAATAGGGATTGCTTTGCCTGTTCTTATTTCTCAGACACTACAGCCACAATCCTGACAAACATTTCTGACAGCAGACACAGATATGTACAAAATTGGAAAAGAAAAAAAAAATCACAAAAGCAGACAGTGATAATTTTTCTTGCTTCGCTCATTAGTAAAATTCAACTTAGAGGATATTCATCACACTGTAGCCATAAAATACTCTGTTACACTATCAAAGACAGTATAATTCAGATTGTCTTGGGCCCTTTAACCCATCCCAAGCGAGATGGTGAGAAGAAGGGGAGGGATCAGGGAATAAAGAGATAATATAACTCTACAGACATTCAAAAGTAAATTGCTGTTTATAATAAAGCATAGAAGCAATTCAGTGAAAGATTTAAAATATAAAATAGATATATAGATGAAGTGTTTTCAGCTACTGAAACCATCAGGCCAAGGAAAGGTTAAGATCTTTCTTCACATGATTTTTGTTTCTAGTCAAAAGGTTTGCCAATTTTTTTTTGAACAGTATTGATTCTGGTTATCCGTACACCACATAGAAAACAATTTACTTGTGGGCAGCAAGAAAGGTACTTTTCTGCCATGTTTACGTGATAAAATACATACTTCATCTGATAAAATTAATTACATACTAGATTATGGTTTCTTTCCCTGTTTTACCAGCCAGTTCTGAAAGACAGACTCTACACAAGACATAGAATACCTATGGTTTAATTCATTATGACAAAAACAGTGTTCCCAAACATGTAATTCTTTTAAGGATCTGTATTTATTTCTTAATATGACATCTTATTGGCTTAAACTCAATCCACCTTATAACTCTCAAATCCCCTTTTAAGGTAGCCAAAATCAGGTCTGACGAGCAGAAAAAGCAATCATTACTCAGCATTTGTAAAACACATGTAATACCATATAGAAAAGGCTTGGCAAGAACTAACCTGAGGATCTGAGAATACTTGCTGCATATTGTTGATTGGGCCATATGGAACACCACTACCTTCAAAGAGCTGCAACCATTCAACCGTTGTTTTTTCTGAAAACCTAAGAGCAAATAAGAAGCATGGGGTTTCAACACTGTGCTTTCAGATTCTAAAAAATATATAACATATCTCCTCCCTCTCCAGCTGCTTCCACACTCTTCTCCATTGATTTCTTCCCAGTCAGTGAACAACATAATAAAAATGTACTACATATGTTCTTCAGAAATGCAAAACCCAAAGATATAGGGGAAAGAACATTGCTACTCTGACTTCTATTTCTATCTGATCATCTGAAGCAATCCAGGAATGATGGAAAGCTAAATTTATCAGCAGTTTCAAATGAGGATCAATGGGGTTCCTCCAGTCCTTAATTACTCAATATGTTTCACAGTTGTTTTCTGTTATGAACACATTTAACAACAAAAACATATAGTGCAAGCATAAGTGTAACATACAATACTGCTCATTAAAAGCTGGCGTAAAATACCCTCAAAAACATACATCAGGATTAACAACCACCTTTCTTGGTCAGATAACAGCATTGATTACATATTTATTTGTATTGTATAACCTATCCTAAGGACATATACATACAGCATATACACACCGTGCCTACCCTGCTGAACACATTTCTAAGTCTTCAGTTCTACAACTGGTAGCACCACTATTTCCCGTTTTCCTAGATACTTTTTCTTTCCTCATCTGCCTAGTGTAGTTACATACATGAAGAAAATATATTCTTGAAGCAACATCCATCACTGAGAGACAGTATTTTCTGCAGTTATCTGGGATCTTGAACTTACTTGGAGATAGTATCTTAAATTTCATGAAGGTAACATTGAGGTCTAACAGTTTATTAGAAATCAAAGATCTACTCCATGATACAGCCAATACCGAAAAGAAATTAGGTATAATTTAAAGACCTAATGGAAATTAAATTAATAGATACCTTTGTAAGGGATATTCAGTTACTGGTATTCTGCAGTTTACCGGTTTGGAGTTCCCCAAGTGTAATTTGGAATACTGTCAGTAACATTCAGCTTTACCTTTAACATGTTATTATTTAAAACAAAAAAATCTCTCCCAAGTTTCTGACAGGAATTTAATAGAGACAAAGCCCAAACCACAAAAAACCTAAATCAGTACAAATTCCAACTTTGTAAACTTCTAATTTAGATTAAAGGAAAAAAATCTAGTAATGGTGGAAAGTTATAAGTATATTAAGTATTTGGCATAGGTATGGATCCAAGCTTCACACTTACTGTCTTTCTCTCTGTGCAGGAATGACTTCTCCAAACTTCAACAGAATGTATCATGATACACAATGCATTTTGTAAGCTGAATGAATATCAAGACACACAAGTTTTGCGTGGCTCTTCCTCAGAATTAGAAGCTTTACTCTTGAAGTTAACAAATAATACTAGTAGAAATGGAAGGAGCAATAAAAAAAGAAAAATCAAAATAAAAGGCTTTAAAAGTACAAAATGTCTTGTAACATGAAGAACCTTTTGTGAAGAAATGAAGCAAACTGCTTCTAAAGAAAACAAATATAAGATTATTGCAGAGTCCAATTATATGTAATATATTTCACTGAATATTAAAGTGATTTCATGGTAAAGATATAGTAAATTATAAAGACAGTGCCGCTGCTAGACACATCTAGGATCAATTTAATTTACTACTCTTTTGCTAACCATAACTAGAATCAGGTACATTACAGAGATGGAGAAAAGGTAACTAGAGAGGTAGACAATCTTCCTTTCTCCGTGATTGAAGGATGATTTTAGTCTAAAACACAATTTGTATTTCCCTTCAGTACTCTCTGTTTGGCAAGAGTTCTCACAATCTCTATATTTTTGTTATTCATTGTAGTGGGTTGAAAAGGGGGGGGGG